>CATNNA010000081.1:7500-95000 GCA_950106755.1 Climacium dendroides
CCCATTCAAAGGATTTGAAGTCCTTTGGAAAGGAAACAAGGAAAGGGTGGGATTTTGAGTCCCATCCCCTATGTGTTTGATGAGACGCCAAACAACCAACTACTAAGATTTCTGGTTCATCTCCATTTGAATCTTTGAGAGGAATCACGTTCATATCTCAGTCGTTCTTTTTGTTTTTTTTTTCTCTTCTGTATCTGTAAGACTATTCCTTGAAAGACTATTCCTTGAGTTTCGGGTATCGCTCCAATCCCTTAGGATGTTAGGATTTGCTGTCCCAGTCTTGGTTCGGAAATAGAAAAAAGAAAAGGTGGGACTTACTGCCTCACATATCTCTGCAATAGGACCCACCCGTATCTCGAGTCGGAGAGGCAATTTCAGCGCTACTTCACTCGGGAAGACAAGCATGGAAATCGACCAAGTAAAAATTTTGAGTTCCATTGGTGAGAATGGAGAAGTCGAGAGACTTCTTATTCCATAAATTTCATAAATGCGAGACCTCTGGACGCCTCGCGTAGGATTCGAACCTCCGTACTACGCGGTACTATATTTCGAGTCTAGTATGCCTACCCTTCTTTCGAAGCAGGGGGAAGGCGGTGGAGCTACGTCCACCAATCCAATTCAATTATACGGGTATATCTATATGCCTGTCAACTGCCGAACCGAATTTTCATCTCTTTTTTACCAAATTTACTAACTGGGAGACTCTACTCAGGTCAGGTTTAGACGAGGTCCCTGGACCTTATTCCATTCCTCATTGCTTCTTCATGAAGTGGTAGGATTCCACTTCATACTGACGATGGCCGGGGGTTCGAATCTATCCTCGCCCGCAATCAATCATCCCTAAAGGGGTGGTTGATTCCCTCCTCCTGCAGGGACTTCTTTTTTCACGACCTGACAAGCCCACGCCTGTCTCGCGAGCAAATCTTTTTTTCGGTATCAATCAAATAATACCATATGAAGATACAAGAGAGAGAGGCATTCTCCTTCCGCCTAAATACTTGGATGTAGCAGTATGGGTTGTCACTGCCCAACCCCAGCTGTGCATCGCGCGGAAATACTTATATCTCCCCCGGAATAGACGAGTGATCATTTTCCTAGCAAGTGATTCCGGGTGCGAAAAGACAAATACAAGCTAGATAGGAAAATGTCAGGATCAATTACCGAAGAAGATATAACTATTTCGTAAGTTGTAGAGACAGACTAGTTGGGGCAGCAGAAGCAGAACCGGCTTTTAAGAAAAATCATTCGAAAAAAAAAAAGAGAGAAAGTTCGCGTCACAATTTAATTTGAAGTGAGTCTAGAATAAAGTATTCCGTGTGATCCCGATAATGGGATCTATTAATATACCCGATAGGATTGATGCTAGTGCACGAATGATCATAGCTATTTCAATAGAACTTTTTGAAATTGAAATTGATGGAGAAACTAATGAATTTTGTATATAAGTTGTGGATGCATCGCTCCTCCCATTCTTCCCAGTGAACATTAATTTAATTATTTTGAGATAATAGTAGATAGAGATGACACTTGTGACGAGCGCTACCAGAACTGATGGGTACGAACCAGCTTTCCATCCATGCCAAAGGAGATAGAGTTTACCGAAAAAACCGGATGGTGGAGGGATACCCCCTAGGGATGGTGAACGTAAAACCGGGGAGAATGTTAGAACAGGATCCTTCATGTATAATCCCGCGTAATCCCTAATATTATCAGTTCCGGTTCGTAAACCAAATGGGGTGATACGAGCAAAAGTTCCCAGATTCATGAGTATATAAATAAACGTATAAGTTATCATACTTGCGTAACCGTTCTCCGGGTCTGCAGCAAGTACTCCAATCATAATATATCCAATTTGGCTTATGGAGGGATAAGCTAGCATACGTTTCATGCTTATTTGAGTAACGGCAATTAGATTTCCTAATATCATGCTAGAAGTAGCCAATAATCCTACCACGATATGCCACTCATTAGATAGATGTGGGAAAATTAGACCGAAGAGTCGCGTAAATAAAGCTGGAGCTGCTACTTTAGAGGTAACAGAGAAAAAAGCAACGACTGGTGTAGGAGAGTCAGAGTCGAAAAGGAGATTTTCGATCTTTCCGCTCATTCGGAACCGTGCATGAAATTCTCACTTCACACGGCTCTTGGTTCATAAGAGATTCGCGACGGATATTGCTCTCAGAACCTTCCTCGTGTATGTTTCAAACCCATTATTCCTCGAATAATACATAATCATTCAATATGAGGACTAATTGTTAACTTCTCGAAGAATCCCTCATCATTTGTTTAGATTACCCACCAGCAGTTTCGTCTCGAATTTTTTCTCGCTTGTTTGTCCTTTTTCATTTTTCACCGGAATCCTTTCAACAACTAAAACTACTTGTTGAGTTGGTAGGCACACACGCCCGGCGGGGGAGACAAATTGCAACTTTTTTCGTTCCTAGTGGAGGAGCGCGCGTACAGCTTTGTCACATGAATTCTATTTTGGGGTGATTTCTCAAGTTGAAAGAGTTTCTCAGTAGCTTCCGAAGGATCGAGCCGATCAATTTTCCATCAACAGGTGAAAACAAAAAAAAAAGAGGTACACACAAATGAACTGGATTTCTCACTAAATCCGTATGAGCCACTGATTTCGTCGGAATCTACCCATGACAAGAAAACAAACTTCGTAGAAAATTTGTATAAAAGTGGAAATAATGAAATGTAGGTAAATAAATATGAAATGAGAGAGAGATATACTAAATCTCGCGACTTGCCTCTGTTTTACTCGTACGCTATTGGTCGAACAATTCTTGAAAATTGCGGTACGGCAAGAGCAATTTGTTAGTGCAACTACTAATGCAGGAAGATTTATGTCTCCCTGCGCGCTCACAGGACGCTGCAAGAAACAAATTTAATGTCGTTAAATCACTTGCAATGACTAAATTGCTTCTTGAACGAATCACACTCCTTCGTATACATCGGGAGTCCATTGATGGAACGGGACGGGAGAGGGTTTGAACGCCGTTCCAGCTATGATAGACGCGATAGAGGTATAAACTACAGCGAGATACTGACTCGACGGAAGTCCACTGGCTATCTTATCAAGCTGAAGCTGTCCGCCAGAAATTCCATGCAACGAAGAAAAACCATATAGCAGGAAAGACGAGCTCGCTCCACCCATCAGTAAAAATTTCGTAGTTGCCTCATTCGATCTTATATCCTTTTTGGTATGTCCAGACAAGAAGCAAGAGGATAGGCTTGAAAATTCCAATGCCACATAAAGAGTGACCAAGTCATTTGCCCGACGTGGAACCATTCCACCCGAACCTGCAGTTAATACGAGGAACGAAAATTCTGCCAGAGCCGTTTTTGAACATCGTATGTAATCGACTGACAACAGAACGGATAATAGCGAACAAATCAACGGAAAAAATCTAAATATATAACTAAAATTGCTTATCTGGTAATTATCAAAAGCGATTGGAACGGAGTGGATCCCCCATTGACATAGTGAAGCAACCACGCTAATTAGCATAGATATTAGTGAAATTCTGTGAAGCAAAATTGCATTTCTCCCCCTGTTTGATAAATCAATCGCAATAACTGTAATTAAACTGACAATCAAAACACGTTCTGGCAAAATTGGCAGATTACCCAGTAAAAAAAAGAAATCCGAAAAGGAATAATTGGTGTAATTCGTAATAAAAATCAGGATAATATTTGAGGGTGGGTAACCTTCTGCCACACCGATTTCGAAACGGAATTGAGAGGTAAAGTACTTTCGTATCTGGATGACTATATAAATTGCAGGAGCGGAACATTCGTTTCTTTTTCATCAAGTCAATTTGGTAGCAATTTTTATCAAATTGATTTGATGGGTAGGAAAAATAAACTTCAAATAGATTTTTCATTAGACTTGTATCTTTAATGCAATAACTGTTAACGAAACAGATCGAACTAGGCTTAGATGCCAAATTCGCTGATTTATTTCGGAGGAGTTGGACGTGTTAAGCGTAGAGACCTTTTTTGGTAGTTCTAGGTCAAATCTACGTCGTAAGAGACGTGTTGTACTTTTATGTCTACCCGCCGACGTACTATCACAAGAAAGTCGTGATATATATCTCGATCTACGCAATCCATCTCGATTTATTGAAGCGCTGTGATACGAGGAAAAAGTATTCCAAATTTTCAAAAACCTGTCCAAAATCTCATCATCTGTTAATACAGCCCGGGCTAATTTACTAACTGGACGTCCAGTACTGTCGCAGAACTTCCCTTTCTCCAAGAGTTTAACTAGTACCGAAGTTGGAATTCTAGGATGAATTTCTTCTCCAACGGAAATACTGTTGCAGGAATCCGCTGTGGTTTCGACCTGGACGGTTTTCGAGACTAGCTGAATAGCTGAGACGTAACCCAAGAATAAAACACAGCTCGCGGATAGCAAATTGATTTGTTTTTGGGTAAATTCAATTGGATGGTGGAATTGAGATCCAAAAAATATCGAAAGATAATAAATCCACTTTTTCGCAAAATATTGAGTTCCACGAAAAACTATGAGAGATTTGTTTTTACATCTGCCGAAATGGATGCACAAATTTCGAATAAGGCGGGGTTCAATGCTTACCGCGTCTAATCGACAATTATATTCAGAAACACGTATTTTCTTTCTAGTCACGTTATTCCGATCGGGATATACAAAATATCTTGGGTATGACTTGTGTATTCGTGTCCACAAAACTAGCAATATCAAATCAATTTCGTAGGCGTAAAAATTTTGGAGTAGCATATCAATACTTCTTCGTTCTTTCTGTTTCCAAGACTGAAGCTGAGTAAATTTCCCACACAAAATTTTGTACGTGTGAAAAACTGTTCTCAATAGATGTGTAAGTGGCACATCCCTAATTCGTCGACGAAACAAGCGAACTGGAGTTTCTAGATGAAGATTCTGTGGCATCTCTATCTTTAAAACGTGGCTAGATTTTGGTAATCTGTCTTCCAAAAATAAAAACATTGAATGAATAGACTCCGAAATTTTCGAGTTGTTATTTGTTTCAGCAGCTAGCCGATGCAAAAGAGGTATCCCCAAAATTAGACATATTGTTTGTAGAAGTACGTGGAGATATAAATCCATGTTAAGTCGACTGCTTGATTTTCAAACAAATTCTGAATGAAAAATCTCTGAATAATCTTGGTAACGCACACTATAAATTGAACGCTTTATTGCCGCTGCGCTACACGCCCCGAAGACTAAACCGATATCTTGTCTATCTAAACAACGCTTACAAGCGACCAAATAAAAATTATCTCTAAATAGGAGAAGAAATAGATATGGGAAACAATCTCGATTAGCGCTAAGCCCTTCGCTTTTCTGTAATGCATCAAATTTAGGAAGGGATCCAAAAGCTGTTTTCATCACAGTAACTCCCAAGCATTGCTATATTTCGTAATGAATTTTCTACGGAAGAGCCGGTGTATTAATAGCTATATTTCCATTATATGAGTGAAATGAAAGAGAAACTACAATTGCTTAAGTTCGAACATTGTACTCAAAAAAACTGAATCAATTGTTTCATCGGACAACGTGAAACCCAAATTAGTAAATATTTACTAATGTAGTAAATACTTACTAATTTGGATTTCGTCGAGGAAGCATTCACCCAAATGAAATATGTATCGACTTCATCCTCGCTAAGGTGCTGAGCTACAAACATCTTTCGTAAAAAGTCGTAGGGAGTTATACCAAGATTGTGTCGTAAAATCGGCGGACAACCCCCAAACAAAAAATGAGTCGAGAAAATAAATTGTCGAAAAACTTGTCCTGGTAGTAACCGTGTCATTGGCTTGAACTACCAGCGTCTCCTCCTCCCCTTCCAACTTTTCATCATACCTGTGAAGATATGTGCGATATCACTTCTTCCAAAAGAGGTTTTGATGGAAAACCAGTAGTCTCTCCGAAATATTCTACTTCTTAAGGGAATGCCGAATACGGCATAGACGTAGAGTATAAGTAAGAGAGAGGGATAATACAAAAGCACCTGAAAAGAGCTGTAAGCTGGGCCCATTAGATTCTCCTAAAATTCGATTTTCAGTTAGAGGTTGATTCCTACTTGTTCAGGCACCTTCGCCCGTTTCAAGATGTCACGAACAGTTTGTGTCGATTGCGCTCCTTCTTTAAGGAGAGCAATAATAGCAGAAAGATCCAGTTGGGTTTGCTCTTTGCGGGGATTGTAAAAACCAAGCTCCCTAATGGCTTCCCCCTCTCTCCTAGATTGGGTGTCGATCGCAATTATTCGGTAAGTAACCTATCAGGATAGGTGGGTGCACGCAGGGCGGAACCCCCCCCCCCCGCAAAGCCGTATGTGAAACGTTGAATTCGTACGGCTTAGAGCACAACTTTAATTGAATAGATAACTGTTCCACCCAATTACAGAAGGATACTTCTAACTCATATGTGTACGACGCGAACATTCTCCCATTTATTTTTTTTTTGAGTTATCTCCTTACGAATTATCCTTTTGTAAAAAACATTACTATAAGGTGGTGAATAGGGAGGCAATATTACCCCCCCCCCCCCCCTACGGCTTTTTTATGTCCATTTACCTACTAATAAGTTCAACTGGATGTCGAAAATCCCCTCGTTCGTAGATCTACTTTTACAATCCTTAGGTTTAGGCCTAACCCCGAGGGTTTTCCAAATTGAGAGTGAGCAGCAGCAGAACCCATTCTCACCGACCCCTAAAAAATTTGCCGGGTAAGTCTTTCCACACCTGTTCCAAGTCGTAGATAAAGTAAAGGTGAGGCGGTTGGCTCGTCTGAGACCGATAATACTAAACCAACTTCGCCAAAATCCAGTTCTCAGTCCCCGGTAAGAACGTACGAGATAACGGACTGATGAGGCTTCACCGCGCTATTTTGTGAAAATAACCATAGATAGAACTTCTCCCCAAAAATATAAATCGATTCAAATAGATAGATATTCTTCAAGTTTCATTGGGTAATGGGTTTTAACAAATGTCGAAGCAGGAACGTCCCACCCTTTGAGTAGAACCGGCGGATACTAGACTCCGCGAAGACGATCTCGATGTTCGAGTCACACGTTGCTTCTTACCATGTCGCTTCAAGCGGGGTTTTACCGTAATATCTAAAAACCGAGAATTATTTTATTGCTAAATACTTACTGCCCCAGTGTCTCCAATTGATATTTCCGGTACGAACTTTCTGACACATTCCCAAAATTAAGTTAGATGGACCAGAACTTATATCGAATGATTATCTGTACAATTTCCCGAATTAAGAGCTTAATTTTTCTTTAGCCGCATACGTTACATCAATTGTAATTTCTGGAATATTGATTCGTTTCGCGAAGACTTCGGTGTTTTTCTTGGTCCTCCCCCTTACGAAACCAGGGATTTTATTTGGTTCCGACTCAGCTTCGGGAGTCCAATTAATATCTCTTCCATCTGTTGATAGAGATTTGGTGTTTACTCCCTTGGTGTCATGCCCCCCGAAAACATCCAGCGAATGATCTTCCATACCCAGATTAAATGAATTATAGATTAGATCGGCTACTTGATTGGTTCCTTCGTAACCTAAAAATGGTCGATATCCCAGGGGAAAATTCTGGATATGAACTGGTGAAGAAATCACCCCACACGGAATATCAATACGTTTGCCAATATGACGCTCCATTTGAGTTCCAAATATGGCGGAGGGCTCGATACGGGCTATGGTATCTCCAACCTCGGT
Source organism: Climacium dendroides (assembly GCA_950106755.1). Taxonomy (NCBI): domain Eukaryota; kingdom Viridiplantae; phylum Streptophyta; class Bryopsida; order Hypnales; family Climaciaceae; genus Climacium; species Climacium dendroides. Next base: position 15,229 of record CATNNA010000081.1, read on the forward strand.
ATGATCTTCCGTAACTATTACTTCATCACATAAACCCTGAACTTGCTCATTAAACCGTTCTGCATCATGCTTGCAATACGTGCCTGAGCAACTGACACGAATTCCCATTTCCTTAACAAGTATTTTTGTAATTGAGGCTGCATGGGTTGCATCACCAAAAATAACTGCTTCTTTTCCAGCCAAATTTTGACAATCAATAGACTTTGAAAACCAAGCTGCTTGGGAAACATATTTAGTTTGATTGTCAACATATAATTTGTAGTTAAGTCTTTTTTCTGACAGCGCGGAAGCCCACACATTCACAAGCTTTTCGATCTGTGCAATGAAGTCGGCTGTGTTTGAAATCCCCATGGGAGTTATAGATACGTAAGGCATTCCATACTCTCTTTCCAAAGAAATTGCTGTCATCAAACCTACTTCGCGATAAGGAACTGTATTAAACCAAGCTCTTGGCAAATCCTTCAAATATTTAAGAGACCCTCCCTCTGGGATTACTTGGTTGACCGCAATTCCCGATTCTCCAGGTAGACGTTTCAATTCGCGACAGTCATGCTGATTATGGAAGCCCAGGGTAAAAATTCCTATAATATTTGCTGAAGGTGCGTTTGTCACGGATCGATCCAAGCTACCTTGTCTACGAGCCCTATCCAAATGAAATCGAGTTATTTGTTCCAAGGTTCTATCCGCCGCTTGAAGCTCATTGACTCGGTGATAATTAACATCCGCAGGAATTACATCAGACTCGGAAGACAAAGAAGCTCGATCCACGAAATTTTGCAGATCCTCCTGTAAAATACTGGAGGTACACGTAGGTGTCAAAACAATTAAATCGGGGTGTTATTCCTCATCTTTTCGGCTTATGTTATTTATAACCTTTTCTTGAGACCCACGTGCTAATACGTGGCGGTCCACTACACTAGCAGTTACTGGGGTAAAATCCCTTTCCCTCTCCGGCGTGGAACGCATTACGTTGAAGTAGTCATCTCCCAAAGGGGCATGCATTATAGCATGTACGTTCCTGAAGGAACTGGCTACCCGTGGAGTACCTATGTGGGCGGGTCCAGCATACATCCAATAAGCTAATTTCATAGTTTGGTTTTGGTATCATTTTGTTACTTCGCACCCCGAAGGGATCTATTGCTATATGCAGCTTATCGTCATAATATAAACTGGAAGATCCACCGGGTAGAACTATTACATTGGGTATATCAAGGGAGGGGTGGGGGTAGATAGATAATCGAAGCTGGAAGTGAGGTTTATGACTTCTCCAACTTCTAGTATATGGGAATGCAATATACCTTTTTTTTGAAAAATCTGGGACGGAAGGATTCGAACCTCCGAGTGGCGGGACCAAAACCCGCTGCCTTACCGCTTGGCCACGCCCCACAAATGATGGGTATGATGACTATCCCACACTTCGGGTTTCCTGTCAACCGGCTTTTTTAGCTATTTGCTTGGTTAGCAGAGAACAAAGATTGGAGCAGTTTGGAACTACTAGTACTCCAGAAAACTAGCTGAGAAAGAATACTTAAATAGGAACCCGGTCAGATATCATTTTGGTATGGTAAGGTTTTGATTTAGCGAATCCAAATTATTTGGATGGGGGAACATATAATAATACATACCTGACGGGTCAACCAATTGGAAGACGATGTGTAACCACGTCGGGGGGAAATTACTTGTTACATTACTGGAGAATAAAGATGATAGTTTCATATGACATCTATCTGGAAAATTCTATTCACCTCAATGATGCCTCTTTTGCCAAATCACCCGAAGCTTATGCAATCTCCGATCCAGTTGTAGATGTGATGCCGGTAATACCGGTGTTCTTCCTCCTTCTGGCCTTCGTTTGGCAAGCCGCAGTTAGTTTTCGATAATAAGTACTAGGGGGCTGCTCAACTCCAGAATGCCCCGCTCCCTACGCAGTGACAAATAAAAAGTTGTAAAACAATTGAGGTTGGAAAAAGAAAAAGGTGGGGGGGGGTCACTGCAATTCAATTCAAGCCAAAAATTAATTTTGGCAAATTACAACCCTCTTTTTTGGCATCCACAGTTGGAGATATCGGTACCGACGTATTCACTTTCATATCGAAAGAAGGGGTTGGTTGCTCGCAGCTTACCCGAGGTTGACAGACATAAATCTTTTAATGAGTTGAATATTTATGCAATTTTCAGCTTTACCTACTGAACTAAAAAGAAAAAAAAAAACGAAATATTGAATATTACAAATATACTTCATTTGGTGAAGTAATATCTCACGAAAGCCGGGGTCTTTCTCCCAAATGGAGACAGAAGTCATAGCCGTATATTCAAACAAATATAAATGATAGAGATAAATGGATGTTCCAGACGAGGCAAAGTTGTTTCGTCTTATTTTATCCCTAGTTCTAAAAAACATGGAGATGTTATCATGCTTACCCTCAAACTATTTGTCTATGCAGTAGTGATCTTTTTCGTATCTCTCTTCGTTTTCGGATTTTTATCAAATGATCCGGGACGAAACCCCGGCCGTGGGGATTAGGTAGAAGTCGACGCCTTAGGTACCTCGTTGGAATAGGCTTAGCAATCCACCAGTTTAATCAAACTAAATTTAGAGAAAAGGGAGAGAGAGGGATTCGAACCCTCGGTACATATGATTTGTACAACGGATTAGCAATCCGACGCTTTAGACCCCTCGGCCATCTCTCCAAGTAGCCGGGAATGCCTTTTTACCCAATTATAACACAAAGTTGGGGTGTAAGTCTATACCTACAATCTACATCTACAACACAGCTTGTGGAAGGGATGGCTTTGGCCGCGTGCGTATTATTTGATTTGATGGAGTCAAACTCCGAATAAAAATTTCCTTCTTCTGTTTCTTGCCGGCCCTCTCCTCTTTCTATGATATGACGTAAGGAAAGTAAATTCGTAACCAATTTTATGGGTATTGGGTACAAGCCAAAAATTTCGCCCAAAATGGATTCGATATTTCTTGGCCTAGACGAAAATGGCAAATTTGCTTCTGCTAACTAAACTAAATTGATTGCCGATACGGTGCAATGGCCAATTTTGCGGTTAGACTGCTTGTTATGGGGGCGGGGCGAAGTAATTTCACTTACTTCATGAGTTTGATGCCATCAGTTTCTCTCACCTCCCCACTTTTTCATATAAGTGAAAAAAAAAAATAAAATTAGATAAATAGATTTGTTTAATTTCTTATCAAATTTATTGATACCAAGATAGATTTATGAAAAACGATAGAAGGAGGGATAATGAATCTAGAAATAATTGCGCAACTTGCTATCTTGGCATTGGTAGTTGCATCAGGACCCTTAGTAATTGCACTATTGGCAGCTCGAAGGGGTAATCTGTGACGTGGGCGGAGCAACCATTAAATGAGTACCAATTTTGTATATAAATAAAAAAAAAAAATATATATATATATACAGAGACAAGGAATGGGTGGGGTGGGAGGGGGGGTGGGGGGAGCTCCTCCTATAACCGAATGTAGGCACGTTTGGAATGCCTTACCAATGTACAGGTAGCTCGTATAATGTAGTTGTACCGTCGCGGGTATAGTTTAGTGGTAAAAGTGTGATTCGTTCCACATTGATTTTAATAGTTAAGGGATCCCTCAAACTGAATCTCAACTAAATCAAGAAGCTTTATTTTTGCAGAAGTACATCTATTTTTCTTTACTAGTTACTGGTAGTGGTATGGAAAAAGAATGCGCCATTCCTGTTACTCCTGTACTTCGGAAGTCGTACCGGTTAGTGACGAAGCAGGATTATTTTGATATGCAAAAACTTGGTATGATTTCGTGAAGAAAGAAAAAGTAAGAATCTATGGGTAGACATCTAAAATATTTGTTTCATCGTCACTGAACCTTGGAAAAAAAAAATCCAAGCTTAAAAGTTATAAATAGATTGATCCTGGTTTATCAGGGTTATCCTGCACTTTTTCGATTAAGCGGTAACAACTGCTTCCGAGACTCGGTGAGAAATATTTTCCTAAGGATTTTTGGGAGTAAAAATAAAGAACGAAGTAAATAAAAGGAAAAAAAAAAGCAATTGATAAAACTAATTTTTTTTTTCTTTCAAAGGATCATCTAAGAAGTATATCCATGCTATACGGCCAAATAAAGCGTAAGCAAGACTGACATAGATTTTATGGATGCCACTTACTCGAAGTAGGGCAGTTCTCTCCTCTTTCTCTTTGAACGGTTGGGAAAGGGAAGGGAATAGAAGTTTCCAAATAGTCCAACATGGAGAAAGCCTCGATCCCCACAGAGTTAATTTTAATTTTAACACGCGCCCCCCTCAATTGAGGCGAGGGAGACAACCCACTCGTCTTCTGGTTGTTTTGCTTAACTAGGTTGGTATATGTTGGCAAATTCTCCAACAGTTTTGCACTATTTATCCTTCCTTTCCATAAAGGAGCCGAATGGGCGGAAACTACCATGTTCGGTTCTGGATTAGCGACGTCATAACCATTTGCTGCCGTCGACTATAACCTTTAGCCTTCCAAGCTACTGATGCGGGTTCGATTCCCGCTACCCGCTGGTGATACTAAGAATCCCGGAGCCCTAGTCAAATTGACCCCTCACCCATGGATTGCGTCGTGAACAAACTAAAGCTATTGTTTGTTCACGATTTGGGAGCTAATCCGTCGGCATATTCATCATCGACCAAGGAAGGAAAAGAGGAGACGTCCATCGTCTAATGGATAGGACAGAGGTCTTCTAAACCTTAAGTATAGGTTCAAATCCTATTGGACGTAATTCCGTGTTTGGAGTGATTATGTCAGCGTGGATGAAGTGAAAGTGGTCAGATGATGCTTGGGAGTCATTCCCCGGGTGCAATCTGCACCCTTTTCATTTACTTCTCCTGTAATAGAAAACTTTCTGTTGACTCCTTAATTGCTTCCTTCAAAAGTGTTTCCGCTTGTTCTGTAGACACTTTCGTGGAACGAGTAATTTCACCAAATTGAGGTTTGTTGGTTATTATATACTCGCGTAGCTGAACCAAGAATCGCTTGACTTGTTCAACTTCTGGTACATCCAAATATCCGTTGACTCCGGTGTAAGTGGTGGCCACCTGTTCCCCGACCGATAATGGGGCTGATTGAGACTGTTTAAGCAGCTCACGCAATCGCTGACCCCTAGCTAACTGATTTTGAGTAGTCTTATCAAGATCGGAAGCGAATTGTGCGAAAGCCTCCAATTCTGCGAATTGTGCTAATTCTGATTTTAACTTGCCAGCCACCTGTTTCATAGCTTTTATTTGAGCCGCGGAACCCACTCTAGATACAGAAATCCCCACATTTATTGCTGGTCGAATCCCAGCGTTAAATAGATCTGCTGATAAAAATATTTAGCCATCGGTGATAGAAATAACATTGGTGGGGATGTAAGCTGAGACATCCCCTGCTTGTGTCTCAACAATAGGTAAAGCCGTCATGCTACCTTCCCCTAATTGGAGACTTAACTTAGCTGCTCTCTCTGAAAGACGAGAGTGTAGATAGAAAACATCTCCCGGATATGCTTCTCGACCGGGTGGTCTTCTTAGTAGCAAAGACATTTGCCGGTAAGCTTGGGCTTGTTTAGAGAGATCGTCATGGATAATCGGGGTATGCTGCTTGCGATACATGAAGTATTCGGCTGAAGCTGCTCCCGTATAAGGAGCAAGATATTGCAGAGTGGCTGGAGAATTTGCGGTCTCCGATACCACGATCGTATATTCCATGGCGCCGCGATCTTGGAAGGTATCCACTACCTGAGCCACAGAAGAAGCTTTTTGACCAATAGCTACGTAGACACATATAACATTTTGACCTTTCTGATTCAAAATTGTATCTGTAGCTACTGCTGTTTTACCAGTCTGTCTATCGCCAATAATTAACTCCCGCTGACCGCGACCTATAGGAATCATCGAGTCAATAGCAATAAGACCTGTTTGTAAAGGTTCGTATACGGAGCGTCTCGAAATAATCCCCGGAGCGGGGGATTCGATCGACCTAAACTCAGATGCTGGGATTTGACCTTTCCCATCGATAGGTTGGGCCAAGGCATTTACAACACGACCCAAAAACGAGTCACTTACTGGTATTTGGGCAATTTTCCCTGTCGCTCTTACAGAACTTCCCTCCTGTATGGTCAAACCATCACCCGTCGGTACGGCCCCAACATTATCAGATTCCGGATTCGGAGCGATCCCTACTGTGCCATCCTCAGATTCCACCGATTCGCCAGCCATTACTTTGTTGAGTCCATGAATACGGGCAATCCCATCTCCGACTTAAAGTACGGTACCAATGTTAACAACTTTTACTTCTGGGACATACCCTTCAATTTGCTTGCGGATAATGCTGCTAATTTCGTCGGGTCGAATATTTATTACCATGTTTGCCAAAAAAATATTACTGGAAAGGGGATAATTAAAAATAAAACCCGTTTTGTAATGAGGTGGTAGTGCAATTGGAACTAATCGGATTTGTTTTTCATGGCTCTGAACAGGCCGATGTGATAATCAATCATTCGCAAATGCAGTTGATTATCCAGACGACTACTTAGACCTTCTAGAGCCCTTTCGGACGCTAGTCGAGAAACTTGCTGTCGAACCTGCTCGATAGCGCGTTGCTTCTCGAAACGAATTGCATAATTTTTACTATCTTCCAATCCTTTTAAATCTTCATCGGCTGCATCAACGAGATCCCGCTGCTCCCTGTCCATCTGCGTAAGTCCATTAATTCGAATCTCATCCGCTTTAACCTTTGCTTGCTGCAAGCGAATGCGAGCCTTCTGAAGTTTTTTAGTAGCCTCCTCGTGACGCTCTTCCGCATCCCGAATTGTATTCAAAATTGTTCTTTCGCGATTCTCCAAGAAATTGATCAATGAAAGTGGATTACAGATCTCCAATTCTCGGAGGCTGATAATCTCTTCCCAAACCGAACATGGATTTTTCGACCCATTCGGCTTTGCTGCCCGTTTCCACCAGTAAATCGGTAGAATCCAACAGATAATGTTTTAACATGCGGGCTCGCCTCCTTATCTTCTCCATTAACTAATAAGATTCATCTTGAATAGGTTTAGATGGAATAATCAATATTTGAGAAGGGAAAAAAGGCTTGAGGACTCTCCCAGATAATTACTAATTATTTGAGAGCCGCTTTTTCCGAGTAGTATTCATCTTGTATGGGTTGTCTATTCAGCAAATTAAAGAAGATTGAGCTAAATCAACTTCGATATCTATCTATCTATATATATATCTACCTATACTACAATAGGTATCTATCTCAAGAAATCGTACAAGTCGAAGTATTCTTGATATGAGCGTCATATACCGAATGATGCGTTTCCAATCGCGATTTGGCTTACGCGGTAGGGGAAAGAAAACCCTAATTTTGCTAAGACTTTAAGCAATTTGGCTTTAACCATATTGACGACAGTCCCGAGAATCGGTCAATGGAAGTGAAAGTCTCATCGGTTACACGGAATGCTCTGGTTCTTGCATAACATTTATTCACAGGGAATTCGTCGGGGTTTTGCACTTTTGGGTGCAGCTGAAGAAAACAGTTATCCCACTCGGATATACGACTCGCACACACCCCCTTTCCATAGTAAAACAATATACCTAGTACTAAAATTAAGTTAATTAAGTTTATCTCCAAAATATCGGTATTTAAGCCAATACTTGCGGCAAGAGTCCAATCACTTGAGGGAGCAGCGATCTCACTTACACTTCTCGTAATCCTTTCCCTCCTGGAAGTTTTTGCAAGATTTAAACAACTTCTGGTCCAGCCTGGGGGGGGGGTGACAAATTCAGAATTCCGAAAAATCGAAATAAAATTGTGGCGAGGACAATGTTTTTCGAGTCATTAATTTTGGCAACTTATATTGGTTTACCCAATTTGTTAAAACTTTCTAATTGGTGGAGAAAGGGGGGAGTTACAAAAGAGACGCGACAGGTACTCAGTTGGGTAGATGGAACAGAGACTTCCCACCAGGACCCTCCCTCCCCCGGCTCACCACTGATTTGAAAACAGTTTAGGAAAAAGATTGGGAGGGGGGGGGGGGTGTCAGGCTACTCCTAATTACAAACAGGTTAAACAAACGGATTGGCAAATGACGAAGCTAAAGCTACAACTGATCCATAAATTGTCAAAGCTTCCATGAAAGCTAAACTCAATAATAAAGTACCTCGTGTCTTGCCTTCTGCTTCTGGCTGTCTCGCGATACCCTCGACTGCTTGACCTGCAGCAGTCCCCTGGCCGACACCCGGGCCAATTGAGGCAAGGCCTACAGCTAACCCAGCAGCAATGACAGAAGCGGCGGAAATCAATGGGTTCGTATTAGTCTCCTCTTAATTTATTTACGTTAATCAATCTTGTTTCGTTTCGTTGGGTACTAACTAGACTCGGTGCAACGAAGACTTCCCAGTGAACGCTAATCGAGAAATCAATTCTACATAAATCTGATCAAAACTAGTCATGTGGTGTAACATAATACCCGTATACTTAATGTTGAATTTGGAAAAGTAATGAAGTACGAGGGGGATGCACCTACTTACCTTGTCGATCGGTGCTACTTCCCACCTAATTTAATAAAATTGGATCGAAAAGTTTTGAGATTTGGTAATAGTAATTATTACCTACCGAAACACGTCTATTCCAGCTTCAGTGCAAGTAATATCTAATCACTTCATTTGATATGCTGTGGCATAGGTCCGACTGAGATCTAAACCGGTCCAAACGGGAAACGCGAAAACGGCATAAATTGTTTTCCAAATACTTCGTGTATTCTTTTCTAATAGAAGAATATGAGCTTGGCGGTGAAGATTACTACTCTTTTTTCATTCAAAATCTTAAATGGCTCAAATTAAATTTGGAGGGCCATGCGGGATTTCTAGTTCTTAACCCTTCCTCCCGCTCGTCTTTCTTATTGCTATTCGGGGTGGAGGGAGAGACAGTACGGATCTCGTACTGCTATAGCATGATACCACGGAAACGCTTTTTTTCCACTACGGCGATCCAATGAATGGTTCTCGGGAGAGGTGTTTCGTGGCTACTATATTTCTTTGGAATGACTCACTCCAACCAAATTAGTGGTGGCCCTCCGTAGATTCCCCAATATGAGCTGCAGCCAAAGTGGCAAAAATCAAAGCCTGTATGGCACTTGTAAATAATCCTAAAGGCGTCATGGGTACAGGAACAATTGAAGGTACCAGGGAGACAGGAACAGCTACTACCAACTCGTCAGCCAAAATATTTCCAAACAGTCGAAAACTAAGTGATGAGGGTTTGGTAGAATCTTCCAAAATGTTGATGGGTAGTAGTACCGGAGTTGGCTGGATATACTTACCAAAATAACTAAAACCTCTCTTGTGTAAACCTGCGTAAGAATGTGCTACTGATGTAAGCAAGGCTAACGCAACAGTAGTGTTGATATCGTTGGTAGGTGCAGCCAACTCTCCATGAGGTAACTGAACGATTCGCCGAGGAAACGGAGCACCAGACCGGTTGGAAACGAAAATGGATGGAAACATCGTTCCAATAAATGGAACCCGGGGACGGTATTCCTCTTCCCCCATCTGGGTCCTAGTTAAATCCCTAATAAATTCGAGAACATATTCGATGAAATTCTGGCTGCCAGTCGGTATGACTTGCAGATTCTTGGTAGCTACAATAGGTAGAGCCGGCAACAAGGCGATAACGACCCAGGAAGTTACAAGAACCTGCGCATGAACTTGAAAGTCTCCTATTTGCCAATAAGAGTGTTAGCCTACTTCTACACTCGATACTTGATACAGATAATCAATCTCATAAATTCGGAGTTGCTCGACGTGCGTAATACCCCCCTCTCGATAGAGAAATTTATCTAAAATATTTAAGGTGATCGCTGCAAATTATTTATTCTGAAATAACAGAAGCAAGTTACTTGCTACTTTCTATTGAAATTGGGCGATATCCCCAATTGCGGTATAACCCCCCCCCCGCTATTTCGTTACAAGTTGTCGAGGCAGTTCTCAGCCCTGCCACCTGTTAATTTACCTCAGAGAACTTTGAGTTCGAACGACCTTCACAAATAGCTAGTGTCGGTTTGTCCAATATCCATCGGATTGAGGGTCGCGCGTCGTCATTGCCGGGGATTGGGATATCTACAAGATCTGGATCGCAATCTGTATCCACAACACAGATTGTGGGAATACCTAGAATAATACATTCCCTAAGGGCGATAGATTATTCGTGTTGATCAGTAATTGTCGCAATATCGGGTAAATCTGACATATATTGAATTCCGCCTAGACACTTTCTTAGCTTAAAAAGTTATCCCCTCAAAATCGCTGCCTCTTGCTTCGGAAGTCAGTCGAACCCTCCTGTATTTTCTCCGTTTTGTAAGTATTGAAACCTACGGAGACGCATTTCCGTAGTGAACCAGTTTGTTAATGTACCGCCTAACCACTTCTCGTTTACATAGTGACATTGAGATCTTGTTGCGGCTGATGCTATCAAATCAGCTACTTGATGTTTTGTACCAACCGTTGGGAATTCCTTTCCCTCCGCTGCTGCATCGAATACCGAATCACAGGCTTCAGATGAAAGACGAGCAGTCTGAGTTAAATCGAGGATATGAACACCTTTTCGTTCCGTAAATATATAGGGTGACATCCTGGGATTCCATTTCTGGGTTTGGTGGCCAAAGTGGATTCCCGCCGCCATCATTCCTTCCAACTCAATATTCCAATTTTTATGTTGCATCTTCCCCTCAGATGTAAAAAGCTGTAAACTCGTTTCATTTTAACTAAATTTGGTAAATTATTACAATCCGGTGATCAATTTTGCGGGTTGAAATGCGCAGAAGCTTCATTTAGTATTGGGTAACCCCTTATGTTATCTCAAGATTAATATAAGGGAGGGGTCGGCTCAATCCCTTGTGAATAAATAGATTGGGGTCGATATTTTGTTTCTCGCGGTAACCGTGTAAATCATCTTTTGCTCGCCAATTTGGATTCTTGCCATTCCCATGCATTGCCGAATGAAACCCTTTTCGTTTATTCACTTCTAGTTGGCAAACGATTTCTGGACTACCTGTTCCAACAGGGACGACGTCACCAAGAATGACGTTTTCCTTCAACCCTTTTAACCGATCAATTCGACCGCGGAGAGCAGCTTTGGCCAATACCCGCGTAGTTTCTTGAAGACTCGCCTCTGATAAAAAACTAGTAGTATTAAGGGATGCCTTTGTCATTCCCAGTATAATAGGTTCATAGAAAATTGGTCTCTTTAATACGCGATTCATCCGTTCCGCCTGTGACAACTCGACAAGCTCCCCAGGAAAGAAGACATTGGTTATTCCGTCTTCCGATGCTACGACCCGCGACGTCAGTTGCCAAATGATAATTTCTAGATGTTTTTCGGATATTTGTACTCCTTGAGATTCGTAAACTTCTCGAATTTCATTAATTATAATCAGTTGGCAGCGTTCCATACTTGTTCCGGCACTTAGAAAGTGGCTCCAGAGGTTCCCAATTAATCTTATAATACCCCGATTCCATCTCCCAAAAAGATCTTCGATTCTTGCCGGAATAGAAGCAATGGAACGAGACTCCAGTAGCTGCTCAACCTTCGGAAGACCCTGAGTAATGTCTCCAGATTTCAATCTATCATATGGTAATGTTAGTGATGTATCTCCCTCCCCAATAATGTCTCCAGATATCCTATGGGGAGTTGCTCCCCGGGTCGCCAGCAGGGTCCTACCAGTTCTTACTAGTAAGTAATCTCGGTGAATGGCTACGACCTGACCGGACTGGAGAAATACATCACTTCCACAGAAATATCGACTTTCGTTGATTAATAGTCCTAGATTGATTAGCAGTATTCCCCGGTTTGATAATTTTGGTGTCGAAAACATTGGCTTCGCCAATAAAAATCTATTAAAAAAAGGATTTATAGGACACTTCATTGTTAATTTGGTTTCATCAATTAAATATCGGTGTCGGTGGTCCGGCGTATCTGCCGAATACGTATCTGTGGAATAATCGGGAAAATAATTTATGAAGAAGGAAGCTTTGCTGCTCAGCGCCGAGTGGGGGGTATCCAAGAAATAGGAAATTGCATATGAAGTCCCTAATAGACCTAGCTCTTCAAAATTTAATTGACAATAAGTGAGGCTTGATCTTTCGAGTTTAACCGACCTCTCCTTAATATTTAGTTTTGGATACTTCTCCAAAAAAGATTCATATTTGGAACTGAATGAAACGTTTTCCGGACTCCCGTCCGGACCGCCTATACCCGATTCTGGTCGAGGGAAGTATTCTCCAACTCCTTTCTCGTAGTTGTTGTTGCTTGAATCAGCAGAGTAATTATTACGATAAAAGTCAAACGGTGACAAAGTTAAGAAAGATGCACCACGTCCTGGCACCGAGTGAACGGTAACGCTATGATATTTGAGAACTAAATCATTGCTATCGCAGGATAGATTGACTTGAGCGAGAAAGGGCTTGTCGACAGACACCAATTTTTGGGAAACCTGACTGACCCCAATCCTTCGTGCGGGGGAAGACGCCACTGAATCAACCTGAAGAAAAGTACTGAGGAGATTATTGATTCCCACATTGGCGAGAGATAAATAATTATTTTCCGTAGAAGGGGTCTTGTGGAAGTGTCTCGGCCACCCAGCCAGTAAAAAAGTTCGAATTAATTGAGTAGTCGTATGATTAATCATTTCGACTTCCTCACCATTTCTATGGGAGATACATAGAAGGGTTTGGACTTTCGTGCGTTTCTGCGTCTTCGGCTTATCGGCGCAGAAGACTCCCTGTGCCAAAGAATCGCTAGATACATCGTATTTCACAACTGGTCTTACCGAGACAGAGGTCTTTCTTTTCCTGTAAAGTGTAATCGATTGGAGATAAACCCAACCCCTCGTCTTAATTTCATTAAGAATCATATTACCTGACTCTATTAGATTACTATTTTGTCTCTGTATACCAGTTGCCTTCTCTGGGTTGTGAATATATCCGGGTAATACTCTTACCGCAATACTGTTTGCTAATGTTTTTTCGATTCGGATTAGTCCACCTACTTTACTACTAATAGTATCAGTTATTCGTGTGCCTTTTTCCACAACAGTATTATTTGTTACCAAAATAGATGATGGGGATTCATTTGTAGTATAAGCCTCCTCGGGAATTAGAAAGGAATTGCCTCCCCTGACTACTCTATACCATGAGCTGGAAGTTGTTTTTTCCGCCTTACCGTCAAGAAAAAATCTTTTTTTATCAACGGGTTCCACTTCTATGGTACCATATTTCATAATCCCCGAAACACCAGTTTGATACTCAAATTTTTCGTAGATGGCGAGGATATCGCTTTCATCCGAAATGCTGTTTAATTGAACATCGATATTTGCAAAACGTGATTCGTTAAAATTTTTCTGCTGTCTTTCCAGCAACAGAGAAACAAATTCAGTTTTTTCGGACCGCTCCACCTTGATATTAGATAGAATATAGTTAGATGTTGGAGTTTTTGACCAATTTGAAAAATATTTTGGATCGATTCCAAATTCTCGGATACTTTTCTGAAAACCTTCGCGGTTGGCGGCATCAATTTCTTCCTCGCCACCTCCTTCGAAGTAATTGCACCTCCTCTCGATAGAGTTGGGTTTGATACCGACTCTATCCCGATCCTTATGAAACAAATAGCTTTCGTTGGAATCGCTATAAGCTCCCGAAAGAATCCGGATATGGCCCGCCTCGCGTACGACACGAATGGGATTATCTATGCAATCGCGGACATGCCACGCAAATTTACTCCAGTGAATCTCTCCCTTTAAATTTGGATAGATAGCTTTTTGGATACGTTCTTTAAGGGGAAACTCTTTGGCTCGTACTTCCGCGATGATTTGCTGTGCTTCGACATACTGACCGTTTCGAATCATAAGTAGACTTTGAGCTGGGACGACAAAATCGTGTGTAGCGCCACAACTCCTGATAACAACGGATAAAGCATTTCGACACATCCAGGCGGGATGCCCATGTCGCGTACGTGTGGGATAAACCAGCCTCCCATCGGAATTAATAAGTCCATTAAACGGAATTCGTACGTATTCCGCGATATCGCCCGTAAATACCCCACCTGTATGAAAAGTTCTTGGTGTTAATTGAGTTCCCGGTTCTCCAATGGATTGGCCTGCGATGATGCCAACAGCCTCCCCCAATTCTACCAAATCGTAATGAGCAAGACTCCGACCGTAACGCCACTGACAAATCCGGAAAATGCTTTTACGTGCCAAAGGAGATCTCACATATATTGGCTGCGCCGATGCTACTGAGTTACTAGCCAGTCCATCACTGATATCTTGATTGCGGGTGGCAATACATCTAACATCCCAATAGACGTTATCCGCGAGCACACGTCCAACCAATTTTTGATATGATATTGTTCTAATAGATTCTCGTTCCTCTCGGGTGATATTCAGCAAAGCAATGCTTTTGGTAGTTTCGCAATCCTTTTTGCGTACAGCAATGTGTTGGACCACTTCAACGGGTCTGCGTGTTGGGTATCCAGCGTCGGAGGTTCGAACGGCAGTATCCACAACCCCTTTGCGGGCACCATAGCGGGAAATGATATATTCCGTCAGGGATAGGCCTTCGCGGAGATTTCTTCGAATGGGTAGATCAATTACTTGTCCCCGGGGATCCGACATCAGCCCCCTCATGCCAAGCAACTGATGAACTTGGGATATACTTCCCCGGGCCCCCGAAAAAGACATCATGTGGACTGGATTTAAAGGATCGATCATTTTGAAACTTGGATTCATTTCTCGCTTTGGACATTCACTTGTAGCGTACCAGGCTTCAATTGATTGACGTAATTTCTCTACAGCATGCAGACTTCCGTGACGGTAATGTTGCTCCGAGATGTAACCTTATTTCTCAGCGTCTTGTACAAGCCATCCTCTGGATGGTACTGCTAGGAGGTCGTCGATACCCAAGGAGACAGAAGCTCTCGTAGCTTGTTGAAAACCTAAAATCTTAACTTGATCCGAAATATTTGTTGTAGATGCAATTCCAAAACAAACGACTAACTTGCCAATGAGTCGCCTCATCGCAACTCTATCCACTGTTTTGTTGCAGAACGGCAATTCAGTTTGATCCGTCATTATAGAAACCTCACCTTATGTAATATATCTTTTTATCTTGTGACATTTATTAATCAATAATTTGAATCTAAGCGATTTATTAAATATTTATTAATTATATTTCTATATAAAAGATTTTTCATTCTTCATCTTTGCTGTTGGATATAGGCATTTCGTCTTGCGTCACCACACCCGGTACGGACGAAGTAGCACACGAAGAGGCTTTCGCCACACCTTGCATCGCTTCCTTTAATTGTTGGTTAAATAAAATGCGACCAGCTGTGGTAAGTACATATATACTCGAGATATATCCTTTCCTACACTTTCTAATCTGGTAATTATCATAAGAGTGAAGAGAGGTTCCCAAGGATTCATATTGGGATTCAACAGGTAATTCACGAATTTTTGAACTAATCATTTCCAAATTAGTTCCCCATCGAAGCCACAAGAAACTACAGAAATCAAGTTGATTTGATTCCTTGGCCCTGAGTATGTCGTAGTAACTACCGAAACGAGGTATTCCGACAGGGGCAGGGTGGACATCACCTCCCCCCACGAAAACGGAATGTCTGTTTCCATAGATTCCTTGCTTATTCTCAATTGTTAGTACATAAAGACCAGGAAGCATGTCTTGACTCGGGACAGATACAGAATCGCCCGTAGCGGGGGATAGCAAATTTATGTGCGAAAACATCGGAAGACGAGCTTCAATCTGAGCTTCGAGAGATAGGGGCACATGAACGGCCATCTGATCTCCGTCGAGATCTGCGTTAAACCCCCCACAAACCAATGGATGCAAACGAATAGCACGTCCTTCTATTAAAATGGGTTGAAATGCCTGTATACCCAGCCTATGCAAAGTAGGTGCTCGATTCAGCAGTATGGGGTGACCTCGCATAACTTCCCGAAGAACTTCCCATATGATGGGATCTTCTTTTCGTATCATACTTTTAGCCGCTCGTAGATTACAGGCGAGATGTCGCCCAATCAAGTTACGAATTACAAATACTTGGAAAGGTTCGATTGACATTTCTCGGGGTAATCCACATTGATGTAATGAAAGAGACGGGCCTACGACAATAACGAAACGGCCCGAGTAGTCAACCCGTTTTCCGAGCAAATTTTCACGAAATCGTCCTTCTTTGCCCTCAATAACCTCTGAAGATGACTTGTAGGGTCTGTTATTGATATCCCTCATTGGTTGCCCACGTATACCATTATCAATGGGAGCATCTACGGCTTCTTGAATAAGTCTCTTCTGACAAACAATTAATCCCTCCGGCGTGAATTCACTCCCCGATAAGAATTCGGCAAGAGTATTATTTCGATGAATCACCTTTCTGTAAAGTTCGTTAAGGTCGGAAGTAACTAATTCGCCTTCATACAATTCAACTATTGGTCTCAATTCAGGTGGAAGAACCGGCAAGAGATCTAAAACCATCCATTCTGGTTTTAGATTCGTTCGTAGAAAATTCTTGGCTAATTTCATCCGTCTGACCAAAAGATCTTTCCTCCTTTGAATTGTTCGGTCTTCCCATTCATTCCCAACAGGCCTTTGCTTTGTCGGCGCCTGCCACTCCAAATGTGCACGATCCATAACACTTTGCAGATCTAAACTAGTTAATCCTTTTTTGACGGCATCTCCCCCGGTGGCGATTTCGCTCCCTTGAAGCGTTTCATAATTTCGAGTGGAAAAATAAATGGGAAGCATGTTTCTCCAGGATCGGTCTTCGTAATTGAACAAACCCCGCAATCTTAATAGGTTGGGCCTTTCGGCCACGGGCCTAGCAAGAAAAAGATTGGGATAGGTCGGGTGGTGCCCCCCCCCCCTTAGAATCGGACACGAATGTTTCCCCTCATCCGGCTCAAATAACTAAGCGTAAAATTTAAACAATTTGACGTTTCCGAGACGCGGTAATACCGTCTCGTCGAAGATCAAGTAGTTGCTCATTACTCGGGTTTCAACTTGTTTTTCTCGAGTAGTCTTGGACCCTCCATATTGAGCGATCTACCGAAAGGGAAGTAGTTTTTCCCTTCGATATTTCTTTCTTGATTTAGTCGTAGGCTGGAGATATTTCCCTTGTTCCCAATGCGATCACTTCCCTCTTTGGGTTTCCACTCTACTTCGATGGCTATTAATTTAATCGAATAGAAAAATCGATGCGATGATTAGATTTTCATAACCATATATAGAAAATACTTTTCGTAAATTTTCTTACTAAAGGGGAGGGGAAAAAAAGAAAACCAAAGGATTGGGTTGAAAAGCATTTGAATTTTATTCCACCAACTGAAATGGAAATAGTTATTACGAAGCCCAATCGTTGGATTTTTCACTAAAAATTAACCATGGAGGGGATGGTCCCCATTCTGTACGCGATAGTTTTTATCCCGAGTTAGACAATATTCCTCGATCGACGCAAGGGACATGTCGGTTAGAGGCTTCCCACTTTTGTATGGGATGACAGCTTATAGCCAATCTGTAATGATCAACACATACAATCGAGTCACGCATCGCAATATACTGGGCTTTCTGGTTCCTTAAGAGGTTTGGCAAGTGGATTTGCAATATAACTAGGGATTCGTTTTGAAAACCACACATGGGTTACCGGACACGCAAGTTTGATGTATCCCATTCGATATCTTCGAACCCGGGAGTCGGTAAACTCAACTCCGCAATGTTTGCAGAAGTTGGAATACTCCTCCCCGTTACCGGCAGATCGATAGTTTCCACACGCGCAGACACCGCTTTTTATGGGCCCGAGTATCCTTTCACGAAATGAGCCATCTCTCTCTGGTTTATGAGTCTTGTGATGCAACGTGTAAGGTTAATCGACTTGCCCGACGACGTCTCCATTGGGTAACTCCCTCTCAGCCCAACCACGAATCTGTTCGGGGGAAGCCAGTCCAACCCGAAGCTGTTGATAATTAGTTCGATGAATCATAATAGAAAAATTTTTGATTGATTGTTCATGATAGAAGTTTCAATTGGATATTAAATGTTTTCACTCTCCCTCTCCAAACCTTCTTCAATTATGAAGTTATGCTCCAGGTTTAAACCCATGCAACGTAACTCTCGAACTAGCAATCGGAAAGACTCTGGAACGGTGTCGGGTTTGTAAACAGGTTTTCCGGTCGTAATTGCACTAGGTACCTTGTAACGAGCCTGAATATGATCTGATTTAGTCGTAAGCATTTCTTGCGACGTGTAAGACACACCAAAACCCTCCAAGGCCCGGACTTCCATTTCTCCAACTCGCTGTCCCCCTCGTCTGGATCTCCCCTTGAGAGGTTGCTGCGTAACAAGTGCGTAAGGTCCGCTGGATCGCGCATGAATTTTATCGTCGACCTGATGAATCAATTTCATCATATAGGCTTTTCCAGTTGTAATGGGTTGCACGAAGGGATCACCCGTTCGTCCATCGATCAATCGGCTCTTTCCGGGGTGATCGGGTTCAAATAACCACGGATTACGAGTACTTGCACTTGCTCTACAAGGTTCTGAAAATACTAGTTTTCTAGAGGCTTCTCGCTCGTATCTCTCATCGAAGGGTACTATACGGTAATGGGTTTCTGAAAACTCCCCGGCTAACCCAAGTAGGCATTCGAAAATCTGTCCCACATTCATTCATGAAGGTACTCCTAAAGGACTTAATACCATGTCGACTGGTGTACCATCTTGCAAATAAGGCATATCCTGTCTGGGTAATATTTTTGACACAATACCTTTATTTCCATGTCTACCAGCTATCTTATCACCTACTTGTATCTTACGCTTCTGCAGTATATAAATATGAATCACTTCTGAATCGTTCGAAGTGTCGTCTTCGGGGTAGACCCACCTGACGTCAGTGACTCGACCTCTTCCACCAATCGGAACTTTCAGACAGCTTTCTCTTGCGTTAACTAATTGTATACCAGAAATGGCTTGTAGCGATCTCCCCTCTGGAGCACGTGATGAATCCGCCCCCTCTTGGGGTGTTGGTTTACCCACCGAAGCATCTCCCGTCTCTACCCAAGATCCCGATTCTGCGGGCCCATTATCGTCTAGGTGTCGAAGCGTATGACTATCCAATTGAGGTATTTGCTTGGTAACCCTTTCAGGACCCTGATTTGTTGCGCAAACTTCAACTTCGTGTCTTTCAATGTGGAAAGATGTAGAGATGTCTTCGTATATTGGGCGTTCACTAATCAACACCGCGTCTTCAAAGTTGTATCCTTCCCACGGCATGTAGGCCACTAGGATATTTCTACCTAAAGCTGATTCCCCCCTGGCGGTTGCTGCCCCATCCGCGATGACTTCCCCGCGTTTCGGTAATTCTCCCGCCAAAACCGTAGACTTTTGGTGTATACAGGTATTATTGTTGGAGCGCTCATATATCTTTAATTTATTGCTTATAACACGTAAAGCCGCATCATTGGCTGTCGCTTCATTGATTGATGATAGTTCAATTGTATTACCATCCGTATATCGGATTTACCCCTCTCGTCCGGATACAACTACACTTCCCGAATCTGAAGCTACTTAACTCTCTAACCCAGTCCCTACAAAGCATCTTTCGGGATTAACCAGTGGAACCGCCTGACGTTGCATGGTAGAACCCGTTAAGGCGCAGTTCGCGTCATTATGCTCAATGAATGGAATAAGAGAAGCTCCGATAGAGAAATAATGTAAGGGATGAATGCTTCGGAAATCAACTTGTTCCCAAAGGATGCTGAGAAATTCTTGTTGATATCGAACTGGTATGAGTTCCTTCCCTCTAGTTCTCCATTGGGATATTAATGAATTCTCAGTTGCTATTCGGTAGCAATCATCTTCAATGGGAGATGAATCGATTAATTGCTCCTTTTCGGCGGATGATTCCGACATTTTCATTTTAAGGTACGGGCTCTGCAAAGAGCCGGAATTGCTAATTTCCGCCTGAATAGCTAGTGACGAAATAAGGCCAGCATTCATGCCTTCAGATGTTTCGATCGGGCAGATACGGCCATAATGACTAAAATGAATATCTCTAGCTTGAAAACTGGCGGTTCGACGTGTCAACCCGCCAGGACCTATGGAACTTAATCTTCGCTTATGAACCATTTCTGATAATGGGTTGGTTTGATCTAGAAATTGTGATAGGGGGTGTGATCCAGAAAACTCTTTGAAAGTTGCTATTACTGGTGCAGGCGTGACTAATCCCCGGGGCGTTATCGCGCGTTTGCGTCTAACGGCCCTAGAGAGATTTTGTCGAATCGAATTCTCCAAACGATTTGGGGCCAATTTCAATTGTTCTTGAGGCGAATCCGCTACAGACCGAACACGTCGATTTTTCAAGTGATCTATGTCGTCGAGGTTGCCTATTCCGTAGCTGATTTCTATTGAGTGATCTGCGGCTGCTAATACGTCTTGGGGTAGCAAAAATTGTTCCGTTTCGGGTACATCGAGAGTTAGTTTGATGTTTAGGTTTCGTCGACCAATCCGACCCAACTCAAATCTATGTTGAAAAAACCTCTTCTATAACTCCTTGAATATAGATTCTGAAAATGAGATATCCGCGTCTGTAGCAGAGTATGGGTGTTTGTAAAGTTCTACTGTAGCATCCTCCGACGATTCGACGGACCCTCCCTGTTTCTTTAACATATTTGAAAAAATCTTGGGGTAGCGAACATTCTCCAAAACATCTTTTTTGCTTAACCCCATAGCTATTAGTAAGATCGAAATGGATATCTTTTTCTTTTTGCTAATGCGAACCCATATTTTCTGTTTCCTATCCATTTCTGGTTTGAATCTCCCTCCCCGATCCGAAATTACAGTGCTAGTATACGTGGAAACCCCTTTTTGATCGGATTCCCGGTTGTAGTAAATACCGGGACTTCTCAAAATTTGATTGACTAAAACTCGGGCAACCCCATTTATAATAAACGTTCCTTTAGGATTCATCCAAGGAATAGATCCGGGCCGCACGTCTTCCTCCTGTATCACTCTACCTTCGCTACGAATCAATTAAACTGGTACATATGGATCGGATGAGTATGTGACACATTGATACGCAGCATCTCTCTCTTCGACTGAAGGTTGCGTCAATTGGTACCGTTCACCAATAGATCAGAATTCGACTTCCTTATCTGTATCTTCAATTTTCGGAAAATTTTCAAGTTCTTCAAGCAATCTTTCGTGAACAAATCGATTAAACCCTTTAAATTGAATTTGCGCAAGTTCTGGTGGTACGGGCATATTTCCATTTCCTTCTAATAAAGTGATACATTGAGACCCAATCCTCAATTAAAAATATATTGATTAGATTTCTGTACTTTCAATTTTCTATGTGTAGAATACTTCACTCCCAGCCTTTAAATAAGTTGAAATCAATTTATTCTCTGTTTTTTTCTCCACAATCATTTGTGGATATAAATATGACGACGAGTAAACAAAAATTGTGGGGAAAGCTATGAGGTTGTTAAATCTTTTCCGTAGGCTGTAAACAAAATACATCTGTGCGATCCATATTTTGGATCGAAATTGATCAAAATACTTACGTATCCAAAAATGAGGTAACGGTCGATGAAAAGTAAAACCTGAGAGATACGTAGCAGTAAAGTAGGTTTGACAATTATATCACATCAGGAATTTTGATTACCAGGAAAGCTTGAAGAAGCATATGGATGTTCCCCTTTACGGAGATGGCAATTTCGTGTAATCGGCCGCTTCAAGATTAGTTCAAATCTACAAAAAAAAGTTAGGTTTCGAAAACATTTTACACCTGTGTGTAAATCATTACCGACCTAATGTAGATAGATCTGGTTACTTCTCGCGACTATTCACCGAAGCGGTGACACCCCCCCAGAGATAATAAAGAAAGGTCGCTGACTCGGTGTTGACTCTGAGGCAATTGATACATAGACTCAAGTCAAATTATTTATTGGGATTGTAGTTCAATTGGTTAGAGCACCGCCCTGTCAAGGCGGAAGTTGCGGGTTCGAAACCCGTCAATCCCGATAAACTCCAACAAAACGAAACATACTAGTTCGAAGTTGAACCTACAGCCCCGGACTTGGGTCGAGCTGGATTCGAACCAGCGTAGGCATTGCCAGCGGATTTACAGTCCGTCCCCATTAGCCACTCGAGCATCGACCCATATTTTGTGAACGCTTTGGTTTCGCCTCATCGAGTTACCGACTTCCAATGAGTCGAATCTGATCCCCATTGGGTAAGAATCGGCAAGGGAGTAAGAATACATTTCATCGATATGACCGATGAGGTTATCAAAGGATGAATACCCCCAGGGGAATTCGAATCCCCGTCGCCTCCGTGAAAGGGAGGTGTCCTGGGCCTCTAGACGATGGGGGCCCGATTACCTTTTGGTAGAGTAATGATATTCGTTACAAACTGTCAATCTAGAAAAACTAACAGGGAAGTAACGAAGGGACCCATTTTCTTTTTTCAGCAATCTAAATTTAGATTAGACTAATAATAATCATTCAGTTTTTTTTTTATTTTAACTGTAATAAGTTAATTATAGCAGTTAATCAATTAATCCGAAACGGAGGCGTCAGGAATAGGCTGCTACTGCGCAGAAACCATGAATAGGTATTCTCAAAATTTCACTTCGTGATATACTATATAATCGATATTGAAGATTCGACTTCGATTTTTTTTTTTCATCTGCGATTAAGCAAGGATTCGGTCGACCCGACTAATTAAAACTAGATGGTTCATAATAAAGTCCGAGAGTTTTTTCCACTGAAACCCACTCGAGCTATTTTCCAATTGATGATTTGAACTACCAATACGGAAGTAAATATTCTTGCGTTCGTAGCCACCGCACTTTTTATTCCAATCCCAACAGCTTTTCTGCTTATTCTTTACATCCAAACGGCCGCTCAGAATAACTAGTAATTGGCAACGACTACCAGTTTGCTAATAAATTTTCGTATGCAAGAGCGAATAAGAAGGGGAAAAGCGGAGGACACTGTTTGCTCCCCCTAAAACAGAGCGATATGCAAACTGTTTCTTTTTTTTTTTTCTATAAATTTTAATGTTACTCGGTTGTTGCTGGTAGCAACTCACTCTTAGATTAGCTCTTCTTCCTGATTAGCTCTTTTTCCGTCGATTGGATTCTATGCCTTTTTTCCTCGTTTCTACTTTTCTACCTACCGTGTGTTACGTGTCATTCTCAAATAGAATTGACCAAAATTGATAGATCCTTTTTTTGATCTATCAATTTCTACTTCTATTCGATCACTCTTGGTTGTTGCAAGGCTGGGTTCTATCCAATAATTAATATTAGGTATTGGACTAGAACACTCGGATTTACTTTTTTGCATACCCCTCTGTATACGTATACCCCCCGAGAGGAGGTGAATCAGTCTAAGCAAACCAAGCGGAATGAGATGAGGCATCCGAACCGGAGGTATGATCTCAGGTGTATGTTCAGGTGTATATTCAGTCCCCGTTTCTCGTTCCGGGCGTAGTCATCACATCAGATGAAACATTTGAAGTTTTAGTTAACGACGGAATGAACCAATAACCGCCGGGATAGGTTCTCCCCGGCGGTGAAAAGAAAAAGGTCATTCTACCAGATTGCTAAATTCATCCAATTTGTTAGTTTAGCTTCTTTATTATGATAAATTATAAGAAAAAAATGAGTTAAATAAGAAGCGGCTGCGTCGGGCTTTTTTACCCGAAGACAAAATCTAAGGTGGGGAAAACGCAAATTGGTGGTCTCGCCACAACGACGCGTATCCCCCGAATCAGACTATTAAAGACACGGTTAATCGTTTGTCACAATCCGCTTCTTCCCCGAACTACAAGTGAGAGGGAAAATGTAGGAATCACCATCAGGGCAGCCCAAGCTGTAGTAACTAAATCCGTAGTTGTAATTCCTATCTATTCACTCTCTCGATTTTTACTAATTACTTATTATTTATAAGTCCAAATGCAAGGCAAAGCTTGAAAGGGTTTGAAACGCGTTGTCGGTGAGTAGCAGACGCCTGCCTGACGGGATATCCTAAAAGCAAAATATACCGAGTATGTGGAAACCTATTTTTTTTTTTTTTTTTCAATGGTACTGATTGATGTTTACCTCTCCAGAGATTTTGGTGATTTGGATCTTTAGGTTACCAATTAATGATATACTTAATTGGGATTGTTTATGCGTGACGCATCGAGACGCATGAAATGTGGCAGGCTATAACAGGCTATAGAGCACCTCAACCTGTATCCGATTTCGGCGCAACAAACAATCCCCGGTAAAACTAACTAAATTCATAAATTCGAGTAAGTTGAAGAAATCTAGTTCTTTATCTTTACATACATCTTACATACATCAAGACATACATCTTACATACATCAAGATTTTTTCGTTAGGCGACACCCAGATTTGAACTGGGGAATTAAGGATTTGCAGTCCTCCGTCTTACCGCTTGACTATATCGCCCTTCGCTAACTATCAGCAAACAGCGTCAATCTGGGTACAGATTGAAACACTGATCCGGCTCAGAATTTTTGGTAAGAAGTAGCGTATATAACGAGTATGTTATCGACGTATAGCGATTCTAGACGTCCAACAATATTATTGCTAATAAGTATACTCCCCGGCAGGGGCATTGGCAAGTAGCTGAACCCCCCCCCCCCCCCCCCCGCGCAATTCACCTATGAGATGCATTTGCTAGCAAAACGGCTACCTCGACAAGGACAAAATTGTTTCATCTCGAGGTTTCATTCGATTCAAATTAAAAAAAAAAACACAGAATTTCGTTTTTTTTATCCCTTACTACTTGTTCCTTCTTTTTCCTCCCCTTAAAAGAACTAGAGAATTCCACAAAAATTTTTATGCATATACCCTATATATATATATGTGATGTAATCTCTCCGTCTTCTACAGGATAGGCGGATAGCGGGAATCGAACCCGCGTCATCTCCTTGGCAAGGAGATATTTTACCATTCAACTATATCCGCGCAACCTGTTACTTCATTTTAACACTGCAACAGTTCCCTAATATTTAGGGAACTCGCGCACGTATTTGGTTTATACGTGAGAAACCAAATTTACTGGGAGGACCTTGCAAATCCCATCCCATCCCTCAACTGTTGAAATGAACTTTCTGCTACAGCCCCTCATCTACGGGTGATACTCCCCCTTATTTGTATTTGGTGTCTCCACCCGTAACGGTGAATTACGAGGGGAGGAAGCGAAGAAACAAAATTCTAGGAAATAAAGGAATTGAGTATACCTACCAAAAAAACTGATCCAATCCACAATGAAGCCCCTGAAAAGACAATGTTTTTGTTGCTGGACCAGCCGCCGGGGGATGCGAACGCAACGGGGACACCCACAACTAGTAGGAATGAGATGGCAATTAATCCAAATAAAGCCAATTGGAACGCGATAGTCATAATTCTGAGTGTTTCCACATAGGGAATAAGTTGTTCGTACCATCCAATCCTCATCCGGTGGAACTCTCGCCTCGCCACGAATTACTCCGTCGACGGGGCGCAAATACCCCCCCCCCCCCCCTTTTTTTTTTCTACTAACTAGCTCAAGTCTCATAAGGTACTTGCTTAGTTTTTATTGGTTGGATTTTCGACATTCGAGATGATTATCCGCGACAACTCCACGACAACTCCACGGTCGTAATTATCTTCATTCCGCATCTTTCACGATATATAAAAACAGGTATTGACGACCTTTTCACCTCTTACCAGAAGTGTACAAAAGACGTGATTAATACCCCCGGATATCGGGTGAAAAACCAGCCTCGTTGGGAGAGATGGTCGAGCGGTTTAAGGCTCCAGTCTTGAAAACTGGCATGGCGATGAAATGCTATCGAGGGTTCGAATCCCTCTCTCTCCTACCATTTATATCAAATAATACTGGACGGAAGGGGCGACAGTTATTACCAGTCTCGTATAATATTTTTATTTTCTCCATTAAGCTGGTGAGAATTTGATATTACCTATCACCGAGAGATAAGATGATATCTACCTATCTATTTGAATAGATAGATAGATAGAGTTTACCTAGATCTAATGAGTCTGGCACTAACATGAAGACGCAGACTTATTAGATATCGGTTTGCTAGCAAAAGAGAAAAGAGGCGAAGATTTTTCGTTGCACCACCCCTGCTTTCGAGTTTCAATTAAGGGGTGTCATAGAAAGAACGGGTTCGGTATCGCGATCAATTCCCTTTTCAAACCCGGCTGCGGCTGCGCGAGCTCTACCCGCGTGCCACAGATGACCCACGAAAAAAAAGAATCCTAGGACGAAGTGGGAAGTAGCTAACCAACTCCGGGGAGACACGTAGTTCACGGCGTTGATCTCAGTAGCTACTCCACCTACAGAGTTTAAAGAGCCCAGGGGGGCATGAGTCATATACTCCGCGGATCGTCGCTCTTGCCATGGTTGTATATCCTTCTTCAACTTACCGAGATCTAAACCGTTGGGACCCCTTAAAGGCTCTAACCAAGGAGCACGAAGGTCCCAGAAGCGCATGGTTTCGCCTCCGAAGATAATCTCCCCCGTGGGGGAACGCATCAGGTATTTCCCTAACCCAGTAGGTCCTTGAGCGGAACCTATGTTGGCACCAAGACGTTGGTCCCTGACAAGAAAGGTGAAAGCTTGGGCCTGAGAAGCTTCTGGACCGGTGGGACCGTAAAATTCGCTGGGATATGCCGTGTTGTTAAACCAGACGAAGCAGCAGGCGGTGACGCCAAAAATGGAAAGGGCTCCCAAACTGTAGGATGGATAAGCTTCTCCGGACCATACAAAAGCGCGACGAGCCCAGGCAAATGGTTTCGTTAATATGTGCCAAATTCCACCGAAGAGACAAATGGATCCCAGCCACACATGTCCCCCGATAATATCTTCCAGATTATCCACACTGGCAATCCATCCTTCGCCTCCAAAAGGAGATTTCAGTAGGTAGCCAAAGATAACGTTAGGACTTAGGGTAAGATTCGTAATCTCTCTTACATCTCCACCCCCGGGTGCCCACGTGTCATACAACCCTCCGAAGTATAGTGCTTTGAAAACTAAGAGAAAAGCTCCGAGACTTAATAGTATCAGGTGAATACCGAGAATAGTAGTCATCTTATTTTTATCTTTCCAAGTATAGCCGAAAAAGGGAAAGGATTCCTCTAAAGTTTCGGGTCCGATCAGGGCGTGATATATACCCCCGAATCCCAAAACTGCAGAGGAAATCAGATGAAGTACTCCGGAAACGAAATAGGGAAAGGTATCGACTACCTCCCCGCCGGGACCCACTCCCCAACCCAGAGTAGCCAGGTGGGGAAGTAGGATTAGCCCCTGCTCATACATAGGCTTTTCTGATACGAAATGAGCCACTTCAAACAAATTCATAGCTCCAGCCCAAAAGACAATCAGGCCAGCATGAGCTACATGGGCACCAAGCAATTTACCAGACAGATTAATTAGTCGGGCGTTGCCAGCCCACCAAGCAAAACCTGTGGTTTCCTGATCGCGACCACCCAGAGAGAGGGTTCCATTAAAGAGCGTTTCCACGGGGTAAAACCTCCTCGGGGAATACAAGGTTTTCGTGGGGCTGATCCTGAGCTGCCATCCAGGCACGGATACCCTCGTTTAGCAAGATGTTTTTTGTATAAAAAGTCTCGAACTCGGGATCTTCTGCCGCGCGAATTTCTTGAGATACGAAGTCGTACGCACGTAAATTCAGCGCGAGACCAACTACTCCAATAGCACTCATCCATAAACCTGTCACTGGCACGAATAACATGAAGAAGTGTAACCAACGTTTGTTGGAGAAAGCAACACCAAAAATTTGGGACCAGAAACGATTCGCGGTTACCATCGAATAAGTCTCCTCAGACTGAGTTGGGTTGAAAGCGCGGAATGTGTTTGCCCCATCACCATCTTCAAATAGAGTATTTTCGACTGTAGCACCGTGAATGGCGCATAAAAGGGCGGCGCCGAGGACTCCCGCAACCCCCATCATATGAAATGGGTTCAGAGTCCAATTATGAAAGCCTTGAAAAAATAGAATGAATCGGAAGATGGCGGCTACGCCGAAACTGGGTGCAAAAAACCAACCAGATTGCCCCAAAGGGTAAATCAGGAATACGGATACAAAAACCGCGATTGGAGCGGAGAAAGCTATTGCGTTGTAGGGGCGTAGTTGCACAGACCTTGCAAGTTCGAACTGGCGTAACATAAAACCTATTAGAGCAAAAGAGCCGTGAAGAGCGACGAAGGTCCATAAACCCCCTAATTGGCACCAACGGGTGAAATCTCCCTGTGCTTCAGGGCCCCACAAGAGAAGCAGGGAGTGGGCCAAACTGTTAGCGGGGGTGGAGACCGCGGCAGTCAGAAAATTACATCCCTCCAAGTAAGAACTAGCTAATCCATGGGTGTACCATGAAGTGACAAAGGTTGTACCTGTGAACCAACCGCCCAAAGCAAAGTAAGCGGTGGGAAAAAGTAATAGGCCAGACCAACCCACGAAGACGAAGCGATCTCTTCTGAGCCAGTCGTCCATACTATCAAATAAATCTTTTGGTTCCTTGGAAGATTTTCCAATGGCAATGGTCATATTCATTCCCTCACTCGGCTCCTCAAACCATTTCTGGGTTCCCCTATTTTTTTTTTTTTTTCAAGCCACGACGCGGTGTAGTTCTGCCCCTTCGCGGTGAGATAAGGTAGGACGCTATAAAACCGGCCGTTCCAAAAAGTCATTTGCCAAAGTAGCATACTCCCAGGAGTTTTTACACGAAAATGAGACTGGTAGATTTTTCAACCTCAAGGGTTTGGGGTTTTTCGTCCCCTTCACCGCCTCTTTGCTTTGCTTCTAGTTTTCTACCCTCTCTCTTTTTTCTGTTGTTTTTGTCGAGCCGTTTCTTTTATTCTTCCCTTTCTTCCCTTTTTCGTCTAGTTTTAAATTTTAGGCATCTCTTTTCTATTACTTACTCGATCCCGAGCTGATCCCGTTTGTTTTGTTAGGTAGTTTTTTGAGAAGTGGGTAGACCTTTCTTTTCTTCCGAGACTTTGTCAACCGCTCTACCACATTAATGGTACCTCGGGAATCCGACCTAGCAGGAAATAAATTCGTTTCCATGAATCTCTAGATAGAGAAATACTAGAGCGGCGTGAAGAGCTACATATATATATATATATGTGGTATCTATCCCCTCCTTGAAATTATTTCGGTACTTATTTTACCAATCCGCAATAAAAATTGAAAGCCTTTTCTTTTGGTCCCAAATAGTGGGAGTGGGTGGCGGAATGCTGCAGTTTAACCCCGAGCGGAAGATATGTCGGAAAATTCAGCATCGGGCAAAGTGGTTCTTTTTTTGTTCCAAATCCCAGAGGCGAAACCGTATCCAGATGTTGGGGGGATATGACAAATAAGAGTGCTAGAGACTCAAATAGCTTTTGCTAGTAATGGGAAATTATCTAAATAAGCGGGAAAATTACTGCTATGTAATTTTTTTTTTTTATTTTTCAAAAAAAAAAATAAAAAAAAAAAGTAAAATATCTATATATGTTGATATTGATAATTTGTATTCAATTCCCAGGATGAGAGTAACAAAAAAGTTCCCGGCCTTAAGAATTATATCCACCTTATTTTTTCATATTGTAAAGAGTGATGCATTACTCGGCATAACAGTACAACTTAAGTTGGAAATCGCGATAAGAAACAAAATGATTTGACCAATAAATTTAATTTTGAGGCGGTTACTTATAATTTTGCGTCGAATTATATTTATATTTATGCAAAGCTGTAATTTATTTTTTTTGCATCGAGGTCATGTGGACGCGGGTGTTTCCGTGAAACTGAGACAGCTTGATCCTTGGATTTCGTGCGAGTTCTCGGTTAGCCCTTTGTCGGATTTGAACCGACGACTTACGCCTTACCATGGCGTTACTCTACCGCTGAGTTAAAAGGGCCTTGGCCTCGGATCAGAAGTAACTTTGGGTTGAGTTTTGTTGGGCACACCGTTAGTTTTTGTCTCGCTTTTCCCCTGTTTTTTTTTTCTTCCGCAATATTTAAACTTGATGAAATGCAACGGACTAGGTCTAATCCAAAGCATAAAATAGCTACCTAAGTGACATACGTATATCTAGATATAAACCCATAAATCTACTTATCTATCTATCTCTGGGTAGGTAAGTTTATGTTCTATCGAACAAGGAGGCTCAGAAAAGAAATAAGAAGAAATAAGAAGAGAAAAAAAAAATAATTAGATAATTTTCACCCTGCCACGTGGCATCAAGTATTCCCTTGATAGGAAGACTTGAACTTTTCCGATCTACGGTGTGAAAGGACCTATATCCGATCCGTCGGTAAAACATGAAAAAGGATTAGTCTGAGCTCGCGGCGAAGACCAAGTGCTCTACTATTAACTTAGGTAAATAATTGATGGTTTACTTTGCGGAGACAGGATTTGAACCTGTGACCTCAAGGTTATGAGCCTTGCGAGCTACCAAGCTGCTCTACCCCGCTTAGTTAATGCCTTCAATGTAACTATTATACATCTTTTGAATAATTACATTGAATATGAGCCGAAAGGGTTGTCTGATTTGGATAATTAAACATCATTTGTGAGGTAGGTGGAAGAATACTTTTCCTACCAACTTGATTTTGATACTCCGGGCAGCACACAAGTGTGTGCCATTTCACGAGGTACGTGTCTAGATAAGCCGAAGTCTCGGTAATTGGATCTGGGTCGTCCGGTTAGGGAACACCGGTTACGGAGACGAACAGGTGCACTATTACGCGGTAAAGATTGCAATCTTTTGGAAGTAGTTAGCTTATCCTGAATTGGTAAACTACTTTTAATCCGTTTTTTTAAAGATTGGCGGGTAACTTCATATTTCTTCACTAATTTTTTCTTTTTTATTTCCTTCTCAATGAGACTTTTCTTTGCCATAATTGATGAATCAGTAAGCAGGATTGGATTACTACTTTAAAACAAATTGAGCTTGCAACCGAAAATTTATTTACCAATAACTAGAGAAGAGGGAATAAATTTCTACCTCTAATTATTGATAAATTGATAATCGGTCTCAAAATTGGCTCGGGTGTGGGAGATAATGGGGGTAAGCTTGACGCGGAAATATACGATTTGGTAGTCAACCAAAACAAAATTAGCCAAATTTACCTGATGTAGATGCTATTAGAAAAGCTGCGTAGGTAAATATGTAACCTACAGAGAAGTGGGCCAGTCCCACCAGTCTTGCTTGAACGATAGAGAGAGCGACTGGCTTATCTTTCCAGCGTATCACATTTGCTAAGGGTGTTCGTTCGTGAGCCCAAGCTAGGGTTTCAATGAGTTCTTGCCAGTAACCGCGCCAGGAAATTGGAAACATAAATCCAGTAGCCCAAACAAGATGTCCAAATAAGAACATCCATGCCCATACAGATAAACTGTTCATACCGAAGGGGTTATAACCATTAATAAGTTGCGAGGAGTTCAGCCATAAATAATCCCTCAACCACCCCATTAAATACGTAGAAGATTCGTTGAATTGAGCAGCATTGCCTTGCCATAAGGTTATGTGTTTCCAGTGCCAGTAGAAAGTAACCCATCCAATGGTGTTCAGCATCCAGAAAACGGCTAAATAAAAGGCATCCCAAGCCGAGATGTCGCAAGTACCGCCTCGGCCGGGACCATCACAAGGGAAACTGTAACCAAATTCTTTTTTATCTGGCATCAACTTGGAACCGCGCGCGTCTAACGCGCCTTTCACTAGAATCAGTGTAGTTGTGTGTAGGCCCAAAGCAATGGCATGGTGAACCAAGAAATCCCCGGGCCCAATCGTTAAGAATAGCGAGTTGCTGCTGTTGTTGACAGCGTCCAACCAGCCGGGTAACCACAAGCCCTGACCGGCATTACTTGCCGGACTACCTGCCGAGGATAAAAGCACATCGAAACCATACAAAGTTTTACCATGAGCAGATTGAATCCATTGAGCAAATACGGGTTCAATGAGAATCTGTTTTTCCGGAGTCCCGAAGGCTAGCATTACATCGTTGTGGACATAAAGCCCTAGCGTGTGGAACCCCAGGAATAAACTAGCCCAACTTAAGTGAGCTATTATTGCTTCTTTGTGTTCCAACATTCTTGCTAAGACGTTATCTTTATTCTGTTCCGGATCATAATCTCTAATAAAGAATATAGCTCCGTGTGCGAAGGCTCCCGCCATGATAAATCCGGCGATGTATTGGTGATGGGTGTATAGTGCGGCTTGGGTCGTATAATCCTGTGCTATAAAAGCATAAGCGGGTAGAGAATACATGTGTTGTGCGACCAACGAAGTTACAACCCCTAAGGCAGCTAAAGCGAGCCCCAATTGAAAATGGAGAGAATTATTGACCGCATCATAAAGTCCTTTATGTCCGCGACCCAACCTACCTCCCGGAGGAATATGAGCCTCCAGAATCTCTTTCATACTGTGCCCAATACCAGAGTTAGTCCTGTACGTGTGACCGGCAATTATAAACACAATGGCAATGGCTAAATGGTGATGGGCGATGTCAGTTAACCACAAACTTTGAGTCTGCGGGTGAAATCCGCCCAAAAAGGTTGGAATAGCTGTTCCCGCCCCTTGAGTGCTATCAAACAAATGGTTACTAGAATCGGGATTTTGCGCATAAACACTCCACTGACCCGAGAAGAACGGCCCCAATCCTTGAGGATGCGGGGTGGCAGTCAGTAAATTATCCCACCTTACATGTCCGCCCCTCGCTTCGGGAATAGCTACATGCACCAAATGCCCCGCCCAAGCCAAAGAACTCACTCCGAAGAGTCCTGAAAGGTGGTGATTGAGCCGAGATTCAGCATTTTTGAACCAAGAAATGCTTGGTTTCCATTTAGGTTGCAGATGTAACCAGCCAGCTAGTAAGAACAAAGCAGAAATAGCTAGTAAAAAGATAGCTCCAGTGTAGAGATCTTGGTTATTGCGTAGACCAATGGTGTACCACCATTGATACACACCAGAATAGGCAATATTGACTGGACCTGCAGCCCCCCCTCGAGTGTAGGCTTCGACAGCTGGTTGACCGAAATGAGGATCCCAAATGGCATGAGCGATTGGTCTCACATGTAATGGGTCCCGCACCCATGCTTCAAAATTGCCCTGCCAAGCCACATGGAATAAATTTCCAGAGGTCCAGAGAAAGATGATAGCTAATTGACCAGAATGAGATGCAAATATTTTTTGGTAGAGACGTTCCTCGGTAGTATCGTCATGACTCTCGAAGTCGTGGGCAGTGGCTATACCAAACCAGATACGACGAGTAGTTGGGTCTTGGGATAGACCCTGGCTAAACTGTGGAAATCTTGATGCCGTAATGTTTCTCAAATCCTCCTAGCCATTATCCCACTGCAATGATTCTCGCCAGGAAGAACGCCCACGTCGTGGCGATTCCACCCAGAAGGTAATGAGTTACTCCCACAGCGCGTCCCTGTATAATACTCAGGGCCCTGGGTTGGGTAACGGGAGCAACTTTCAACTTGTTATGAGCCCAAACAATAGATTCAATGAGTTCCTGCCGGTATCCGCGACCACTGAATAAAAACATTAGACTGAAAGCCCAAATGAAGTGAGCCCCCAGAAATAGAAGACCATACGCGGATAACGAAGAACCATATGATTGAATGACTTGAGAAGCTTGTGCCCACAGAAAATCTCGTAGCCATCCGTTAATTGTTGTTGAACTCTGTGCAAAGTTTCCCCCGGTGATGTGGTTTACCACCCCCTGTTCGCTTATACTGCCCCACACATCAGATTGCATCTTCCAGCTAAAGTGAAATATAACTACTGAAATCGAGTTGTACATCCAGAATAATCCTAGGAAGACGTGATCCCAAGCAGATACTTGGCAGGTACCTCCTCTGCCGGGACCGTCGCAGGGAAAACGAAAACCAAGATTTGCCTTGTCAGGTATTAGTCGGGAGCTGCGTGCAAATAAGACGCCTTTCAAAAGTATTAGTACAGTAACATGAATCGTAAATGCATGGATGTGGTGTACCAGAAAATCTGCAGTACCTAACGGAATTGGGGATATGGCAACTTTGCCGGCTACAGCGACTAATTCGCTGCCGCCCCAGGTTAAGCTGGTACCCGCCGCCGCATTAGGCGCGGTTGATCCGGGAGCCAAGGCATGGGTATTTTGCACCCATTGAGCAAATATAGGTTGTAACTGAATGGCGGTATCCGAAAACATATCTTGGGGACGTCCCAAGGCACTCATAGTATCATTATGGATGTATAGACCGAAGCTATGAAAACCCAGGAAAATGCAGACCCAATTGAGATGTGAAATTATTGCATCGCGGTGCCGAATGACACGGTCTAACAAATTGTTGTACTGAGTAGTTGGATCATAATCTCTTACCATAAAGATAGCTGCGTGTGCGGCTGCGCCAACTACTAAAAAACCCCCTATCCACATATGATGTGTAAATAGGGAAAGTTGTGTGGCATAATCGGTGGCCAAGTAAGGATACGGGGGCATTGCATACATGTGGTGGGACACAATAATTGTTAAAGAACCTAGCATGGCAAGATTGATTGCCAACTGAGCATGCCACGAACTCGTTAGAATTTCGTAGAGACCCTTGTGGCCCTCACCCGTGAAGGGGCCTTTATGGGCTTCCAGAATTTCTTTCGTGCTATGTCCGATACCCCAGTTGGTTCTGTACATGTGACCAGCTACCAAGAAAAGAACGGCAATAGCTAAGTGGTGATGTGCGGTATCAGTCAGCCACAAACCTCCCGTCACTGGGTTCAACCCTCCACGGAAAGTCAGGAAATCTGAGTATTCCGACCAGTCAAGAGTGAAAAACGGGATCAGTCCTTTCCCAAAACTCGGATACGCCTGAGCTAGAAGATCACGATTAAGAATGAGTTCGTGAGGAAGGGGTATTTCTTTGGGGTCAACTCCCGCATCTAATAGTTGGTTAATTGGGAGTGAAACATGGATCTGATGTCCCGCCCACGCTAGAGATCCCAACCCCAATAGACCTGCCAAATGGTGATTTAGCATTGATTCGACGTTCTGGAACCAAGCTAGTTTCGGGGCGGCTTTGTGGTAGTGAAACCAACCGGCAAAAAACATTAATCCGGCAAAAAATAAAGCACCGATAGCTGTGCAATAGAGCTGTAACTCACTAGTTATTCCGGAAGCTCGCCAAAGTTGGAAAAATCCAGATGTTATCTGTATACCCTGGAACCCTCCACCTACATCTCCATTAAGTATCTCTTGACCCACTATTGGCCAAACAACTTGGGCGCTAGGTTTCACATGAGTGGGATCACTCAGCCACGCCTCATAATTGGAAAAACGGGCCCCGTGAAAGTACATGCCACTCAACCAAATGAAAATAATGGCTAGCTGGCCAAAATGAGCACCAAATATTTTACGGGATATATCCTCCAAATCATTGGTATGGCTATCGAAATCGTGGGCATCGGCGTGTAGGTTCCAAATCCATGTGGTGGTACTGGGACCCTTAGCCAAATTTCTCGAGAAATGTCCGGGTTGGGCCCATCTCTCAAAAGAGGTTTTCACGGGATCCTTCTCCACCATAATCTTGACTTCTGGTTCTGGCGAACGAATAGTCATCGGGACTCTCCTCTCTTCGGACAGGGGGTAGCAACGACCTACCAACGGAAGATACGAAACTTCTAAGAACTAGAGTTTTTACCAGCATATAGTAATAGTAATCTATTCCCTTTTCCCTTGAGTTTGAAACTCGAGCAACTGCTATGAAGAAGTTATGCGGGGTAGGCGTTTGATGGTATTATTACACGATCCAATAGTGCCTAATGGACTTGATACGATTGATCATCCGTTCGGTAGGGAGGAAGGTGGCGAAGTCGATGTCGAGCAAGCAAGAACCTCCATCTACCAACTCTATTTGTTAACCTTTTTGTTTCATGCCGTTCTGCCCCCCCCCCCCCCACGGATTAATTAAGCAAAGAAGAGCGTCCCGTAATTTTTAACCGATTCTGTGCTTCAATGTAATTACCGGGGGAAGGTGCTATTGCCTGTTTCCAATACTCAGCGGCTTGATCAAACCAAGCCTCCGAAATCTCCAAATTTCCTTGGTGAATGGCCTGTTCCCCTCGATCAGAATGGGTGATTATTTTTTAACCCCCTCCTTTAGAACCGAACTTGGGGGTTTCCCACCTCATACGGCTCAGACAACTCCGTCACTGGCTTTCTGTACCCTAAGCAAGAAATAGGGATTACTTTCAAACTTTGGAGAAACTAAGGATAGCCCGGTTTTTAATTTCATCCGTCTTGAATAAAATTTTTTCCGTACGCCCAGTTAAAGGAACAAGAGGAAAGGAATAATAACCCCTTTTGGCACTAACTACCCCATCTCGATGTGGATTTTTCTGGATTGGGAAATTTTTTCTTTTGGGATTTGATACTACACCGTGGTCCGTCACTTATTTTTTCCCAACTGTCTCTACTACAGAGACAAATTGTATAACTTATTAGATGGACCAATCTCATCGTATCGATCCAGATTTTCAATGACGAATCTTTACGGTGCTTTATTCTTCGATTCAGTCAGTTATCCATGAGACAGTTAGGCTACCTTCCTCCTCCAAACCTGGATTACTTTGAGAGAGGCCGAATCCCACAGCTCGAAGCAGCTCCCGTTCGGAAGTATGCTTGGGGGAAGCCCTTCTCGTTGGTTGAGTATTTATAAACCGAAGAATCCTAAAGCATAGGTAGTCGCACGTGGTGACAGATCACAGCCATGTTATTAAAAGCTTGTGGCAGAGAAGAATTCCGCTCTGGTGCTTGAAAGTAGTATTCCAAAGCTCTTGCATGTTTTCCATTACTTGTATGAATGAGACCGATATTATGAAGTATGTAACTTCGGTCATAGGAATCAACCTCTAAACGCATGGCTTTGTAGTAGCTTCGTAAAGCTTCTGCATATTCTCCTTCAGATTGGGCCGACATCCGTTACGGTTGCTTATGCAAATAAGCCCCGTTTCGAAACCGCACATGAGGTTCCCAACTCATACGGCTCCTCCCGCTTGATTCGCGGGGAAAAAGTAGCATTTCAAATGACCTAGTTATTTTCACTCCCAATTTGAAACTTCGAAATTAAGCGGGGGCTAGTGTTTCATGAAACTGGTGCCTAACCATCCTTCCCACAAAGAATTTTTCTGGGGCGGTTGCGTCATTCCCTCGCAGCGACAGCAGTAACAACAAATCCCTTGTCAATTTATTCGTTCCCAACGTTTCGCTTTTCGAGGGGTTATTCACTTCAGCAATATCCGATGATTTTAAGGGTATCCAAGCTGCAAACGGGATGGATGTTTATCGCCCCAACCGCTATTGGTCGTTACCGCGACTTCGAAGTTACCGAAAGCAGGCGATATCTGTCGAAACCAAAAATTGCCGGAGATTTTGTATTGCCGATTCCTCCATGTGGTGCTCGCCCCCTCCCCGTGCTTACTCATGAAATTGCTACGTATTACACATCAAATTATGGATTTAACCTCTTGCTTGCTTGATATCAAAATCCATGGAAAGTGGGAGCCGTAGCTTCCGAGGCTGCATCAATCGTGGATACGCGACCGAAGGGTTTGTTTAGCAATCGAAACACACCTCTAGAAAATGTGGGCTTATGAAAGCTGTAATTTATTCAACTTGATATTGAATAATGCTAAATTGCTTACCTTATCGAATCGCACCATCCCTATAGTATGTAGAAGCTTCCCTCTCTCTCTTAGTGGTAGGTAGGATTTGCAACGAAATATCTGCGAGAATTGTGAAAGTTTTGTCGATAAAGTTGTCATTTCTCTGAGATCTAGGCGTAATCAATTTCGACTCCTTGTTTTTCTTTTGCACTCCACCTATTACTAGTACATCAATTGAGATTGCAGAAAAAGAAGTATGCTTGGCTGATAATGTAGGAAATAGAATTAGTAGAGTGACAAGTCGCGTTGAATATTTTCTTCTCGTTTGACTTGTATTTCAAAAAAGAAATTGTACCTAACTACTAGTTGCAAGTCACTTGTCATTTTACTATCTAAATCCCTAAAATATGTCGAATGAACTAGTTAATGAACCTCAGGAAGGGTGGCCGAGCGGTTTAAGGTGTAGCACCGGAAATGCTAAGTAGATTTCTAGCTACCGAGGGTTCGAATCCCTCCCTTTCCTTTCTCTATTTTTACCCCTCCGAGGCTATCTTTCTTTTATTCTTTATCAAAATCTAGCTAAATTGCCGATTTGAAAGAGACAGGCTGTAGTCGGGGTTTCAAGTCAAGCTGTCCGAACAAAAGCCGAGGGACCATCTCGGTAGAAGCAGTAATAATTGGCAATTCCTTGGTTGATTAGGGATTTTGCTTAAGCGACGTGGACCGGTGATTCGTATAATTCACCGCGTACTAAATTAAATTGCTCGAAACGAAACTAGAAGATTTATCTCTAAAGTGAGGAATTGTAAGTTAATTTTTGCTCGGGGAAAGTAACAAGCTAGACCAAGGAACTTTTGTTACTTTCCTTTCCGAGTAATCCGCTTGTTAAATTTCATCACCCCAAGTCCTTTGCCTGGGTTTTCGTTTTCATCGTAGAGACCTCCGAATTATTTGATTAAATTAGAAATTTCATAAATGATCATTAAGCTTTGCGAGAGTAATACTCAACAACTAACAATTCATTTATATTCAAATTGACGGATTCTCGATTGGCAACACGATTAACCAACCCTGTTGGCCTATTGCCTTCTAATAGAGAAACAGTCAAGTGATCCGGCGTTTTGTCCCCTCCGGGAGACTCACCTTTCAGCGCATTACAGGAAGTTGGTCGATCTCGAACAGTGATAATATCTTTCGGCTTACAGCGATAGCTTGGTATATCTACAATACGATTGTTCACTAAAATATGTCTGTGATTGACTAACTGCCTAGCGGCAGGAATCGTGGAAGCCATACCTAGGTGAAAAATAACATTATCTAGACGCATCTCGAGTAATTGCAGTGGTACTTGGCCCGTTGAACCCCTAGTTTTTCTAGCGATACGTAGGTATTTTGGTAGTTAGCGTTCTGTTAATCCGTAGTTGAAACGTAATCTTTGTTTGGCCTCCAAGCGCACACAGAATTGAGAAATTTTTCTCGAAGCTGGTTGATCAGCAGCAACTCGAAATTCTCCCAAGTTGGGTGTTTTACCCTTACCCGTGAACCCTGGTAAATTCTTTAGACGACGTATCACTTTCAAACGAGGTCCTCGGTAGCGAGACGTGAAAACTCCTTTTCTGTAAACGTTTTATAGTTGGGTAGAAAACTTGTGGGATCAGCCACGGAGATACCACCTATTACTTCACTGCTGGCGAAGAAAATAGAAGTTAGTCAGGATTGATATCTGTGATAATCATAACATATGAACAGGGACTAATAAATATTCAATTTGTTATCAACATTTGAAAAAGATATGGGGGGGGGGGTAAACAAAAACTGCAGGCGATTCGTAATGCCAAGTAAAGACGTTACAACATATCCATTTACATAAAAGTTTTAGCAAAAAAAAAAAAAGCTTGAATTGACTGATGGATATATTGCCTCAAGTAGTGCATTCATGTATAATTCTGTAATAGAAACTCAACTTTTGAGAAGCAATTGACTTGTCGTCGACAGGTTGAGTTGCATGCATCTTTTCACTTGACGTGCAAGATTAATAAAAAGAAACTTTCTCCTTTTAATAAAAAGAAACTTTCTCCTTTTCAGTGATTAAAAGCCTACTAAGCCAAAAAAATGTGTAGACAAATTACGTCATGGTTTTGGACTGTCTCAATTTGGGGGTAGACAAAAAGGAATCCGCCTAGGATAGGCAAATTAGTAGGTGTAAGCACGCCGAAAGTTTCCAACCACAAGTATGTGGTTACCTATCTGTTTTCGTCAGTTCATTGGGGCCTAAGGGGTGGGGATATGGCGAAATGGTAGACGCAGCGGACTCAACCAGATTGAGCCTGGGTATGGAGACATATCAAGTGGCAGCCCCCAGATTCAGGGGAACCTGGGATCATTTATCGGGCAATCCTGAGCCAAATCTTGTATTACTCAAATGAATTTTGAGCGATGAGTCGAGATAGGTACAGAGACTCGATGGGGGCCATTCCAACGAGCAGTCTATTAGTTACTAGTTCTCAAAATAACTGAATATCTAACTGTTTTGCGTGGTTAACTACATAGGATAAGATATAGAAGTGTAAGACCGAGGCCTGGTGGATTAAAGAAGGGAAATTTCAACTTATTCTTTTTATTTTTTTACTTGGACGCGGACCCCTCGGTTTGGTTTGGGGACGGCATTCATTCACGAAATTCCGTTCGCACTTAGCAGTGCAACACTAAGTAAACCCCTTCTACTATTGCTAGTACGCATAGTATTCTCCTACCTGTTGTGGAATCCCACTCTATTCCGATGAAAACTATTCGACAAGCGAGCCGGTAACAAAAAAATGATAGATACTTTCGTGAATGGAGGTAGAGTCCCATTCCACGCACTTAATAAAACGAAAAGTAGCGGCGCAAGTTGCAGTAGGACGAAAATCCGTTGGTTTCACAGGACCGTGAGGGTTCGACTCCCTCTATCCCCAGCGAGACACTTTAATTAACCCATTTCAGGTTGTTTGGATTCACACAAATTATTTGGAAGCGAAATACGGAAACCACTTCAAATTTATTTGCCTTTGGTCTTTCCAAGACACTTTGCAGGTGAGCCATTCAGGACATGAATGGCTCAATCGAGCCCCCCGCCTCTAGATTTTATTAGCTGGAAGCAATATTGGGTTAAGTATTAAGCAGGTCGATAAAGGCGAGACGGTTTGACTAGGCAAAAGACTGGAGTTGAAAAATATACCTAACTGATTTCTAGTTGATTTTTATCCTTAAATGAGTTAGCCGAGATAGCTCAGTCGGTAGAGCAGAGGACTGAAAATCCTCGTGTCACCAGTTCAAACCTGGTTCTTGGCATCTAAATTATTTGGGAGATGGGCCGAAGCAGTTCTGGTATTATATAAAACCAACCAGCCCCGAAGGGGCTAATCAAAAACCGGCAGATATCTCGAAAACTTCGTGGGTTACTCGATAGCTACCCTCGGTAACCGTAAACAGTTTCGATGAAAATTAGATGGTAACGGTGGGTCGGGAAATAAGTTTCCAGATGAGACCATTTTCTCTTTCTTTTTTCACTTTAATGCAAATTAATAGGCATCCTGTAACTCGTAAAAGTTGGGTACGACGTAATCTTTACGTAGAGGCCACCCCACCCAACTTTCGGGCATCAGTATACGCCTAAGGTGCGGATGACCCTGATGGATTATTCCCAACATATCATAGGATTCACGTTCTTGGAGATCGGAGCTTTTCCAAACCCAGTAAACCGAAGGTATTCTAGGGTTTTTTCTTGGAACAAAAATTTTTGTACACACTTCCTCGGATTGATCCGGCTGATCTCGCATCTGTGTCAGATGATATACGCTGACTAAAGATCCTCCCGGCGCCGAATCGTAAGCACATTGGGAGCGCGGGTAATTGAAACCGTAAGCGTATGGGGCGACAGCTATAGACAACCAATCTTCCGACTTGACTTGCAAAATCTCGACACCCCTGTAATCATAACCCAAAGGTCGGTGGGAAAACTTATGTCTAGTCGACCAAGCGGATAATCGACCCCGCGTCTCGACATTGGACTTATCTCCATTGGTAGTGTTCATATTGATTAATACCTCTTTCCCTTTTATCCATGTATGAAATAAAATCTAGTTATTCGCCTACTTTTGATATTTATCTCTCAGACCTAATCTTCAAGGTTTTGAAAGTTCTCTGAGAAAGTATTTGATAAGAGCTTTGTGTCACAATTAGTTAATTCTTGATTGTATTCACCTATATGGATGCTAGGTACAAAGCGAAATCGATGAATTAGGTTGGGGTATTTCGTTCGGGTGGGACGGGAAGCCCGATCTGCGAAACCTTCTCTAGCTATTTTCTTACGGAGTTTTATTACGGCATCAATAATAGCTTCAGGTTTGGGCGGGCAACCCGGCAAATAGATATCAACGGGAATCAATTTGTCTACCCCGCGAACGGTGCTATAGGAATCCGTGCTAAACATGCCACCCGTAATGGTGCGAGCTCCCATAGCGATTACATACTTCGGATCAGGCATTTGCTCGTAGAGTCTCACGAGGGACGGGGCCATCTTCATGGTTACGGTACCGGCGGTAACAACTAGGTCTGCCTGCCTAGGACTGGATCTGGGTACTAGACCATATCGGTCAAAATCAAATCGTGAACCAATTAGGGAGGCAAATTCTATGAAGCAGCAGCTGGTGCCGTAGAGAGGTGGCCACAAACTGGAAAGTCTGGACCAGTTGGAGAAATCACTTATATTAGCTAAAAAAATTGAATTTGACACATCCCATTCGGGGAGGGGGGGCTCCACCGAATTGGAGGGAATATCTACACCGTGGGGTTCGACTCCCTCTCTCCCACTTCCAACCAAATATTCGGAAGTTGACACCATTCCGATGCTCCTTTTCGCCATGCGTGAACCAAACCAACTACTAATATAAAGATGAAAATGATCACTTCGACGAAGCCAAAAATTCCCAATTCCCTGAAAGATACAGCCCAGGGATAGAGAAATACAGTTTCGACGTCGAAGACCGCGAAAACCAAAGCAAACATATAATAACGTATCTGAAATCGAATCCAAGTATCCCCTTTCGGCTCAATGCCCGACTCGTAACTCGTTAACTTCTCTGGTCCCTCCCGAGTGGGAGCAATAAATCCGGGAATCAAAAAAGCTAAATAGGGAATAGATATCGATACTAGCAGAAAAATCCAAAAGGAGTCATATTGGTGGAGCAGAAACATTTGCATACCCTTTTCGCCTCAATTTTTTTTTCTTCAATTTAGTTTTTAGACTTAGAGCTAAACGGAACGGAAAGGTGTCGACCTAGGATGAGATAAGCCGATTGGTAACTAACCATCGTCTTGCCATACTGCAATGGGTTTAACACGTATAACCCCTTTTGGGAAGTGAATTAAAGTTTTAGTTTGGTTATACTGGTAGTTACCCCACCTACAATAGAATATAAAAATGCGTTAGCTTTCTATTTTCAAGAATCGCAATGTCAGATTTTTAGTAAAAAAAATCAAGTGAATCATAAAATTTAACAGATTGCCTATGCGTTTTTCCGATTCAGTTAGTGATTAACTGCATCAAAGAACTGACATATATATATTATTATGACATATATATATATATATATATTATTAAAAAGAGAGAAGCTTAATAGTTTAGATTTAGATGTGATAGTATAGTCACTTAAATAGAAAACTTAGGTTGATTGGGTATACGTTATACATACGGTGTGCCAACGACCTCCCACCCTTTTTCTTTTAAGTTAGGGCTATATGGATTCGAGCCGTAGACACTCTCGGTCATACAGATCGGAATATAAAATAAAAACTTTATTGAATTGCTTAGCAAACCCAACATGTCGCTTTCACGGCATAGGGCTTTCCTCCCTTACCAGCTGCTCCCCAATCTAATTGGGAAAAACAGCCAATAGCTGATGCACCAACCCCCCCCCCCCCCCCCTTTTTTTTTTTTCTGTAGAAAAAAGAAAAAAAAAAGAATAAATTAAGCAATCCCGAAGTATCTCGGGGAGGTCACTAACGTCGCGTTGACACAGGTTTGCCTCTAGGGATACAGGTTCACCTCGCAATATTAAATATTATCTGTC
This sequence comes from Climacium dendroides, assembly GCA_950106755.1. Taxonomy (NCBI): domain Eukaryota; kingdom Viridiplantae; phylum Streptophyta; class Bryopsida; order Hypnales; family Climaciaceae; genus Climacium; species Climacium dendroides. Next base: position 59,092 of record CATNNA010000081.1, read on the forward strand.
GCTTAGAAGAGATATGTGACACTTCTCACACCCGAAAATTTGTGAGACGGGGAAGAGATCTCGCCTGGGGTCCTCGCGCCGCCCCCACCATTTCTATTCTAGCGTTGGATAACCCACTTATCCGCCATATCAACATCTTATTTAGGGATTGACTTCTTTCGTCTTGGTCAACCCATCTGTCATGCTACTGCTCCTTTGTATCCTTCATTTTGAGTGATACAGAAAATTATCATGTAGGGTTTTGCGTGGGTCGTTGGGTTTCGACAAATCTTCTGGGGGAAAAGCATCGGCGCACGTGTAAACGAGGCGCTCTACCGCTGAGCTATAGCTCTTGATCCGTTTGATCCTGTATTAGAGAATTTTATCGGTATCAATTAATTTCCGTCAAGTCAACAAATCGGCTTGGAAAAAGCAATATATATATATATATATCTGGGATCAAATATTTATTAGGTAGTCAGACATGCGGTTGTGTCTAACTATTCCTTCGGGTATAATAAAGATATCCATATGTGAGTCACGCACCTCGATAGGTAGAGGTTTAAAAAGTAGTGTGGGATAAATTGATGGCAGCCTACTTGACTCAGCGGTTAGAGTATCGCTTTCATACGGCGAGAGTCATTGGTTCGAATCCAATAGTAGGTAACACTTACTAGATACCGTAATGATTCAATTGGTATCTAATAAGTTTTACTGCATATGAAACACGTCAAAGATTTTTGCGCGTGGTGTGATAGTATTTATTATCACAAGACTACCAAGTCACTTAGTGCTTTTGGGCTCGGAAGAGACGCGTTAAGCAGCATTTGAAGCTTCTAGTCTGGCCTTCGCTCTTTTAAATGCTAAGTTAGCTTCTATTACTCTTTTCTTGCCTTCTGCTTTAGCTGAGTCAGCCTGAGCCATCTGAGAAGTTCTTCGAGCTTCGTCGGGATCGATTTCGGTAGCTCTTTCCGCTTCGTTAACTAATATTGTTACCCGATTGTTATCTATCATGGCAAAGCCGCCCATCAGCGCCATAGCAGACCACTGCCCATCGTGACGTATCTTTGAAACTCCCATATCCAAAGCTGTAAGAAGCGGCGCATGATTGGGTAGTATACCAATCTGACCACTATTGGTGGATGAAGCGATTTCCCAAACCTCGGAATTCCAAACTATTCGATTAGGGGCCATTACGCGAAGATTCAATACCATCTCTCTTATTGGCCCCCCGCTTGTAAAGCGGCCGCTTTTTCGGCGGCTTCGTCGATATTGCCAACTAAGTAAAAAGCTTGTTCAGGTAGATTATCCAACTCTCCAGGAAGAATCATTTGAAATCCCTTAATGGTTTCTGATAAACCGACGTATTTACCTGGGGAGCCAGTGAAAACTTCTGCCACGAAAAAGGGTTGCGATAAGAAACGTTCTATTTTTCGAGCCCTAGCTACCGTCAGGCGATCTTCTTCGGATAACTCGTCTAGTCCGAGAATAGCTATAATATCTTGAAGTTCCTTGTAACGTTGCAAAGTCTGCTTAACTCCCTGTGCGGTGTCATAGTGCTCCTCACCCACAATCCAAGGCTGTAACATAGTCGAGGTCGAATCCAGCGGGTCTACGGCTGGATAAATACCCTTCGCAGCTAATCCCCTAGAAAGCACGGTAGTGGCGTCTAAGTGTGCAGATGTCGTGGCGGGAGCCGGGTCAGTCAAATCATCCGCAGGGACGTAAACAGCTTGAGTAGAAGTTATTGATCCCTCTTTGGTGGAAGTAATTCTCTCCTGCAGTGATCCCATTTCTGTACCAAGGGTCGGTTGATAACCCACGGCGGAAGGCATCCTACCGAGTAATGCCGAGACCTCCGATCCCGCCTGAACAAAGCGGAAAATATTGTCAATAAATAGGAGTACATCTTGCTTGTTAACATCTCGAAAGTATTCCGCCATTGTTAGAGCGGTTGAGCCGACTCTCATACGAGCTCCCGGTGGTTCATTCATCTGACCATAAACCAGAGCCACCTTTGATTCCGAAATATTTTGTTCATTAATAACTTTTGATTCTTTCATTTCCATGTAAAGGTCATTACCTTCACGCGTACGTTCTCCCACCCCGCCAGATACGGATACACCTCCATGAGCTTTCGCAATGTTATTAATTGATTCCGTAATAAGAACCGTCTTTCCAACTCCAGCCCCACCAAATAACCCGATTTTTCCGCCTCTCCGATACGGAGCCAAGAGATCCACAACTTTTATACCCGTTTCAAAAATTGATAATTTGGTATCCAACTGGGTAAATGCCGGGGCGGACCTATGAATTGGAAATGTCGTACTACTTCGCACAGGACCCAAATTATCTACGGGTTCGCCGAGGACATTGGATATTCGTCCAAGAGTAGTTTCACCAACGGGAACACTAAGGGGGGCTCCCGTATCAACAGCACCCATACCTCTCATTAAACCGTCTGTGGCACTCATAGCTACGGCTCTTACTTCGTTGTTACCTAGTAATTGTTGGACCTCGCAAGTAACATTAATCTCCTGACCTGCTGGATTTTGTCCTTTGACTATTAGTGAGTTGTAGATTTTGGGCATTTTCCCCGGCGAGGAAGCCACGTCCAACACTGGTCCAATGATCTGAGTGATATAGCCCACGTTTTTTTCCATCAATTCAGAAATTTCGAAAGAGAGAGAACCGGTTTTCATAACTATACTATTTCGGTGTATTATCTTTATCTGATTATTGAATCGGTAGAAATATGTGGTATTTCATCGCTGAGTGGTCGATGGGGAAGAGGGAGTCAATCGCTCCTTTCCCACTCACTCCCCTTTATTTTAAATTTGTTTTGCGGATGTAGCTATAGATAAATAAAAATGGGGGAGGGGGGGGGGGGTAAGTCGCAGATGAAGCAGACTTCTTCTCTGTTTTGCATACGATTGGGAGACTGATGAAATCTGCGCTCTATTCATTGAATCTTCGTTATTGGAGTACGCGTCCTCCTCTTTTTCAAACAAGATTGATCATTAAACGCAAGGAATTGGCAATTATTTAGTTCGTATTCTACCGACCAGTCTAACCACGAAGGGATTCCCGAGTCAATGTGTTGGGATGAGGCGGAATGCTGCCCCTTAAGCAGTTTCTGTAAGAAAACAGATTGATTAGTTGCACCCCGCGTGAGACGCGGTATAAAATGATAATGTTCCATGCTTGAAATGGAGTTTCGACAGGTATAAGTATCATGCGCGGGTTGAGCTATATTCACCTCGCGTTTCACGTCGAAATGCTCTACCTATGCCGAGCAGATCTCATGTTTGCAAGATTTACTAATTTAGTCACAGGGAGGAACAAACCCATGTCACCACAAACGGAGACTAAAGCAGGTGTTGGATTCAAAGCTGGTGTCAAGGATTACCGATTGACCTATTACACCCCCGAATACAAGACCAAAGATACCGACATCTTAGCAGCCTTCCGGATGACCCCACAACCTGGGGTACCAGCTGAGGAAGCCGGAGCTGCGGTAGCTGCGGAATCCTCCACGGGTACGTGGACCACTGTATGGACAGACGGGTTGACCAGTCTTGACCGTTACAAGGGCCGATGCTACGACATCGAACCCGTCGCTGGAGAAGAAAACCAGTATATCGCATATGTAGCTTATCCTTTGGATCTATTCGAAGAAGGTTCTGTCACCAACTTGTTCACCTCCATTGTGGGTAATGTTTTCGGATTTAAGGCTCTACGCGCTCTACGCCTGGAAGACCTTCGAATCCCTCCCGCTTATTCTAAAACTTTTATTGGACCGCCTCACGGTATTCAGGTCGAAAGGGATAAACTGAACAAATATGGACGTCCGTTATTGGGATGTACAATCAAGCCAAAATTAGGTCTGTCTGCTAAAAATTATGGTAGAGCCGTCTACGAATGCCTTCGTGGTGGACTTGATTTTACGAAGGATGATGAAAACGTAAATTCCCAGCCATTCATGCGTTGGAGAGATCGCTTTTTATTCGTGGCAGAAGCTCTTTTCAAATCCCAGGCTGAAACAGGCGAAATCAAGGGGCATTACTTAAATGCTACTGCAGGTACCTGTGAAGAAATGTTGAAGAGAGCTGTTTTTGCTAGAGAGTTAGGTGCACCAATAGTCATGCATGACTACCTGACCGGAGGGTTTACCGCAAATACCAGCTTAGCTTTTTATTGCAGAGACAATGGACTGCTTCTTCATATTCACCGTGCGATGCATGCTGTGATCGATAGGCAACGAAATCACGGTATACATTTTCGTGTATTGGCCAAAGCATTACGCATGTCCGGTGGGGATCATATACACGCCGGAACTGTAGTAGGTAAACTAGAAGGGGAACGAGATGTCACTTTGGGTTTCGTCGATTTACTCCGCGACGATTACATTGAGAAAGATCGTAGCCGTGGTATATATTTCACACAAGATTGGGTATCTATGCCGGGTGTACTCCCCGTAGCTTCGGGGGGTATTCACGTCTGGCACATGCCCGCTCTAACCGAAATCTTTGGGGACGATTCTGTCTTACAGTTCGGTGGAGGAACCTTGGGACATCCTTGGGGAAATGCACCCGGTGCGGTAGCCAACCGAGTCGCATTAGAAGCTTGCGTACAGGCTCGCAATGAGGGTCGCGATCTCGCTCGTGAAGGTAATGAAATTATTCGTGAAGCTAGTAAGTGGAGTCCAGAATTGGCTGCCGCATGCGAGATATGGAAAGCAATCAAATTTGAATTCGACACTATTGATGTGTTGTAAATAGATTTTAATTTCCGTAGCTATTTCCCACTGGCATCTGTTCCTCAACAGTTGTCAGACATCCCAGGAGTATCGGGAAGGAGTTAACTTTCCCCATACTCCTAATACGCAACACATTTCGAGGTTGGTTAATCAATGATGGAAACTGAGAAGCACATAGTCTCGAAATGTGAATCCGAGGGTTCGAATCCCTACCAACTCGTATTGCAAAATTTCGAGATACGAACGAGTAGTCTAAAGTTAAACTCAACGCTTTATTAGAAACACCTTTATCATGTTTAGTTTCGCAGCATATTGCTTTGCTTGGTTTGTTGGATAATAGAAATTGAATGCCTACAATATGACTGATTTGATAGATAACTAGTCAATTGCCAATTATTTCTTGGGTCAATGAACTTGGATTTGGTCCCGATCCGTTGATACCTACTTCAATTGGAGAAAAAGTTTGTCATATCATAAAAAATCTATTTGAATTTTTTTTCTTTCCACGGGCTAAAGGGAAACAACAGATGAGGAGATTATTACGTCTGTAACAAATTGGTTTGAAGATAAGCGCAAATTTGGTGGATTGATCGGAGCTTTTCCCGAAGAAGCTACGAGAGGCTCCATCTCAACTGAAAAAGAAAGAGAGAAGCGGATAAGTGTCAACACCAATAGAGGATTATGGGCTCGATGTGACAACTGCGGAAACATGCTTCATGTGAAATTTCTGAAACAGAATAAAAGTGTTCGTGAAGAACGCGGTTATCATCTTTCAATGAATAGTATGGAAAGGATCGAACTTTTGATTGATCCCAACACATGGATTCCCATGGATGAAGACATGACTGCAAGAGATGTTTTAGGTTTTTCCGACGAGGATTCTCACCAGAATCGTGTAGCTGTTTCTCAAGGAAAAACGGGTTTAACCGACGCTGTTCAAACAGGTATAGGGTATCTAAATGGAGCACTTATTGCGCTTGGTGTTATGGACTTCCACTTCACGGGAGGAAGCATGGGTTCCGTTGTGGGTGAAAAGATTACCCGCCTAATTGAATATGCCACGGACAAGTCTTCGCCACTGATCTTAATTTGTGCTTCTGGGGGAGCGCGTACGCAGGAAGGAACGTTGAGCTTGATGCAAATGGCTAAAATTTCTTCCGCCTTGCAAATTCATCAAGTTCAAAAAAAATTACTTCATATATCGATTCTTACCTATCCAACTACGGGGGGTGTCACTGCCAGTTTTGGCATGTTGGGGGATATAATTATTGCCGAGTCCAAAGCGTATATAGCATTCGCCGGTAAAAGGGTAATTGAATAAACATTGCGTCAAAAGATACCTGATGGCTTTCAGGCAGCTGAGTCTTTATTTGATAATGGGCTACTCGATTCGATCGTTCCACGTAATCTCTCAAAGGGTGTTTTGGGCGAAATATCCGAGCTTTATTCATCAGCTCCTTATAAAAAAAATTGAATTCGTCCCAAATTTTATTTCTCGTATCTCTAAATCAGCCACGTCTTACCCCTTTTTCAATAAATGGGTAAACAGTCGTTATTTCCGTTTTTTTTTTATACAACGAAAATCTTGTTGGATCTTTTGTGTCGGCGTACTCGCCCCCCCCCCCCCGATAAACCCCAGAAAATGAAAAATCCAAATTAGATTATTTTACCGGAAGCCTGGAAACCCCTTTCCTTCGCGAAACAAAAAGAATATCATTAGATATTAGAAAGAAGAGTGAAACATAGATATATTGTTGTATAAATAAATTTATTATTTTCCCTATTGTAGTTGAGGTAATTTTGTCATGGCAGCATCTTATCTACCCTCTATTTTTGTACCCCTAGTCGGTTTGGTGTTTCCAGCAGTTACGATGGCTATTTCATTTTTATACATAGAGCGGGATGAAATCCTATAACTTTTCTATTTTCAATTTTTGGAGACGGAGTCAATTGCTCGGCGACTTTCTGACACCAATTGAATCCGAAGTCTAGTCTCAGATAATACCTAATCAAGAGGAATTCCCTCCTTCTTTGTGGTTATCCTTGTCCCGAGAAGATAAGGAAGGGATGCTGCTCCAATCAATCTATGTCTCATTCTCATTTCATATAGAAATGAGATATAGATTGATTATTTGTTCCTAGGATGAGATACATGTAGATAACTAACCCATCCCATATGCTTGAATCCCAGTTTGGTACTTCATCATTTGTACTAAACGTAAATAAATCAGAAACATGCGGAAGTAATGGGCTGGAAAAAAAAAAGGGGGGGGGGGGGGGGGGGGGTGGCCAAAATTGATGACAAAATGGCTAATCCATTTATTATGCAATCTGTGAGGAAATAGTAATGAATTGCCGCTCCAAATGGATCCAAGTAGATTTCATAAAAGGCTCCCGTACATTTGCGAACTCATGTTGGGCCTGTATCCTTGTCTGCGGTGCAACAGGTTTTCTACTAGTGGGACTTTCTAGCTGCGTCGGGGAAGATCTGATCCCTGGACTTTCATCCAAGCACATCGTTTTTATCCCACAGGGTGTTGTGATGTGTTTTTACGGGATTGCAGGCCTCTTTCTCGGGCTGTATCTGTGGTGTACCGCGTTTCGGAACGTGGGGGGCGGATACAACTTGTTTGATAAGCGAGAGGGGTTTTCTTCCATTTTTCGGTGGGGCTTCCCCGGGAAGAATCGCCGCATCCACATTCAACTTGTACTAAAAGATGTGGAAGCAGTTGGGTTGGAAAGTAGGGAAGGCTTTTATCCACGTCGGATTCTCTACTTGAAAGTCAGGGGTCGGCGAAATATCCCACTAACTAGGATCGGTGAAGGTTTAACCTTAGGAGATATGGAAGAAAAAGCCGCCGAACCCGCCCGTTTCCTGCGTGTATCGATTGAAGGTTTTCAAAATTTATCGAATTTCATAACTGGATGATTTGCGAAGAAATGCAAGGCTACTGGAGCTGCGAAAAGAAAAAGTTCGAGGGGGAGGGTTCCAAAGAAAAAAGGGATATCCTAATTACAAGAATTCATCTGATTAGTCTCGTACTTCGCTTACTTCCTCCTACTGATTGATAGATAGTTACGGTTAATATATGCGATTACATTACTGGAAGCAAAAAATTTATCGACGGCTTTTTAGTACTCCACGTCGTTCCCCGGATAGAGCTTATGAGGCTAGTAAGCAACTACAGTCCCTACTAGATGACTCCTCGCTTTTCGTGCGAATAGAATCATCCCCTTCAACACCGGAGGAGTTGTCGAGGGCCACGACAGCGCCCACAAACACGGCATCCAACAAGTCTAGGTATCTGATATATTGCAGTCTCTTAGAGCACAGATTTAGCTTATCTATTTTGGGAATGCAAAAAGACCTGAGACTCATTTTCGAGACAAAGCTCCTTGGGTTGTTTCCAATTGGGTGCCATTGCGCAAACAAATTTTTGGCAAAAAGTTGTTTGAATACTTTCTTGCCGAACCTTCCAGATACTTCACTTCTCCGAGGTATATCTTTTAAATCTCGCCAAAATTGTTATACGAATGGCGAAACAGTCAATAAACGAGCAGAAGTAGTTAGTTTCTCAGAAGATAAACGGGAAAATGACTTTGCTTTTGCAAAAGGATGTGTCTTTTACAAGTTGAATAATATAGAAAGAATAAATAGGAAATTAGCTTGGATTGAAGCGACTTCAAATGAGTTTGATGCTAGGAGAGCACGTTGTCCCGTAAACTTTTTCCCATTTCAAACTACCAAGAAAGTGATTGAAAAATCATTTAATTACGAATCGACAAATTTTACGTCGGCCTATGAGTCAATTAGTTTGGTGCCTCGATCCGTAACTCGCACTTTATCCAGGTTCAGGGCGGAATTGACAAATGAATCAGGTATGTTAGTACATAATGACTTCGACTCAGCTAAGCACCAAGCATCAGTTTCCCTTCAATACGTTGGGTGTTTTCCGCTTCTCCCCCTCACGATTCCAATGAGTTTCAGAAGTTGGTTTTTAGAGTCTTGGGTTAGGGGTTGGTGGAACATTACCCAAACTCAGGTATTTATCAACCCTCTCCAGGAAGAAAAGGCTCTGAAGCAGCTCCGAGAAGTAGAAGCATTGCCATGGTTAGACGATGCGACTGAACATTTGCCAGATACGCAGTTGCGAAAATATGATGCAAATGCATATGACGAGACTACTCAATTGGCAATAATGTATAACGAACTGAATATTCAGCTACTGCTACAGCTAGTAACCGATGTAATTAGTATTGCCATCCCAACTTTATTGTTTATAACGGGTCGAAAGAGACTTGCCGTTTTAAATTCCCGGATTCAGGAGTTATTTTATAGTTTGAACGACACGATGAAAGCGTTTTCGATTCTTTCACTAACTGATTTATGTGTAGGGTTCCACTCGCCCCATGGTTGGGAAATAGTCATAGGCTCTCTTTTCGAACATTTTGGCTTAATTCCCAGTAAATATGTAATTTCTTGCCTCGTCTCAACCTTTCCAGTTATTTTAGATACGGTATCCAAATATTGGATTTTCCGTCACTTGAATCGCACATCTCCCTCGATTGTAGCAACTTATCATACAATGAGTGGATGACAACCACTTCTTCGAATTCGCATCTAGCAGGCTAGACTAGTTCACCCATTTGGATTATTTGCACTCTCCCCCCTCTCATTTGTCATCTGCTAATAATGATTGATAGATTACAAAAGGGGAAAGAATTAGAACAGGGAAAAATTATTTGCTACCAAGCGGCGTCAACAAATGACCCGTTTGTACAAAGACTTGAGACTAATCATCAATTTATGCAAAGAATAATTACGAATAACTGGATGAAGAAGTGTTGGATTCTGTCACTTGCAGTATCGATTGTTTTTGGTGAATTAAACTGTCCATCTGTATCAAATGCATATCCGATTCTTGCGCAACAGAATTATGAGAATCCCCGAGAAGCTACGGGGCGTATTGTGTGTGCCAATTGCCACTTAGCCAAGAAACCTGTGGATATTGAGGCCCCGCAATCCGTTCTTCCTGATACTGTATTTGAAGCAGTTGTTAAGATTCCCTATGATACGTAGATAAAATAAGTACTCGCAAATGGGAAAAAAGGCGGATTGAATGTTGGCGCCGTCCTCATTCTACCAGAGGGGTTCGGATTGGCCCCTTCTAATCGCATTCCAGCCGAAATGAGGGAAAAATTGGGAAAATTATCGTTTCAGAGTTACCGTCCCGGCAAAGAAAATATAATCGTCGTAGGACCAGTACCGGGCAAACTATACAACGAAATTGTATTTCCCATCATTTCACCGGACCCTGGTACTAACAAAGAAGCTTATTTCTTGAAATACCCCATTTATGTTGGGGGGAATAGAGGGAGGGGACAAATCTACCCAGATGGGAGCAGAAGCAACAACACGGTCTATACCGCTTCAGTAACAGGAAAAATAAAGAGGGTTGTTCGTAAAGAAGGAAGGGGTGGATACGAAATCACTATCGAAGAGTCATCCGAGGGTCGTGAAACAACTGATACCGTCCCTCCCGGCCTCGAGCTCATCGTTTCGGAAGGTGAGTTCGTTAAGGCCGATCAGCCATTGACTAATAACCCCAATGTTGGCGGATTCGGTCAGGGAGAAGCCGAAATCGTACTCCAAGACCCGTTGCGTATTCGGGGTCTCATAGCTTTTTTCGCATCGGTTGTCTTGGCACAGATCTTCCTCGTGCTCAAGAAAAAACAGTTTGAAAAAGTGCAGTTGGCAGAAATGAATTTCTGACTGCCTACTCTTTTTGTTCTTTGCTATCCCCCCCGTGGCTAAATAACCCGACTGATTAGATAAGTGCGTGTGGAAAGATAGATTTCCACTTGTCTTTTCTTTATTGATCGCCACATGGAGAGTGTTGGTCGTGTCGACTTTGGCTTTGTTGGTGGTGTCAAGGACGTCGACACCATCGACGTCATCCACACGTATTCTCCGACGCAATCGGCTGATTTCTTTAACGACTAGTTCCCTAGTTCGACTCTATCAAGTCTGAACTGGGGCACAGAAGATAAAACGTCGGATAGGGAGGTAGACCACAAATAAGGATAAGACTACTTGGGAAGAATGTTGCCGAATAGAAGTAAAGAAAGGGGAAAAATCCATTTGTTAGTTTGTCAAACTATAAATTGTATCCGAAAACCTATGGATTGATCCGATTATGCCGAACTAGTTTTCTCCCCCAGACTGGAATACCTCCCCCAAACTGCGAGATTAATTTTTTTTTTTCCTTATAAAATTTATATGATTAAAAAAGGTATAGAAAGAACTATTCGTTCTAGTTGTTACATTGTCACATTTAGCCTCGATCGATTCTTTTCTATCTAAAGAATCGATCGACCCGTCTACTCGAAAGAAGCATCGTAGAGCTATAATATCGACGAAGCTGAGCATTACTACGTCCGGTCGACGAATCGACTACAATTCAACACATAACTAATTTTTATCTATCTAACTAAATAGAGTTATATCGAATTGAACCGCTTTTTCCTTCTCCTTCTTTAGGTAAAAGAGAAGAAAAAACGGAGACTTCGCTTGTAGAATTCGGCAAAATTTTATCGGTCAAACGGCAATTATTTTTGAGGAGACGACCCCAACCCCGAGTAAGCCCCGTAAAGGAATATGCCTAGCGAACCTATCACAAGTGTACCGGCTACAGTACCTACCAACCACAGGGGAATCCTTCCAGTGGTATTTGTCATCTGCGCCACCTCCCTACCCCCTACTTTTTTGGCTTTATCATCCGGCCTCGACTCGAGACATGAACAGTCACAAATAATTAGGATCTTGATCTTTTTCGGACAATTATTTTTAGTCTCTAATTAAAAAAGTAATTAGAAAATGGAACGGCAAGTACGAAAATCAGTAATAATCCCCGATAAAGGCTTGTACGATTCGATTCTACACTCTGTTTATTTGGATTTGGTTGTGTCGTAGATTCGTAGCTCACTAAAAACTATCTTTGAATGAATTGCATAGCTGATATGGACCCCAAAAAGAAAACTGTAGGTACAGCTAAGCCGTGAACCGCTAACCACCTAACAGTGAAAATTGGATAAGTTTTATCTAAAGCCATTAGTTTCTCCTAAAAGAATTTGGTGAATGCGTCAACTTGTTCGAGCGAATCGAAGCGGCCAGTTACCAAAGGAACTTCTTGTCGGCTCCCTGAGAAATATTCGTTTGGGCGGGGGCTTCCAAAAACATCGTAAGCTAAACCTGTACTGACAGATGGCCAGCCTGCAATAAACGGGGAGGGTATAGTAATGCTGTGGATGACCCAGTATCAAATACTAGTAATGATGTCAGCAAAGGGACGTTCTCCTGTATTACCAGACATGTTCAGCTCCGTATCTATCTATATCTATCTATATCTATCTTGTAATGCTAAAGAGGATTGTTTCCCGAAGAAGAAAAGAGGTAAGAGATGCAGAATCCACCAGTAAACCTTCTCGAACGGGAACTGACACCAATTAGAATGTCACTATTATACCCAGGGTATATCCGAAATATACTGGTTCAGTATAGCTAACCCGCCTCTGGTGCGGCAAGGTTACTCGCTCATCACAAGTGCTTACGAAATTTCCGACGGGTGGTTGCCTACATCTGGACCAAACCGACTAGAAAGCCTTGGCCGGCTTCAGGCCCGTACGACGGTTTGCGAGCTCTCCCACCGCTTTGTTTTCCAGGCCTGCCTTCGTCTCCCGGCCCGGGCTATTACCGATTTCAACTAGGCCTACGCTTATTAGTAGGTCAAAGAGATAAAGAGATAGCCATTACGAGAGGAATGGGGGCCGTTGTCCAAGAAGGGGAAGACTTTTTTAGCAATTACTGACCGATTAATTAATGACCGAGAGATACTATGTGCTTGCCTATCTCACTAAATTAAATTAATGATACATATTTGTACCAAATAAACTGAATCAATGGGGTTATATCACCCCAATAAATGGGACTAATCAATCCCGACTTAGTAAATTTGAGTAAATAACTTTGATTCAGCAAGTTCGGGTGATAAACTACTCAGAGAAGTCGTATATTAACCCATCTGTCAGATAATTTGGTATTCAAATTTATGCTCACCCTATTAAGCTACTTCGCCTTTTTGACGTCTGTTTTAACTCCGACCCTAGCTTTATTCGTTGGATTGAACAAGATTCAGATTCCGTGATTTGCTGCTATCATATAGAATCTAGATAGAGGGGGAGAAGGGTAGTAAAAGGGGCCCCTGCCGGCGCCTACTAATTCATTGCACTTACCAATTACTATTTGGTTGACGCGGAAATCCACTTTGGTAATTTTGGTAAGTATCTACATCAAATATCTATAAACTAGAATGGTTGAAGCATCACTATCGGGAATTGTGTTGGGTTCGATTCCGATAACCCTAGCCGGATTATTTGTAACTGCATACCCACAATATCGACGCGGCGATCAACTAGATGTTCGGTGAAATCTAGTAATTGTTGCATCTCAGACATCAAACAAGACGTTGATTTAGAGGAAAGGTTAAAAAATATTCATCTAGAAATCCTTTTTTTATTCCCCATTATTTCATCATTTCTAGGTCTAGATCTTGTCTGAAAATATCCGTTTATCTATAAGAATAAGAAACATACACGAGGGGCCACTTCGGCAGCAACAAAATTAATACCTCCAATTTTAACTATTTTGTATCCGACACATATTAGTCGTATATTAAGTAATACTTGGGTAAGCAGTAGTAGGCACGCCCTGTAGGATTCGAACCTACGACATCGGGTTTTGGAGACCCGCGTTCTACCGGGCTGAACTAAGGGCGTCCCGTCCCCTCCTTTCGGAGGTCGTTTTTCTCTTCGAATAGAAAATGCCGCAGCTTCCTTCCCGACTCCGGAAGGAGGAAGTAGGGGTTAGAAATCACTTCCTCTTAATAAGAGGAAGAGGTTGGTGATACGAGAAGTCCTATCCTCGAAGCTTGTTGCGCGGATCAAAAATAGGGATGACAGGATTTGAACCTGCGGCATTTTGTACCCAAAACAAACACGCTACCGAGCTGCGTTACATCCCTACTAATGCCGATTTTTGACAGGTATCATCGATCCGATGCCATTTTACTTTATTTAGTATAACCGGTAGCTGTAGATACCGGCTACCAGTAAAAGAAAAATTTATTTTTTGATAGATAGTTGTCTCTTACCACTCCGTTTAATTCTTACTACTTTTTCCTTTTCTTTTTCATCGATATTGCGGGTGTTGGTACCACCAATATTGAGCACTCCGAAGTTATCAGTCTTTCTTTTAGAAAAGTTGATTTATAAGTTGTAAATAATAAGTTGTAAATAATTGGTTTTTTAAAAGTAAGAGAAAGAAAGTAAAAGAGAAATAAAGACTAAGAGGTAGAGAAATAAAGATTTAAAAAGAAGGAGGATTCTTAATGCAACATGTGAAGATATACCTCTCCACGGCCCCTGTCGTAGCTGCAATATGGTTTGGCTTATTAGCTGGTTGCCTAATAGAAGTTAATCGCCTTTTTCCAGACGCTTTATTATTTCCGTTTTTCTGATCCAAAGAACTAACTACAGAGGGATCAGACGAAACGAAGAAGTCGGATAAATTTACGTCTTGCGAAGCGAGTAGCGCGTAACCGCGTTATTGACGGAGGATAGCTGAAATTTAAATCTTATCGTTGAAACTTTGCGAGTAGTCCGCTCAAACACATTTGGATCTACTTGTGACCCTCCCCCTCGAAAGAAAAAAAAAAACATATCTTACTATGATGCAATTGATTTTATGACCAAAAGTAAAGATGCGAGGGTAACCACTGCTTTGGCGTGTACAATCTGTACCTGCAAAGAGGCTGGCGATAAATCCACGGGTATTTCTCGATACACTACACGTAAAAATCGGCGTAACACACCTACTCGGTTGGAATCGAAGAAATTTTGCGTTTGTTGCCACAAACATACCTATCATAAGGAGTTAAAAAAATGAAGGATATTTCCGGGTAATAGGTAAGTAATCAATTTTAATTTGTATTGGTAGTCACAAAAAAATATCACGAATAAATTTAAACGATCTCTCCGTCGACGTTCCCCATCTATTCGCTCCGATGAAGCTATTGATTACAAAAATACGAGCCTACTTCGTCGATTCGTCAGTGAGCAGGGAAGAATCCTATCGAGACGGATGAATAGATTAACCTCCAAGCAGCAGCGTTCGGTAGCTATCGCTATAAAGAGAGCCCGTATTTTGGCTTTGCTGCCCTTTTCAAATAACGAAAATTAGAGAATTTCATAAAATTGACTTCTGAGGGATTTTTAAATTAGGTAACTAAAAATATCCTGCGAAAGAAATGCGATTGAATGTTTTTAAGTCGAAGCATACTGATGTCTACGAGATAGCCTGTCCTTCCTTTTGTTTTTTCTCCTTTTCTTTTCCCTGCGATAGATCCGCAAATTAACCCGTCGTCTCTTTTGGCCTCTCCGTTTAATCCGGAGAGGCTTACCGCCGCATGTCAACCTCCCTCACTACTAATTTTTCGTATGAGCCTAGAGGAACAGTAAGCATCTGGAGTAGCTACTTGCGCGAGTGTCTTACGATTCAGAAAAACTTGATTATCAAACAAATTGTGAATCATCGAACTGTAGGTGATGCCATTTTTCCGTGCTGCTGCATTAATTCGAGCGATCCACAGACGACGGAATTGTCTTTTTCGGTTGTTTCTATCTACGTAAGCGCAAGCTAATGCCCTTTTTTCCTGCTGGTTCGCCATTCTAAATAATCTCGAATGAGCCCCCCGGAACCCGGATGCGAAATTGAGAATGTCTTTGCGATATCTACGAGCTATGGATCCCCGTTTTACTCTGGTCATTATAAGTATAGCCTCACGAAAATTCATAATTTCGTCTGAAAAAATCCATTTATTCCTGGTCTCGACTACTCCCTCAAATAGTTTTGTTTCAATATCTATTATTTAGATGTATCAGTTTAGAAATATCAATTTAAGGAAATAGATATGCTGTGTTATAACGAAACGTACCCCTCCGAAGAGATGAAGATCCCAAAGATATATTTATCTTTTAATTGCACTATATGCGGTGACATACCACGCTTCTCAATTCTTGGAATGTCACAGGTAGTTGCCTCATAATTCTCGGTAAATTTATCGGTTGTGACGAATTCCCGTTTCTTTTGTCTGATGTGAAAAATAGAGATTCCGGCGGCTTTTGCTACTCCGACTTTCCCTCCCACAAATACTCCGGTACAGGTTGGACACCTCACCCGCATATGCTTATTTGTCGGTAAACGATACATTGTACCGGAGATACTGCGGATTCCAATGTTTCCGTGGTCAATTTCTTATGGCAGCCGGGTCCCCCCTATATACCGGAGCCTAGAATTTTCCGAAGATGAGGAAAACAAAATTGCTGTTGGCGGGTCGCATGATCCCCAATATTTAACTCATCCCATTAAGCTGGGCTTTCTCACTTCTACTTCTTATTTTTTTTTTTCGGAAGAAATCATATGTATAGTAACGGTATTTTACGCTGGAGATTAGCGGAACAGCTGACCCGCATTTATTGCCATCGCAAGGGGATTGGCGAAAGAGGTATAGGAGTTGATACCATTCGCTCGGCTTCGCTTAATAACTCAACTTTATTATCATCGATTGGTTTTTATCGTCCCAAACCAAAATGATCGGATTTGCACCGATTTAAACCACGAATTCCTATTTCTTACCGAAACAGATGGATTATGGATTTACCCTACTTCATCTCATCCGGGGGATTATCTCACAAAATCGACCCCTTGATGTCTTAGGTTTCCGATCCGAACAGGTCACACATACACCCTAGTACACACTCCTCTCCGCTGGGGGCATCCCCGAAGAGCAGGGGATTTCGTCCCACTCCCCAACCGTTGTCTCGCTTTTCTAATGAGTTGCTGATTTGTTGGCACGTTCAAAGACGCAGAGATTTTATTCGGTTCAAAATATTATCAACCATTTGGAAAAACTTGCTATATCTTGGTATCGGACAATCAATCTTTGCAGCATTCTTCTGTTTAAGGCACGAAAAATAAACTTCGAAGATTTGCTGCTTTTTAATGGATGGGATGGGTTAGTAGCTGGTTGAACGAATAAACGTGAAACTACAAAAAAAAAACTTTTTGAATAGAAGAAGTAAAGGAAATTCACTTCTTTTTCGTAAGTTTCAGTTACTTCCTACTCGTCGAATCTTTAAGCTGACGCGTTTTCCAACGCTACGGGGTCCGCAACGCCGTAATCCTGGGCTTCTTCCGCTGACAGAAAGACGTCTCTCTCCATGTCTTCAGAAATTACCCATAAAGGTTTACCTGTTCTTTGAGCATAGACTTTGGCTATGCAATCGCGAAGTTTTGATGCTTCTTCTGCTTCCACAACACATTCCCCCGCTTGTCCATCATAATACGAACTAGCGGGTTGATGAATCATTACCCTAATTAGATAACTTCAATTAAGTCCAACCGTACAAGCAAAAAGCAAATTCTTTTGCATACGGCTATACTTCTGGTGGGGCAGCAAGGTCTCTTCGAATCAGCCGTTACGTTAAAAACTAACTCCTCGTCTTAAAAGAAAAATTTAATTTATTTTTTTTTATCACCTCGTCATAAAGCCTCTTCTTCTTCTTCTCGCAATACTGTGAAAAGAGTATTGCGGGATCATACCATCCTTTCTATCAGACGTATTATGATGGTTCCGTCGCTGTGGCACGCCAGCAATCCCAGAGTTTGCTATATATACTCTCGATGGACAAAAAAATTGGAATCGCTCAACTCCCCGAAAACTCTATGTTTTAATAAAACATAAATAAAAAAATTGAACTTTAAGAAATTATGTAGATTCAACATTTCATGCAATTTATGACGCTAGGATATATTGATTCCGATCCAGAATGAATCTACTACAAGTCAAAAAATTTCTCCTGATTCACTTTACCTCCTCAGCGTTTCATTATTTCATAGTTGGATGTTTCTAGTAGGAATCGCCAAGTAATAATTGCCATGCTATTGTTACCCCAGCTAGGCGAAGGCAAAGTTTTAATCCGCACAAATCATTGGCGCTAAGCGTGAGGTAGTGCTATACGTCTGGTAATTTCCCCTCCGGCCGAAGTGAAAGATCCCGTTGAAGCAGCTAGTCCCATGCAAATAGTATGTACATCTGGCACGACAAATTGCGTCGCATCATAAGCAGATATTCCAGCTAATACCGCCCCACCAGGTGAATTTACATACGAGTACATATCTTTGGCTTGATCTTCCCCATTCAGATACATCATGATACCAATAAGTTGATTGGCGATTTCGTCATCAACCTGTTGACCCGAAAAAGGAAGTCTCTCCCGATAAAGACGGTTGATTGGGGTAGGTTTCCGCGACTTCCATTTCGCCGCCCCCCCCCCCCCCTGGAACCGTATAGGTATCGTTAGATACATACGGCTCCGGCAGCTTCCACGTAAAATGAGTGTAATAAAAAACTCTCCTTTTCCTACGTCTCTGCTCCCACTCGTAGTAACACTCTTAGTTCAAGTTTGTATGGCCCAGCTTCCGCACATTCTGAACGACTTTGCAACTGGTGGTCGGTGAATTCACTTTGGCGTGTTCGTGTTACCTTTTTCCTCTTGCACCAGTGCATTTCTGTTCGTGATTGAGTCCGTTTGATGCAAAGAGTCTTTGGGTTCATGTTCTACCCCGGAGGTTACGGGGTTCCGACCGCCATTTGCACATACAGAACAAATAGTTTTACTTCCCCTATATTTATTCCCACACTTCATATAACATATTCACAAAAAAATCTATTTAATTTTTTTTTCTGTTATGGTTTTCATTTCATAGTCATTTCGGCTACGATTGATATCCGGGATTGAGTAACCGGAGCCTAAGCAATTTGTTTATTCCAACTAACCGTGGATTCTAACGACTACCAAACCTGCTGACAGATTTTTCTCACGCATTTGACCACTGATAGGCTAGTCAATTCCAAGCGAGATAGAGACAAATCAATCGGATAAGAGATGACGGAGACGGGTTCCGTCCGGCTCGACGCACCTGACAAGTCGCACTATACGTCAACCCAAGCCGCATCCTCTTCCCCAGGGAGACGAAAGGGTACCTTTGGAACACCAATTGGCATATAAGAACGACCGAAAAAATTTGTAATTACCTCCAAATTGGGGACGTAGAAGCCAAACCGAAAAGGAGCTTACGTTGCATTATAACATGCTTGATGAAGATGACGTGGATGAAAGAAGTCGCATTTTTTTTTGCAGATATTAACAGACTCCGATGGGACCAATCTCTACATTGTTATATAAAGTACGTAAATGCTAAAATATCCATGCCTTCATCTGTTCCTGGAATAAAATGTTCCCGAAAGAAAAGCTACTGGCTTATCTTATACTACTATGCGTCTTGTACAAACAAGTAGCTGAGACAAGAGAGGAGAACTGCTTCTAATCACAAACCAAAATATTGATTTGCATATTCTATACGACAATATTTCCCTTGTCTATTTATAACTTATAACGCAAGCCTATTCTATATTGCAAGAAAGTTACGTAGTGGTCACTCATCTCCAATATCCAAGAAAGGGGTTTCTCACGGGTTTGCCTCGGTATCGCGTTCATACCGTCGTATTAAACGATCCCGGTCGTCTGATTTCCGTGCATCTGATGCATACTGCTTTGGTCTCTGGCTGGGCGGGTTCAATGGCTTTATATGAATTAGCTGTTTTTGACCCATCGGATCCCGTTCTTGATCCCATGTGGAGGCAGGGTATGTTCGTCATTCCATTTATGACTCGCATTGGGATAACGAAGTCGTGGGGAGGCTGGAGCATCACCGGGGATACCGCAACCGATGCGGGTATCTGGAGTTACGAAGGAGTAGCTGCGGCCCATATCATACTATCCGGTTTGTTGTTTTTAGCCGCTACCTGGCACTGGGTGTATTGGGACCTGGATCTGTTTCGCGACGATCGAACGGGAAAACCATCCCTGGATTTACCAAAAATATTTGGAATCCACCTATTTCTTTCAGGGGTACTTTGTTTTGCGTTTGGAGCATTTCACGTAACAGGTTTGTTTGGCCCCGGCATTTGGATATCAGATCCCTACGGATTAACCGGAAAAGTGGAACCCGTAGATCCAGCTTGGGGGGCCGAGGGTTTCGACCCATTTATACCGGGCGGAATAGCCTCGCACCACATAGCGGCAGGAGTTTTAGGCATACTAGCGGGTTTGTTTCACCTCAGTGTTCGTCCTCCCCAACGGTTGTACAAAGCCTTACGTATGGGAAATGTCGAAACCGTGTCGTCTAGCAGTATTGCTGCCGTATTTTTTGCCGCTTTTGTGGTTTCCGGAACCATGTGGTACGGTTCCGCCGCCACTCCGATCGAATTGTTTGGCCCCACTCGTTATCAGTGGGATCAGGGATACTTCCAACAAGAAATAGAGAAACGAATGCGATCAAGTGAAGCCGAAAATCTAAGTTTATCCCAAGCTTGGTCGAAGATTCCGGAAAAGTTAGCCTTCTACGACTACATCGGCAACAATCCCGCCAAAGGCGGATTGTTTAGAGCAGGTGCAATGGACAACGGAGATGGGATAGCTGTTGGTCGGTTAGGCCATGCTGTCTTCAAAGATAAGGAAGGCCATGAACTTTTTGTACGCCGCATGCCAACTTTCTTCGAAACATTTCCCGTAGTCTTGGTAGATGGCGAGGGCGTTGTGAGAGCTGATGTACCCTTTAGACGGGCAGAGTCAAAATATAGCGTCGAGCAAGTCGGTGTAACCGTAGACTTTTTCGGCGGTGAACTAGATGGTGCTAGTTTCAGCGATCCCGCCACGGTAAAGAAATATGCTAGGCGCGCCCAATTAGGTGAGATCTTCGAATTTGATCGCGCCACTCTAAAATCCGATGGTGTTTTTAGAAGTAGTCCACGGGGTTGGTTCACTTTTGGCCACGCCACGTTTGCCCTCATTTTCTTCTTCGGTCACATTTGGCACGGTGCTAGAACCTTGTTCAGAGACGTTTTTGCTGGTATCGACCCCGATTTGGATGCCCAAGTTGAATTCGGGACATTTCAAAAATTGGGGGATCCAAGTACTAAAAGACAAGCTGTTCAAAGTATTTTTTTTCCTCATTTATCCTATTAAACCAATATCTCTGTCAGGTTAGTTACAAAAACTGACTGAATTATTGAAAAAAAGAAAGAAAAAGAAACATGTGTTTTGTCAAAAATTAATAAATTAATTTAATTGAATAGTTTTGAATATATCGAAGTCAAGCGAAAGCAAGAAAAATAAAATTTTGGGTAACTAAAAGTTCCCCCCTAGCCCAATTAGTATGAAAGATATTTCTAAAATACCACTATTACGGCCGAATCCATGGAAGCACTGGTTTACACTTTTTTGTTGGTAGCGACTTTGGGCATAATATTTTTTGCCATTTTCTTTCGGGAGCCCCCCAAAGTACCCAGCAAGGGTAAATAAAAAGCTTCCTTCGATTTCAACTTTTTCCCTAATTTTACTGAAGAAACAAGTTTTGTTGCGTCAGCAAAATCATGAATACGGGGAAAATTAGGCTGATTAGAGACCTTCCTTTTTAATTTTGCGAAGGAAGGTCTACCAGTCCGCCGACTAATCTTCATGTTCTTCGAAAGGGTCTCTGAGATCTTTGGCGGGTTGACCAAAAGCGGTATACAAAGCATAACCGGTGAGGCTAACGAGTGAACGGGATATAGAGATAGCGACCAAAGTTGCGGTTTCCATTGCCATGTAACCCAGAAAAATATTAGTTCCCACTTTACTTGCTATAATAGTATACAAAGTCAACAAATTTCAATCAATTGAGCAGGCTCTACGGCTACAAAAGTTATTGGTGACACCCCCAAAGGTAAACCCAGAATCAGTTTCTTGGGAATGGTTTTGAAGCCGCTTAACTCAGAATACGGAAAGGTTGCTCCCGGCTGGGGAACTACTCCCCTGATGGGTTTTTTCATGGCTTTATTCGCAGTATTCCTCGTTACTATTCTGGAAATTTATAATTCATCCGTTTTATTGGAGGGTATTCCAATTAGTTGGTAGAACAGCCCCGAACCCCGCTGATGCAATAGCAACAGCTGGGGGTTCACAAATGGATACTTCACCAAAAGTAAGAGAGGCAGTTAAATCGCGCATTTATTCAAACGTTTTTACGAGGCAATGCTATGGGTGTGTGATTCGTCGCAACTAATCTGGTTCAACAAATAACCAATCTCTTACCTAAATAGATTTTATTTTGTTAGAGTATTGGTATCTCGCCGGATGGCGGTCAAGTTATTAGTACCCGAAACGCGAGAAAATGATATTTAGTTATAAAGCTCAAACTATGATTAATTCGCATCAATTTACCAATTAAATTTCGTGACGAAGTTGTTATCTGATCTTGTGTACTCGGCGCTGTTTCGAAGAACTGCCACACCAATGAGGCACGTTTTATTTGTGGTTGTTTACCAAACAATGTAGGTGGGGAAAAAAGATCCGTGCGGGGTTCAGGATGATGGAGGGGTTATCGCCCATTAGGTCCTCCTGCCTGGAGGTGCAGGGAAATTTTCCGAAGTATAGTAGAAATCTAAGGTTTCGTGGATGCCAAAAAGAAATCAGATCAGAACGAGGTAACCTCCATTCATTTATCTACCCCCCCCCCCCCCCCTTTTTTTTTTAGGGAGTCGGTAGATACATCGATAAGATTGAGAGACTTCTCAAGACGCTAGTACTACTCGTTTTCAATTCAAAAGTAAAAGCTAACATGAGATCGGGGTGAAATGTATTTCCGACTTTTCCGAGGCTGACTTGCTTCTTCCTCCATTAATGAATAAAAGATCTTGAGGGTACGCCGCCGTCTCTTACTACTTTACTCGAGTAACGACTAATGGAGTGGGCGATGCTCAAACATCTTTGCTTAAGCTGTGTGAGAAAAAAGTCTCACGCACAGTTTACGAAGAGGGAGCTAAAAAGGCTTACCTATCTCGCTAAGGTATATGATTGGTTTGAGGAGCGCCTAGAAATTCAGGCAATTGCTGATGATATTACTAGTAAATACGTCCCTCCGCATGTGAACATATTTCATTGCTTGGGGGGAATCACGCTGACTCGCTTTTTGGTTCAAGTAGCCACCGGTTTTGCTATGACCTTTTACCATCGCCCAACTGTTACAGAAGCTTTCTCTTCAGTTCAATATACAATGACTGAAGTTAATTTTGGTTGGCTGATTCGGTCCGTTCATCGGTGGTCAGCAAGTATGATGGTTCTAATGATGATTTTGCATGTATTTTGTGTTTATCTCACGGGGGGATTCAAAAAGCCTCGCGAATTGACTTGGGTTACTGGGGTTATTTTAGCTGTATCAACCGTCTCTTTCGGTGTAACTGGATATTCCTTACCCTGGGATCAAATTGGTTACTGGGCTGTTAAAATTGTAACCGGCGTACCCGAAGCTATTCCCCTGGTAGGATCTTCATTAGTAGAGTCATTACGGGGAAGCGCTAGTGTCGGCCAATCAACATTAACTCGTTTTTACAGTTTACACACTTTTGTCTTGCCGCTTCTTACTGCTGTTTCTACGCCGATGCATTTCCTAATGATCCGTAAACAAGGCATTCCGGGTCCTTCACGATTTATCCATAAATGAGGGGTGATAAATCTCCGTCGCCATATCAGTAAATGATCTCAAATCCCAGTTCCTTATGGGGTTGTTGTTCCGTTGCCGCCAATACTTACTACTAAGTCAAGTGGTAAGTTATTTAGCGGATTTAGTTATTGTCTCGGACTGCTGGGGCGAAACAATTGAATCACCAAAGGAAAAAAAAAAAATTGGATTATGGGAGTGTGTGACTTGTATCGAGACGTGTAGGCTATGCAGACGTCGAGTTTGATACTGCCGCAACCAAACCAAAGGTGTGTCTCCTTTCCGACCTTTCTTTGGGACTAAGATTTGAAACCCGGATATAAAAACATCTCTTTCGAACTAAGAAAGTTGCTTGGAGAATTTTTTCCATGATCGAACCAAAGATTTTGAAAGGCCTCGTGAAACCCTATATATCCAATTGGGTTTGTGTGAAGCTTTTAGACATACGGTTTTTGAGACGATGCATACATTTCTTCTGCATCAAATGCTAATTGTTTGCAGGAATAGCCGTTGGGGTAAAAGAAACGATCTAAAGATATATATAGCCGAAGTTTTAACAAGTTAAGATCCTATACGGATCGTGGTTCGCAAGTATCTTGTATAAACTCGCAATGACGCGATACGTGCGTATGGGATACGAGATAATCCGCGAAGCTTCATTATGTCACTGAGCTGATTCGGGTGAAAAGCCACATCGCGGAATAACTTCTTTCCGTGTTCGTTATTTCTTTATTCACCAACCTAACCGTTGCGGGATGGGGTAATTCTATATTTGCTCGAGCCGTATGAGGATAAATTCTCACGTTCGATTCTTACGGGGGAGTGAGAAGTCCACCCCAATAACAAAAAAACCTGACCTGAATGATCCTGTTTTGAGAGCGAAATTAGCTAAAGGTATGGGACATAATTACTATGGGGAACCCGCCTGGCCCAACGATCTCTTATATATATTTCCTGTAGTAATCTTGGGAACCATCGCATGTACCGTGGGTTTGGCTGTTTTAGAACCATCAATGATTGGTGAACCGGCAAATCCGTTTGCAACTCCTTTGGAGATATTACCCGAGTGGTATTTCTTTCCTGTATTCCAAATACTTCGCACAGTGCCCAATAAACTATTAGGTGTCCTTTCAATGGCGTCAGTACCCGCAGGTTTGTTGACCGTTCCTTTTCCCGAAAATGTCAATAAATTTCAGAACCCGTTTCGGCGCCCAGTAGCCACAACAGTCCTCGCAATTGGCACCGTGGTCGCTATTTGGTCAGGTATTGGAGCAACTTTACCCATAGATGGATCTTTAACTTCGGGACTGTTCTAGTATCTCCCTACCCACTATTAACCTGAAATATATTTAGATTTAGTCTAGGGAACAATCGCCAGCCCCCGGGCCGGGACGAGACTTCCCTAGACTTAGTCATTCTTGACTCGAAAATATGAAATTCCTTAGGTAATCATTTTCTATTTGTTTACGCCAAAGCATTGGAAGTCGAATTTTACTTCCCGAGTTTTGGTTGACTCCTTTTTCTCCTTCTAAAAACTTTGTAAATAAAAGTGCAATACGAAAGAGACAAGATCACTTTTTCGAAAAAAAAAAAAAATGGGATAATTTGGCTTCTGCTGTTTGTTCCCACTAATTAATATCCAACTCATTTTTGGGTAATTCTATAGCAAAATGCTTCCATAAAGCTTTTGACACCTGATCCGCAGATTTCTGTCCAAAACTTTTTATTTTTGATGAGTCTTCTCGGCTATGATTAAGCAAATCAGCAATTGTATGTATTTTGGCCTTTTTCAGACAATTAAAGGCTCTGGCAGGTAATTCTAGTTGGTCAATAAATGTATTTTCGGAAAGTTTTCCCTCTAGTTCATTCACATCATAAATTTGCGGCCCCGCCGGAGCAGAGGAGCTTTCGTCGTCTCCGGGATAGGAATAAAGGACGTCTTCAGACTTCACGTGCAAAAACGGAGTTGATAAGTCTATTAGTTTTTTAGAAGCCTCGCTAATCGCCTCGCCTGGAGTCGGGCTACCATTAGTCCATATTTCAATGAGTGATGTTTCTCGCGTCGCTCTACCATTTCCAAATAAATGTACGCTGTAATTTACGTTCCGAACAGGCATAGATACGGCATCGACGGGAAATTCTCCATTTTTATACTCATTTGAATTATCTATGCGGTATCCGCAATCTTTTTCAATTTTCGATTCAATACTTACAGATATTGGTTGGGTAATAGTAACTATATACTGCGAATTGTCAATCGCTTTGACAGATGGCGGCAATGATGTATCACCCGCAGTTACTTCTTTGGGACCAGTTACGGATGAAGCTGCTTCTTTAACATCATTAGACTCGCTTTTAGGTGCAATTTCCTTTAGATTAACTAAAACATCACGTATTGTCTCTTAAATACCCGTTATTGTGGAATACTCGTGCAAAACTCCGTGAAACTTTGCACACGTTATGCTCGTCCCTTGAACCTCTTCTAATGAAGCTCTACGCATGGCAATTCCTACAGTACTAGCTTGGCCCTTCTTGAAAGGAGATACGACGAAACGACCATAATGAAGACGCCTACTTTCTGTCTTGGATTCAACGCATTTCCATTGAATTGCTTGGGTGGAGGATGTTTCACACGTGAGCATAAGGAAATCCCCCTTTAGTTTTTATATAACTACTAGTTAGACACGCCTTTTTCGGGGGGGTCGGCACCCATTATATGGCATGGGGGTCACATCACGTACGAAACTGAGGATTATGCCGCTTCGGCGAATAGCCCGTAAAGCGGTGTCTCTTCCCGGACCGGGTCCACTCACCGTAATTTCTGCTTGCTTCATACCCCGATCCATTGAGGCACGGATAGCGTTTTCCGCCGCAGCTTGGGCGGCAAATGGTGTACTTTTGCGTGTACCCCTGAATCCGCAGGCGCCAGCGGAACACCGGGGAGCTACTTATCCTCGAACGTCCGTGACAGTAATAATGGTATTATTGAAACTTGCTTGGATGTGAATAACCCCCTTCGGGACTCCGCGTTTTACCTTGCGTGAGCGAATTTTTTTTGAATTACCTGACATAGTTGATTGATTATTCATATTCGAAGGCTGTTGTTAATTGTTATTTGATTCCACGTCTAAATTTTGACTGTCCCTGCCTCTGCTTATGCTTCGGATTACAGCGAATTACCATGATTCGTCCACGTCTACGAATCAATCGACACTTTTCACATATTTTGCGAATGGAGGCACGAATTTTCGTAGCTACAGCCTTAAATTAGTTAGTTCGATAAATCTATTGATAGATTTTAGATGCGTTCTCTTTCTTTTCATCAAATTAAAAGAAAAAATTGAGCAAGCAGGTAATTACTAGCTAGCAGCACCAACAACAAAACCTATTGACTGCTATTCGTTTGCCTACTTCGAAGTCGGTAAATGGTACACCCTTTGGTAAGATCATAAGGACTTAATTCAGCTCTTACCCTATCTCCTGGTAATATTCTTATGTAATTCCGTCAGATCTTTCCCGATATGTGAGTCAAAACTTGGCATCCGTTATCCAAACACGCTCAAGACATGGCATTGGGAAGCGATTCCGTAACTGTACCCTCCATGTCGATAAGATTCTGCTTCTTCATCATTCGAACTAAATAACCCCCCCCCCCGTAATTCATAGATTTCTTTAATAGATTGCTAACTCAGCTGATATTGCTAATAGCTATTTAGAGACATAATCCTTTTGAAAGCAAAAGATTTCTCGCCGAAAAAAGTTTTTGAATTACCAAATCTGACGCAAAATTTCCCCCCCAATTTTTTTGTGTCGAGCTTCCCGATCTGTAATAAGTCCACAAGATGTCGGTGAAATTGCAATTCCCATACCGCCTAATATTTTTGGAATTTCCCGATGATCGGAATAAACCCTCAAGCCAGGCTTACTAATGCGTTTGATAACTGCAATGTAAGGGTCTTTCTTCTTACCAAGATACTTCAAGCTCACACCCGGAAACTCTTTCCCATTACCCTTGTGCTTCGCAGCACTTTTTATGAAACCTTCTTCCGCTGAAATTTGTACGATGCGTGCAGTCATTCTAGTGGCAGGTATTTTGATCATAGCTTTTTTTCTCGTATTGGCATTTCTTATGGCAGTAGGTGCAGTGGAGATGGCATCGTTATTCGTGAAATATCAATCAGTAGTTGTTGTAATTATCAATGCCGGAATGATTCCTAACCTCTTTTCTTCTTCCGTCTTCTCTAATTTAGTTTTGTGTATTTGGGATATTTAGATATATTTGACAAAATTTCAAACCAAACTTTTTCTACAAAAAAAAATTCGGTTTGAAATTTTGTCAAACTGACGACACTAAATCATTTCACCCATTAGTTTTTGCAACACCTCGGGGGCTAACGAGACTGTTCTAGCAAAATTGTAATCTCTCAATTCCCTAGCTACTGGACCAAAGATCCTAGTGCCTCTGGGATTTCCTTCCTGGTTGACAATGACGGCCGCATTGTCGTCGAATCCAACAATCATTCCATTACATCGTTTTATACCTTTACGAGTACAAGCTGCCACTGCCCTAACCACTTCTGACCTTTTTATAGACATATTGGGTACCGCCTCTTTGACTACGGCCGTTATGACGTCACCTGTACCTGCGTATCTCCGGTTGCCTGTTCCTAACACTCGAATACACATTGACTTGCGGGCTCCGCTGTTGTCTGCGACATCTAAATAACTTTGAGTTTGAATCGTTTGGTAATCGGGAAGAATAATAGGTTTATTTGTACTATATTTGGGTGGGAAAATATATATTCTACTTCGAGTTCAAGTCACTCATTTTTTTTTTTTCACCTACGTTTTTCCAACAAATATCACGAATCCGCGGTAGTTATTACCCGAGTAAGCACGGGCATCTTATGGGCAGCCATCACCATAGCAGCTTTGGCTACATCTTCCGATACCCCACTCAATTCATGAATTATTCGGCCTGGTTTAATTGCAGATACCCAATATTCCGGAGATCCCTTTCCTGACCCCATACGTGTTTCCGCAGGTCTCATGGTGATGGGTTTGTCGGGAAAGATGCGTATCCATAGCTTCCCGCCTCGACGAGCACAGCGCGTTATTGACCTTCTTCCCGCCTCTATTTGTCTAGCCGTAATCCAAGCAGGTTCGAGGGCCTGGAGAGCAAATTTTCCGAAGGAGATGGTGTTGCCACGACTAGACATTCCTCTCAATCTTCCTCTATGTTGCTTACGATATTTGGTTCGTCTGGGGTTACAGTCGATGTCGACAGAATTTATCAATCTCTGATACAGAACCGGACGTGAAAGTCTCCCCTCAACCGGCTCCTCGTGAATTTGGTACCACTTCTCATACTTTGCAAATTTACTTCTATGTTGTTTTTTTTTTTCTTTTGTTTTCTTCCGATCTTCATTCCATTTTAAAATAGCGATTCAGGTGTTACTTGGTGCTAAATCCACGGGCGAGAATAAGCTCGATTTTTCAATTCGTTTCCGCTTTTGAGGTATAGGCTTCTCTCGCCATCCCGTCCGCCGAATCTCGATATTAATTAATTGAATGAGGGAGATTCAGAAGTCGCCTCGTTGTTTCAGTCTCCTAGAGCAAACGTTTTGGTTCTCCCCTAGCAACGGAGCTTCTCACTCTATCCCAATTTCGTTGAGTCAATGTTCCCAGCATCAATTGACTCATAGCTCTATTTTAGATATTGACAATTTGACAATTGTGCTACATCACGCAGCTTTTCGGGAGTTGAGCAGTTAACCACACGATTTCGAGAAGAAAAAAGATTCAATTATTCCGATTTTTAATTCTCGAAATAGTCATAAATCGGTAATATTTTCAGCTTCCCCATAAAAAAAAAGTTTCACATGGGTAGAAATTTCATTTGCGATGAGATAATCTCACTCTGTCTTCGGCATTCACTTTTTTAGTACTTGAAAACAGAGGGTTCATTACTAAATCAATTAGTTTTTTTTTATGGATAAAGAGCTGTTTTTTGGACGAGTCGCACACTAAGCGTAGCAGAGATCTTTCGGGGTTTGAAATAAAAAGTATTGAAACTGGAATAGGATAAAGCTGCCTTAGGTTGCATCAAAATTCATTAGATAGTGTTTCTTTCGTTGGTTAGGGATCACCCGGGACCCCGAAATGTCCAGGTCTTTATGCCTAAAACCCCATGAATCGTCTGAGCCGGGTGGTAGGAATAGCCTATACGGGCTTTAATGGTTTGTAGGGGGACCCTACCTTCCCTAGCCCATTCAACCCGAGCCATCTCACTACCATTGAGGCGTCCAGCTATTTGTACCTTAATACCTCTATCGCTAGTTCTTCCAACCAACTCAGTAGCTTTTTTCATAGTTCGTCGGAAGGGAACTCTATTTCTCAATTGTGATGCAACATGCTCTGCCAAGATTTTTGGTTCCCCATATGGTTGAGTGATACTACTTAGTACTACTCTGAGCTTCCGACTTTCAATCCCTAAGATGTTTTCGATACCACTCTTTATTTGAGTAATCCCCAAACTTTGTTCTTCAATGAGTAAATCAGGAAATCCCGTATGTATATCAACCCGAATAAGATCTGTTTTTCGTTGGATTTCGATATGCCCAACTCCGCCATAGTTTGTGGCGTCCTTCACATGTTTTGCAACATACTTTTCTATGGAGGCGCGTATTTGTCTATCCCCTTCGAGAAACTTTGGATAATCTTTTGTTTGCGCGAACCAATGAGAATAATGCTTCTAGCTTACACCGAGTCGAAAACCGAGTGGATGAATCTTTCGTCCCGTATCTATTTCTCCTCAACTCAATATTGAATTATTTTCTACTTAGTTTTTTTTTTCGCAGTTTTCTTTAACCTTCCAACGCGTTCGAATTAATGAGCATTTTTTTTTTGGAGTCATTTTTCTATCTTTCCAACAAAATTTGAGTTTGACTTAATGGTTACTTTACGAGTGGGTTTCTTTATCGGGTAACCTCGGCCTTGAGCTCGAGGTCGGAACCTTTTTAAACACGTGGAATTTTCCACTCAGGCCTCACTAATGAACAAATCGGATTTATTCAATCCAAAGTTGGTATTGGCATTTGCCGCCGCAGACAGAATCAATTGCGATATGAGATAACACGTTTTGTAAGGCATAGATTCGGGTAATACAAGTGCTTCTCCGTACGAACAACCCTGGATTCGATCGGTAACCCGTCGTATTTTGATAGCTGACGCGCGAATATTTTTTCCTAGAGCTCGCGCCCCAATTTCTGATTTCGTTTTGTTTTTCATGAAGTATAATTTCCTAATTATCGACGGGATCCCTTATCATTTTTTGCGTGTCCCTTAAAATTCCGGGTGGGTACAAATTCCCCTAGTTTATGGCCCACCATCCGGTCGGTTACATAGATAGGTAGGTGCTCCCGCCCATTATGAACGGCAATGGTGTGACCGATCGTGATAGGTACGACTGCAGAGGCGCGAGACCAAGTTACAACCAATTTTCTCTCTCTTCGTATATTAAGGTTTTCAATTTCTCGTATTAAGTGATTAGCTACAAAAGGACCTTTTTTTGATGAACGCGCCATAGCCGATTAGCCCCCCCCGCTTAATACTTCCATTTATCAATAACCTTTGCGTCGACGAAGTATGAGGGGATTGCTATATTTCCCCCCCTTCCGACTTCTTTTTCCAAGTGCGACATGCCCCCAAGGGGTTGCTGGCTTCTTCCTACCAATTGACGTCCTGCCTTCTCCCCCTCCGTGGGGATGATCCACAGGATTCGTAGCTGAACCTCTCACTTTAGGCCGTCTCCCTAACCAGCGCTTGGATCCAGCTTTTCCCAAACCTTCATTGTTGATATCAATGTTTCCGACCCGTCCTATACTTGCTAAGCAATTTCGAGATATTAAACGAATTTCGTTGGAAGGTAGTCTTAGTGTAGCCAATTGACCTTCTTTTGCAACTACTTTTGCTGCTGCGCCAGCTGCTCTAACTGATTATCCTCCTTTCCCAGATTTTAATTCTACATTATGTATAATGGTACCTAGAGGTATTTTGGTCGAGGTAGACCCCCCCCTCCTCTTATTCTTCCTTAAAGGGAAGGAAACGACTGGGGAAGACCCCTTCCCAAACTGTACAAGCTTCTTTCGAAGCATACAGCTTTCTGGATACGAGGGATGAAATTAGACAACGTTGCCGAATTTCGCTAGTACCAAATTGATGTCTACTGAGTGAAACACAGGCAAGTAATTTTTGGACCATCTTTCTTCATTGTATCCTTGGCTTTTTTGCCCGCACCTGGCTTCCTTCTAGGAATCCAGCATCTCCCCGAGGATTTAGCAGCAGAATTGGTGACTTCGATGATTCGCGTTAGCATTAGTCAATGTACGGGATAACTTAGGAAACCTCTTCTTCTTGGCATTGACGTAATTTTACATACCCCCTTCTTCCCTGTGTCGTTCTGTGGCTTCGATGTTGCCTCTGACTGCCAAATCGAGTGTTTTGAATTTGCACTTCCCACACCCTCGAAGCAATATGTGCGTAAGACGCCCTTTCTTTGTCGTTCCAATCTTGAGATTATTTATCTGCTTCCATATTATCTTACCTTTGCAAATTGATATGTTATTTAATTGCTCCAGATTTTAGCACGCGCTATTGTCCCTATTTGGTTACCCCAACCAGGTTCACTCCATATTATTTGATAAGTTCGGAGTAGTGCCAGGTTTCCGGGCCCAGCCTACAACCCGACCGATTAGTTTCGGAATACGCGAATCAGATATTCAACCCGCACTCAGAGGTAGGGTATTTCCAATTGAAATTGATGCGTCAGAACTAGACGTTGCGATATCTCCAACCTTTATTCCCCGTGGGTGCAAAATGTATCTCTTATCACCATCTGTGTAGTTGATTAAACAAATGAAAGCATTGCGGTTGGGGTCGTATTCGATACTGGCTACTCTTCCGGCAACACCCAACTTGTCTCGCCGAAAATCAACTTTACGACGTAAACGCTTGTGTCCACCCCCCCTATGTCTACTGGTGATAATTCCCACATTGTTGCGACCATTTCTAGATAGTCTATGGTAAGTCAATTGCTTATGGGGCTTGGATTCCGTTGTTTCCCCAAACCGCAGAATAGCCCGGTTCCGGGTGCCTGGAGTATACGCTTCATATAATCGTACGGCCATACTTATTCTTCCCTTTTATGTTTATGTGTAATCTTTCAGTTGATAGGAGATTAAACTTTTTTTTTTTTCAAGTATTAGTTTAGAAATAGTGGAATGAAGTAATTAGCTCGAAGTCTAGCAGTCATTTTTTTTCTACTCGCGGAATTCAAACTCAACTTACTTCTTCTTTTCACTTTTTTTGCTACCCGACTACTATTAATGCCCGCCACTTTAACATTGAAAAATCGTTCAATCCAATTTTTCATTTCAGTTTTAGTCAATTTCGAGTCTACGTGGAAAGTATATTGGTTTTGCTGCAACAGACGAATAGATTTTTCCGTAATTAGTTGGTTTTTTGATTTTTCCGTAGTATCCCTCTCGCTTTGTCCGTTTTCCTTCGATTCTCTTTGTTTTTTCCGTAACTCCTGTATAGTCTACTAGACTGCCTCTTGCTGTCGTCAACCTCCGAGCTATCCGTTTTGCAGATAGGTTTTTTAGCTATCCGCTTTTTCCCGTTTTTGTTTTTCAGATGCATCCAACAGGAATTGAACCTGTGAATTCGCCAATTATGAGTTGGGTGCTTTGACCATTCAGCCATGGATGCCAATCGACGGCATCTTTGCCATTTGCTTAAGTTATTCTAACACGGTTAGTAAAATCATGTCAAATACACTAGGAACGAAAAAAGTTGCAATTTGTCTCCCCCGCCGGGCGTGTGTGCCTACCAACTCAACAAGTAGTTTTAGTTGTTGAAAGGATTCCGGTGAAAAATGAAAAAGGACAAACAAGCGAGAAAAAATTCGAGACGAAACTGCTGGTGGGTAATCTAAACAAATGATGAGGGATTCTTCGAGAAGTTAACAATTAGTCCTCATATTGAATGATTATGTATTATTCGAGGAATAATGGGTTTGAAACATACACGAGGAAGGTTCTGAGAGCAATATCCGTCGCGAATCTCTTATGAACCAAGAGCCGTGTGAAGTGAGAATTTCATGCACGGTTCCGAATGAGCGGAAAGATCGAAAATCTCCTTTTCGACTCTGACTCTCCTACACCAGTCGTTGCTTTTTTCTCTGTTACCTCTAAAGTAGCAGCTCCAGCTTTATTTACGCGACTCTTCGGTCTAATTTTCCCACATCTATCTAATGAGTGGCATATCGTGGTAGGATTATTGGCTACTTCTAGCATGATATTAGGAAATCTAATTGCCGTTACTCAAATAAGCATGAAACGTATGCTAGCTTATCCCTCCATAAGCCAAATTGGATATATTATGATTGGAGTACTTGCTGCAGACCCGGAGAACGGTTACGCAAGTATGATAACTTATACGTTTATTTATATACTCATGAATCTGGGAACTTTTGCTCGTATCACCCCATTTGGTTTACGAACCGGAACTGATAATATTAGGGATTACGCGGGATTATACATGAAGGATCCTGTTCTAACATTCTCCCCGGTTTTACGTTCACCATCCCTAGGGGGTATCCCTCCACCATCCGGTTTTTTCGGTAAACTCTATCTCCTTTGGCATGGATGGAAAGCTGGTTCGTACCCATCAGTTCTGGTAGCGCTCGTCACAAGTGTCATCTCTATCTACTATTATCTCAAAATAATTAAATTAATGTTCACTGGGAAGAATGGGAGGAGCGATGCATCCACAACTTATATACAAAATTCATTAGTTTCTCCATCAATTTCAATTTCAAAAAGTTCTATTGAAATAGCTATGATCATTCGTGCACTAGCATCAATCCTATCGGGTATATTAATAGATCCCATTATCGGGATCACACGGAATACTTTATTCTAGACTCACTTCAAATTAAATTGTGACGCGAACTTTCTCTCTTTTTTTTTTTCGAATGATTTTTCTTAAAAGCCGGTTCTGCTTCTGCTGCCCCAACTAGTCTGTCTCTACAACTTACGAAATAGTTATATCTTCTTCGGTAATTGATCCTGACATTTTCCTATCTAGCTTGTATTTGTCTTTTCGCACCCGGAATCACTTGCTAGGAAAATGATCACTCGTCTATTCCGGGGGAGATATAAGTATTTCCGCGCGATGCACAGCTGGGGTTGGGCAGTGACAACCCATACTGCTACATCCAAGTATTTAGGCGGAAGGAGAATGCCTCTCTCTCTTGTATCTTCATATGGTATTATTTGATTGATACCGAAAAAAAGATTTGCTCGCGAGACAGGCGTGGGCTTGTCAGGTCGTGAAAAAAGAAGTCCCTGCAGGAGGAGGGAATCAACCACCCCTTTAGGGATGATTGATTGCGGGCGAGGATAGATTCGAACCCCCGGCCATCGTCAGTATGAAGTGGAATCCTACCACTTCATGAAGAAGCAATGAGGAATGGAATAAGGTCCAGGGACCTCGTCTAAACCTGACCTGAGTAGAGTCTCCCAGTTAGTAAATTTGGTAAAAAAGAGATGAAAATTCGGTTCGGCAGTTGACAGGCATATAGATATACCCGTATAATTGAATTGGATTGGTGGACGTAGCTCCACCGCCTTCCCCCTGCTTCGAAAGAAGGGTAGGCATACTAGACTCGAAATATAGTACCGCGTAGTACGGAGGTTCGAATCCTACGCGAGGCGTCCAGAGGTCTCGCATTTATGAAATTTATGGAATAAGAAGTCTCTCGACTTCTCCATTCTCACCAATGGAACTCAAAATTTTTACTTGGTCGATTTCCATGCTTGTCTTCCCGAGTGAAGTAGCGCTGAAATTGCCTCTCCGACTCGAGATACGGGTGGGTCCTATTGCAGAGATATGTGAGGCAGTAAGTCCCACCTTTTCTTTTTTCTATTTCCGAACCAAGACTGGGACAGCAAATCCTAACATCCTAAGGGATTGGAGCGATACCCGAAACTCAAGGAATAGTCTTTCAAGGAATAGTCTTACAGATACAGAAGAGAAAAAAAAAACAAAAAGAACGACTGAGATATGAACGTGATTCCTCTCAAAGATTCAAATGGAGATGAACCAGAAATCTTAGTAGTTGGTTGTTTGGCGTCTCATCAAACACATAGGGGATGGGACTCAAAATCCCACCCTTTCCTTGTTTCCTTTCCAAAGGACTTCAAATCCTTTGAATGGGACTCAAAATCCTTTGAATGGGACTCAAAATCCCATTCATAAGCCAAGTATCTGGTTAGGGGTATCTAACCAGATACTTGGAGTTTCCATTCCAATTTTTAGAATAATAAATTATTGACCGAGCGGTAGATGAATAAAATGTACTTATTTCCTCTGTAGCTATCTTCAGTG
>CATNNA010000081.1:105000-149267 GCA_950106755.1 Climacium dendroides
TGCGTTGCAGAACATTGTCACAACTTGTATCATTGCAATGATTCCGTATCAGTTGTTCTGATATGTTAAATGTGTAGCCGACCCAGCATCGCCAGGGGACTGAAGCCTGCTACTACAGACATTGATAGAGATTAATTACTATCTATCTATTTGTATGAAACAACTTGGTGTCTAAGGTGTTCTATTCCAGTAAGTTGAGTTTTACCTAGACTCTCATCTAGAAAATCCCAGGACGTCTTTTCCTCTTGGAACAGGTTTAGATTACGACTACGGAGATTCGGTAAAGGCTTTATGCACATATACTGATTGGATTGATAAACCTACGGACATTCCCAGTAAGATAACTGAATTGCAAGATTTTCTTCTTTTACATCTAGACTTCGACTTCTTCTATCCGTGGAATAGGAGAAAACGGATACTCAGTGTGCGATGAGTAAATATGATTTGCATTTTAAAAAATAAATGGTTCAAAATCATTTGAATAGTTTCTATTCAATCATGTGGAAAGCTGTATTCGATGAAAGTCGCACGTGCAGTTTGGAGGGAGATCCTCGACTAACTGGTGGATCCACCCTACAATATGGAGTGAAGAAGCCAAAATAGTAGCTTGAGATACCATTGAAATAAACGAATTGATTGAAATCTGACATATTTATATTTGTAAACTCGTGTTACATCGGAGCAGTGTAGCGAACAGAAAGAAAAATATCGAATCAGATCCAATTTATCGTAATCGATTAGTAAATATGCTAGTTGATCGTATCCTGAAAAATGGCAAGAAATCACTGGCTTATCAGATTTTTTATCAGGCTATGAAGCGGATTAGGTAAAAGACAAATAGGAACCCACTGTCTGTTCTGCGACAGGCGGTGCGCGGGGTAACTCCCGATGTAGTGACAGAAACCAAACGTGTAGGTGGATCAACTTATCGAGTTCCCGTTGAAGTAGTACCGGCAGAGGGAAAAGCTTCGGCTATCCGGTGGTCATTAATCGCGTGTCGAAAACGCTCAGGTCGAAGTATGGCTTTAAGATCGAGTGATGAATCAATGGATGCCGCCAGGAATTCCGGTAGTGCCATACGGAAGAAAGAGGAGACTCATAAAGTTGCGGAAGCTAACAAAGCTTTTGCCCATTTCCGCTAGTTTCGGATTCGTTCCGATCCACAATCTTTCCGTTGTGGATTGGAGCCGGGGCACAAACTATCGGGGAATCAAAAAAAAACCATGGAGAAATGGTTCAGTGAGGAGTCGACGGCAAATAACTTGTGTCTAAGCCACAAGTGGGGATTGGCAACTACTTCTTTTTTCTAGGTTGTTAATTATTAGACTCCTCCTAACCCAATAGGATAGCGGGGGGGGGGCCAGTGCAGAGTTGCGGGATGCCCTCGCAAAAAGGCTTGACGCGTGACCAGTTTTTTCAGAGACTGAAGTTGATTGAGGCGCGCACCGCATACTGCATGGAGTAAAAATTTACTTTTTTTTTTCTGAAAAATGAAAGCCTTGTTGTAAAACAATGGCTAGAAATTGTTTGAGATATCGAGAAGAAGCCCCCATATCCGATAATTCTGGGGACTCAATTAATTTTGGTTGACACAGATAGGTTTTTGTGATATATTACAAATTAACAGGCTTACTAGCCTGGGGAATCACTAATTATCTCTCGAAAACCGAAAATTACCATGACTGCAACTTTAGAACGACGCGAAAGCGCAAGCTTATGGGGTCGCTTCTGCGACTGGATCACCAGCACCGAAAACCGTCTTTACATCGGATGGTTCGGTGTCTTAATGATTCCCACCTTACTAACCGCAACCTCTGTATTCATCATTGCTTTCGTCGCAGCTCCTCCTGTAGATATTGATGGTATTCGCGAACCCGTTTCTGGTTCTTTATTATACGGCAACAACATTATCTCTGGTGCTATCATCCCTACTTCTGCAGCTATTGGGTTACATTTCTACCCAATCTGGGAAGCAGCTTCCGTCGATGAATGGCTTTACAATGGTGGTCCTTACGAACTTATCGTCCTTCACTTCCTACTTGGTGTAGCTTGCTACATGGGTCGCGAATGGGAACTGAGCTTCCGTTTAGGTATGCGTCCTTGGATCGCTGTTGCGTACTCGGCTCCTGTCGCAGCTGCTACCGCCGTCTTCCTGATCTACCCAATTGGTCAAGGAAGTTTCTCTGACGGTATGCCTCTAGGCATTTCTGGTACTTTCAACTTCATGATCGTCTTCCAGGCTGAGCACAATATCCTTATGCATCCCTTCCACATGTTGGGTGTAGCTGGCGTATTCGGCGGCTCTCTATTCAGTGCTATGCATGGTTCTTTGGTAACTTCTAGTTTGATCAGAGAAACAACTGAGAATGAGTCTGCTAATGCGGGTTATAAGTTCGGCCAAGAAGAAGAAACCTACAACATTGTAGCTGCCCACGGCTATTTTGGTCGTTTGATCTTCCAATATGCTAGCTTCAACAATTCTCGTTCTCTACACTTCTTTTTAGCTGCTTGGCCCGTAGTAGGTATCTGGTTCACCGCTTTAGGCATTAGCACTATGGCATTCAACTTGAATGGTTTTAACTTCAACCAATCCGTGGTTGACAGCCAAGGTCGTGTTATAAACACCTGGGCTGATATCATAAACCGTGCTAACCTAGGTATGGAAGTCATGCATGAACGTAACGCTCATAACTTCCCTCTAGACTTGGCTTCTGTTGAAGCTCCTTCTACAAACGGATAATATCCTTCTGGTTATGCAGCACAACTGGATACCAAATCTCTTAACTCCGTAGGAGAGGGGGAGGTTTGGTGTCCAACGAGGTGAAGGTTCGTGCGGTAGAACGAATGAAAAGGATGATAACAGCTTGTCACAATTTCACGATTATCAGTTTCCAACCTTGAATTCTGAAAACTATTTGGAATATCCTTCTGCGATTTAATAGATTACGAAGTTTCCTACTCCGATTTGCAGAATGCTTGTAATCTCCCACCTCAATCTTTTGGATAAAATAAATTGAGAGTGCATTCCTCATTTCAAAGATTTTGTATTGTCTTGTTATATACATAAAGTCAATATGTATGTGTATCAACCGAAGAACCTATCTAGGTTGCTTAACGGATAGATCTCGTTCACGTCCGGGGGGGGGGGGGGGGTAGACAACTAAATCAACAGAGGGGGCGGACGTAGCCAAGTGGATCAAGGCAATGGATTGTGGATCCATCACGCGCGGGTTCAATCCCCGTCGTTCGCCCATCCAATTGGGTAATTTGATCCCATCGCTCTGCTTGGAACAGAGAAGAATTGCTAAGGTGGGTGGGATATGTGTGGGTCTCCCCGACAATAACAATTTAGAATTCCCGATCTAATTCCAGTTTTGGATACGCCTATTCACAGAAATCACTAGACTCGTTTGAAATATTTATTCCATTCTATCTTGAAATTTTCAAATTTATTGGTATAATAAATGTGGGAAATAGATAGTATCTACCGCATAGAATTAATATGAAGAAAGAAAATAAGGTAAAAAAGGTGGCAAAAAAAAGAGTAGGAAGTCCAGATTTTTCATCTAAAATTTCAGAGTTAGTGGAAGTCAGTCTATTAGACCACTTCTTCGAATCATTGAAAAACCAACATCTCAAAGAATTTTTAATTAGTCCATCTTCCAACTATGAA
Source organism: Climacium dendroides (assembly GCA_950106755.1). Taxonomy (NCBI): domain Eukaryota; kingdom Viridiplantae; phylum Streptophyta; class Bryopsida; order Hypnales; family Climaciaceae; genus Climacium; species Climacium dendroides. Next base: position 108,674 of record CATNNA010000081.1, read on the forward strand.
CCTTTTATCAGATTATCTGACTTGTGATTTCTGAGTTCACTATTTTTACGCAATCTGCGTGATTCACTAAAGAGAGATAGTGGCATCACCCTGGAGATGCTGATGTTGCTAACAATACCAATTTCTATGCATTGCTTGAGTGACAAAAGGTCGATCGAAAGAAGTTTTGCATTAGCGGGAGTCATTAATGGGGGTGACGGAGTAATAAAAAAACAAGCGGAAATTTCTGGTGACTTCTCCCGCGACTGCTTTCCCCGATTCAAAAGATCTTCACCTGTTGAAAAGAATGGAAAGAGGGGAATACCCGTTTCCCACTACTTAGGTTTGAACGAAGATATTTCTGCAGGTTCAACGAAAAAAGGGAAGCAAGTTCGTTATGATGCGATGATTCCTCTGGGTTGCGGTCGATGGAAGGCATGCGTGGTGAGGGATTCACTCCTTGGCAGAGATATATCCAAGGATGAGACTGAAAGGATTCAAGCTTTTTGTAGGGATAGGTTTTTACAAAACTCAATTAGGTTTTTCAAATTCTATAACTATCTGGTAGTTTCTAAAAACAACCAAAGTGATTTCGATTCGTTATTCTTTTGGGAAAGTCGTAACAAGCGAGATTTGGGTCGGTTACAAGCAACACAATTGAGAAGCGACTCATTAAGTCCCGTGGTATTGAACTCCTACGACAAGGCGTTACTTGAATCCGGAGATTCAGCAGATCACCGGGGGGATGGATCGAGATTTTACTTCGAGCGAGAAGCCTTTTCCAGCTTGTCTTCATTTACGTCTTGTGAAAAGACGACGTCGTTTCGTGGCTGTATATCCGGATTGGATTGTGACAAAAATGGGGAAGAATTTACCATTCTACACACTTATTCACAAAATAAAAATGGATTAATAAATCGACTCACCGAATTTCTCTCGATAATTGAGAAATCCAATCTGGTTTTTGGTGGGGCAGTAGTTATTGACGTCAGTAATAGCGTCAAATCTGGGAAAGGATTTCCATTGAAAACGAAGGGTGACATGCCGCTTACTCAAATATCTGGCAAAAAACTTGGGCTAGCGAGTAGCAGACACCTCAAACTCAATGAGATTCTTCCAAACTATTTCCAAATATCTTTAGGTATACCTAGAAAAATAAGTAATCGAAGTGAAAATACTACTTTTTCAAACTAATTGGAAGAAAGGGGTAACATACATTCAATATATTCTTTAGTTAGATTGTATGGACGAAATAGAATCATACCTCTCTACTCAACATACATATTTCTTTTCTATGACTATTTCTGCGCATTATTTACTGAATATTTCTTCCAAATCAAATATTGGTTGGATGGCTGGACGGGGAGCGGGGAGTACACCGGTGTAACAAGAATTGCAACTGAACAAATAGTATTGAAATGGAAGGATAACGTAGAGCGCCTATTGAACGAATATATTACCTTCCAAATTGATGAGTATATAAATGTTCAGTCAAATGTGCATAGATGGCTCGATACGACCGGGGATTCGTCTCTTTTCCCTGTCGGGGAAGTCTTAAAGTATGACTTGGAGGAATCAATTTGCCGCGTATCAATAATAAGAAACGAATTGCTAAGTAATATTGGTGTCAGTCTCGGTAGTAACAACCAACAGAACGAAAAAGATTTTCATCGATTTCTCAATGCTTTTTTTCTTTATAAAATGATTGTTGCTGAGGTTACTCGCCAGAAAGCTTTGATATATACCATTGATTATTGCATCGAAAAATTGAACGATATAGATCTCGAGAAATTGAACAAGATAGATCTCATGAAGCTTGATCTTTTATCAAGTTTATTCGATGGTTACATTGACGAACAGATACTTTCCCTCAAAACAATTCTTGAGAGAAAAAAGAGTTTATTCATTGAATCGAAACTGTTAATGAGTAAGAAATCGGTAGGCTCTTCAACCGAGCTGGAACCTGCAGTGAATCCTACTTCTCTCGGGTTGCCCCGCATCGAATCCATCCGAGCAGGATTTTCAAACGATGCTCTTTCCATTGCGGGGGGGCTATTTTGGAATCTGTTTCTGCATGATTCAAACCGTGGGGGAGGTTCAACGAAAGATATTGGTGGGAATATTTCGAGATACATTTCCGATCAGGTTAATAAACTAAACCTTCTAGACGACTCACCTATACGGAACTGTGCCGGAAGCAACTTGATTCCGAGAATCAAAAGGGATTTTTTTATTGGGAAATGCAACAGTAGTTATCCCAACGTCCTGGAAAACTTCTATGCGGGCTCCGAAGATGAAACCATCTCATCTAATATCATCTCATTTATTCATCCCCAACTGTCGGATTCGTTGTCATCCAATTTATCGAAACAAACAGCAGGGGAGGTTGCTGGCCACGTACTCACGCCAATTCAATTTATTTTGTCTAATCTGCATGAATCCACAGCATTATTAACTCATTCAGATGGACTTTCCAATTCTATTTCGGATCTGAAGAGGTTACTGGCGAGTTTGAACTCATCTCCTCGTGAAACGATAGAGTCATTTCTATATTTGTGCAGTAGCACTGGAGTTTATTTGGAGAAGACGTCGATAAACTCCGATTCATCGTCGGATCGGCGACCCCAATCTCGCCCCGAGAATCTGGTATTGGATCGAGCCTATCGAAAAAATCTGTCTATTAGGTATTTCTGGGAACCAGAAGAAATGGAAACATCTTACTGGTCGCTAAGACTCCCACTATGCAGCGATGTAACATCGAGATCTCTAGCAGAATCGATTGGAAAGGAGGTTGCGCGCGAAGATACGGACCATGCGGATCAATCTATCCGTAGAGAGGCTATTCGTCCATCCCACTTTATCAATTTCAATGAATTAATAAAAGATTTGAACAGATATAAGATCTCTTGGATCTTTTGGAAAGACAATATCGGTGAAAAATGGACCTTATTTAGAGATTATATACCTTGGTTTTTTACCCCCACCTGGTGGAGATACTTCTACGACCTGATTAGAGAAACATATCCAGAAATAGTACTTAAAATAAGTTATGACTCAAATCATAATTTCCCCAGAATTTATAAAAGAATTGCTGAGGATGTGGTAGATGGCGCGAAAGCCTATTTATCCCAAAGACTGCAAAGCCTAGGATTGAGATTTGACAACGATTCTATCAATACTATAGTATCCGAGATAGGTCTTCTTATTTTCGAAGAAATTCCTGATGAAGCGGAGATTTTACATTTGGGATCTCAATTTTCCAATAGGTCTATATTCTATTACTTCATTCTTTCAGTATTAATTGTTCTTGCATTATTCAAACACCCTTTGTCTGCCGTTTCGGGTTTCAATTCCTTTCATTCATGGAAACGTTTCAATACTATTGAATATCTAACAGACCCAACGCGTGGATCCTATTTGAGAGAGGTAATGTATTCCCCTTCGACAAGCTAAATGTCAACGAGAGATCTACTAATCTATTCTTTGAATAGATTCTTGAATTATATAAATAATATAATCTTTTTCTCCTTTGTTAAAAATGAACTCGATTCATGGATGTTTCATAAAGAAAGCTCCGATATCCTAGATAGTAAGAAAGAACTACTGACTCAACACTTAGTGACGAATAAAATTTTTCATAGGTATGTGTCTAAATTGAATTCCAATTATGATTTATTGAGCAACGAGATTTCTCATGAACCTTATCCACATAAAAGATCTAATGTTTTGGCATACTTACTTCAATTCTGGCAAAATGATCTATTGAGTCACAAGATCCGTAAGTTGGATCCTGCGGAGAAGTGGGCCTTTTCCGCCCTCGAGAGAAATATTCTACCTTCAGTAACAACGAGACAAAGAGGCAGTCTACTAGATATGCCATGTCATGACATACCTATCTCACTCCAATCGGGATTATTACCATCTAAAGGAATTTTGCTAGTAGGACCCATAGAAACTGGCCGATCTTCCATTATTAGAGATGTAGCATTCGATTCCTACTTTCCAGTGGTGAAACTACCACTGAAAAAGCTGATATACAACCGATCCTTCTTTAATAATGTACGTGGAAATTTCATCTCGAAAGAAAGCGTACACCGATTAAATTTCGTTTTTGAAATGGCGAAAGAGATGTCTCCTTGTACACTATGGATTCAAGATATTCATGAATTGAATATTCATCGTTCGTATCATAAGCTAGAAGCTGATCCTAAATTCTTACTTTGCCAAATATTGAAAAGTATTGGTGACAGGCGCAGCAATTCCAACATCCGCGGGAATGTTGTTATCGCTACGACTCACGTACCTGCGAGGATAGATCCAGCTCCAATAGCTCCGAACCGGTTAAACTAATTAATAAATTTCCGAAAATCCAACGGGTATCAACGTCACAAAGAGTTATCAATTCTATTACGTATCAAAGGTTGCGAAATGGAGGCTAATCCGCCTCTTCCTCTTATTGAAGGTGCTGGGTCTGGAACTACGGGTTATAGTAAACGAGATTTATTCCCTCTTGCTAATGAGGCGTTATTAATAGGTACTTACAAAAGAAGTAAGATTCTATGTAGCGACGCAATTGAATTAGCTTTGCATAGACAACATTCGACTGCTAGTGATATGGGCAATGGGATAGAATGCGGTTCTGGGTGGGAAATCTTTTCCTACGAGATAGCGGAAGCTACTTCAAAGAATAGTTTGATAGATACTTATCTCACAAATACATATATTGGTCGTAACGCGTTAAAAATGCGATTTTATTATTTGTCTAACTGGTATGTGGAACCTTCAATAACCAAGTCAACATTTAATGAATTCACTCTATTTTCGCATATCCTAGGGATACTAGCTGGATTAGTAGCTCGCGATTTGCTCCAAATGGATATGAGAAAGGAAGAAAATTTCGTTGTTATCGACAAACTCGTAGAGAATGACTTGAACCTAGCTTGTGGTGTACTAGAAAACCTCTCGACTAATTTCTCACGTTCAGAAATTTGTAGAGACGGAAGTCAACGCAGTAATAGTCTTTCCTTTTCCGTTCCTATCGATAAACCCAAGTATTGTTCAGGTGTAACCTCTACAAGTCGTTCTTCTAAATTTATGAGAAAGGGGGGGTTTAGCAGTCTAACCGACTTCGAACTGCAACAGTCACCCGAACTAATAAACTCAATTCCGACGGAAGTGTCGCGTGAGATCACTTGGTCCCATAAGGCTTGGCGTCTCCGCTTCCTGCGAAGCGGGGCTTATGAATTGATGAGGGTATTATCTGAACCCAATCATTTGTATAGTTTAATTCTTCTCTACCAAAATCAGAATTATATACCCCAACAAGATTTCGAATTCAATAAGATTAAGGGTGACAAAAGTAAATGGTGTGAGAAAAGCGGATATCTATTCAGTTTTGAAAAATCTGCGACTAATGTAACAGATAAATCTGTTAAAAGATTGGAAAACCGGTTGGATAATATGTTGTTACGCGAGCAATTTATCGAATTGGGAATATCCGGCGACTCATCTAATGAATATGAAACACACTGTAATCGATTCGATGAAACGACTCGACTCTTCGGGGGGCGCTTCATATGGGACCCCATGCTTCTGTTCCAGCCAGATCCTAACATTCCTCCCTCGCGTCGCAGCTTGTTGCCGACGAAAGAACTGGCGCGGAGGCTTTACACCATTTACGGTATGAGAAGGCAGCACCTTAATAAAATGTCAAATAAAAAAATTAAAAACTTCTTTCTCTATCGTGAAGATAATCCGAAATTGAAACCTGACTCACCTATTAAGCGGTGGAATAATCTCCCTTTGGATGAAGAGGAGCGAGATTTCGAATACGTCAAAGAAACTTCCTCTATGGATATACATCTGCAATATCCGCAGACATTTAGTCCCGCTCGCTTTGATTCCTACGTGGTAGCAGAAGATTTCCCAGAGCGATTTATTCGGTTTAGGCTTCTGGTTCATAGAAACAGATGGATGAGGCGAAACCGTTGCCCATTTCAGGATTTTCTTATCTATAATATGTTGCTTGAAATTTATTAATATCTATTAAATCCGTTCTGGTTTGGTGGGGCGTCACTGGATCGAGCGACGAAACAATTTTTTTGCGAAAGTTCATAGAACAAATCTTAGATACCCCCCCATTCTGTCTAGATCTTTAGCAATATAATTAGAAGCCAAATCAGTAAAAGGAAGGTCTATATTTTCCTTTTACTGATACAAATTAATTTATTGCAGCATCTTAAATAGTTAAGGAACTGAAGACCATTTCCTAGATGAGTCTTTTATGAGTCTTTCTGCTTAGAAAGAAGATTGAGAGGGAGCAATAGCTTATTCCGTAGGGATTTTGCGAAACAGCTTTTTAACATCACGCTTGGAGTAGATCCTCTACTTCGGAAAATTGTGGATTTACCCCCCTCCCCAGATGACTAATTGATTCGCTCATTCTAATCGCTCAATACACCGGAATTGAAGTGGGGGCCCCCAAAAACGACCTCTGAATAGGCAGGATCCTTGGGGTATTCAGGGGGGGAGGGGGTAAGGACGCACAAATTTATTTCTCTTCAATTGTTAGAGCTGGAAATAAGGACGATAGTGAATCATTCAGTCATGGTCCAACGCAATTTGATTTGGCATATGTGGGAAATACAACTATCCAATTACTAGGAATTATTGACGTAGATTCGAACGAATCTCCCCGGGTAGGATTCGAACCTACGACCAATCGGTTAACAGCCGACCGCTCTACCGCTGAGCTACCGAGGAAAGTGGTAGGGGATTCAGCCTCATACACACTCGAAGACCTCTGTTCTTTGAACCGCTTCTAAATCTGTAATACGTTAAGCTTTCTCCGACATTTCCTGAAGTAAACTTCGCGTACACCCTAACTCCCATTATAGGAGGAGGCGACGGCGATAGCAATCCCATTTGAATGGAAGGGTCCCCTACCCGAATTATGGTAGAGGGGGGGGGGGGGGCAATCGATCGAGGTTGAGATCAACCCTGCAAGCCCCCCACAATCCGTATCGATCAATCACCAATTAGTACTTTCTATTCCCCCCCCTCCAGGAAGCATAGTAGAATAGCCGCAGGATTCTCCTACCTCATAGGAAGAAGTAATATCTTTGAGGACTAAAAAGAGCAAAAGGGAGAGAGATAGAGATGGGGAAGATGAACAATAGTCGGGATAAATGGACACGAATTGGAGCTTCGTGAAACGAAAGTAGCAGTTTACGGCAAGGGCGGAATTGGGAAGTCAACAACCAGCTGCAACATATCGATAGCTTTAGCTAGGCGGGGAAAACGGATACCACAAATTGGGTGCGATCCCAAGCATGATAGTACCTTCACCCTCACGGGATTCTTGATACCTACAATTATAGACACCTTACAGTTGAAAGATTATCACTACGAAGATGTGTGGCCAGAAGATGTAATTCATAAGGGTTATGGTGGGGTAGACCGCGTTGAAGCCGGCGGACCCCCTGCAGGGGCGGGCTGCGGGGGATATGTTGTGGGAGAAACGGTGAAGCCATTAAAAGAATCAAACGCCTTTTACGAATACGACATTACTTCATTTGACGTTTTGGGAGACGTAGTTTGCGGGGGCTTTGCTGCTCCGCTTAATTATGCGGATTACTGTATTATTATAACGGATAATGGATTTGACGCCCTTTTCGCAGCAAATCGCATTGCCGCATCAGTTAGGGAAAAGGCGCACACTCACCCCCTGCGACTAGCCGGCCTAGTAGGAAACCGAACATCTGAAAGAGACTTAATTAATAAATACGTAGAAGCTTGCCCCATGCCCGTACTCGAGGTATTACCTCTAGTCGAAGATATTCGCGTTTCTAGAGTAAAGGGAAAAACTTTATTTGAAATGGCTGAATGCCAACCAAATCTGAATTTTGTTTGTGATTTCCATTTGAATATAGCGGATTAGACTCTATCTAAGCCGGAGGGAGTCGTACCACGGGAAATTCCAGATAGGGAACTTTTTAGCTTACTTTCCGACTTTTACCTAAATCCCAATTCGGAAAAGAAAGTAAAACCTCGAAATGACCAGCAAGATACCCCGCACGGTCAACAAGATACTCCACTCGGTTTCACGATTATTTGACACCGAAGAGACTGCGTCTCCGCATATACATATAAATACATAAATCTACACTTCCCCAAGGAAACACGTTCATGAAGACTCCTGAGATTCCCACTTTTGAGTGCGAAACTGGTAATTATCACACTTTCTGCCCTATTAGTTGTGTAGCTTGGCTATACCAAAAGATTGAAGATAGTTTTTTCCTAGTAGTAGGTACAAAAACTCGTGGTTACTTTTTGCAAAATGCTCTTGGAGTCATGATTTTTGCAGAACCTCGTTACGCAATGGCAGAATCGGAAGAGGGAGACATTTCAGCCCAGTTGAATGATCAAAAGGAATTAGAAAGAATTTGCGTACGGGTGAAAAGCGATAGGAACCCCAGTGTTATTATCTGGATTGGCACCTGTACGACAGAGATAATAAAAATGGATTTGGAGGGCATAGCGCCCAAACTGGAAAAGCAGCTTGGAATACCAATTGTGGTTGCACGGGCAAACGGGTTAGACCACGCTTTCACCCAGGGGGAAGATACTGTATTGGCTGCTATGACACATCGATGTCCGGAGTATAATAATCGTACCACGAACCAACATGAAAAAGACGCGGCTAAGCATATTGTAGTTGACGTCGCCCCAAGCAATAAATTTCCTGACAAAAAAGGTAAGTCAAATAGATTTAATTTGGTACTTTTTGGATCTCTGCCTTCGAGTGTAGCTTCTCAATTGAATTTGGAATCAAGGCGTCAGTCTGTTTCTGTATCGGGTTGGCTACCCTCGCAGAAATACACCGAACTTCCCGCTTTGGGCGAAGGCGTCTACGTTTGCGGAGTGAACCCTTTCTTGAGCCGAACGGCGACAACACCAATGCGTCGGAGGAAATGCCAGTTGGTGGGGGCGCCTTTTCCCATCGGTCCCGATGGAACACGCGCTTGGATCGAAAAAATTTGTCTAGTATTTGATGTAAAACCAGATGGCCTGGAAGAAAGGGAGAATCAAATATGGAGAAATCTTAGTGATTACCTTGAAATAATAACAGGTAAATCCGTCTTTTTCATGGGAGATAATCTGTTGGAAATTTCTCTAGCAAGATTTTTAATTCGATGCGGAATGGTTGTTTACGAAGTAGGTATCCCCTACATCGATAGGCGATATCAAGCTGCTGAGCTATTGCTTTTACGACATACTTGTGAGAAGATGAAGAAGCCCATGCCCCGGATTGTTGAAAAACCCGACAACTATAGCCAGGTGCAGCGTATGCATGAGCTACAACCTGACTTGGCAATTACTGGAATGGCCCACGCCAATCCCTTAGAGGCTAGAGATATAGATACCAAATGGTCGGTCGAATTCACATTCGCACAAATTCATGGATCTGTTAACGCGAGAGATGCTCTCGAGCTAGTTACTCGTCCATTGCGACGTAGAAGTGACTCTATATTAGGCTGCCGCAGCTTATCGAGACAAACAGTAGATGTTTAATTAAACTATTATCGGAAAATAGAAGAAAAAGGAATAATTGTTAGGAATTGGCAATTAATCATTAAGAGGAGTTATCTATATATCTATATATCTATATATAGATATATGGATATATAGATAAGTTACTAATCGAAAATAATGTTCATTTCATTAGTTTTTACCTACTTTAGTATTAATAAAAACAACACCAACCTCTCCGGTGAAGGGTCCAAATCCTTAATTGATTTTCCAAAATCATTTGTATTATTTTACGTTTGTGTGTATAATGTATATGATACGATACGAACATTGGGGGAGTGGATATCGAGATGGGGAATACCGCCTGAGGTGTCTAAATGAGGAGGGAAATTTACAAAGAGACGAAAACGGGTGAGACAACAATTCCGTACATCAAAAATACTACAACGAATATAAATATATTGAATATTTTGTCACTAACTGGGCTAAAATCGATGAGTCCTTATATATTATTTGGCCTATATTACGGTTTACTTGCGACACTACCTGTTGGACCTTCCCAAATCTTATGTATGAGATCCTTTCTCTTGGGGGGAAATATCGGCGGTTTCGCGTCTTTGAGTGGTTTGATGCTGGCACAGCTAGCAACTATGACATCAATATATTGTTCACCAATATATATATTGTTATCAAAGCCACATCTACTAGCCGTCGTTGTAATACCTTACATGGTTGTATTTTGCCTGACAATTAACGACTTGCCAAGTTATCAGATTTTACGTCCCGTCACCTCGTTGCGCGATTCACGAGTAGTAAGTTTATTTTTCAATAGTTTTTTGTTTCAAATTTTGAATCCCATTCTACTACCGAATCCCGTGTTGACAAGACTAACCCACCAGCTTTTCTTTCGGTATAGCACTAATTCAATGTTTGTAGTAACTAGTTTCTTAGGTTGGTTAACTGGTCACATAGCATTCAGCTACTTGTCCAAACTACTTCTGATCCGCGTGAAAAAAGATTCACCTATAATATATTTGTTAGTAAAACGCGCTATCTATACAACTTTTAGTATTGTTTTTGCAGTAAACGCGTTGGTTTATCTGGGTAGAGCTCCGGTGTCTTTTTGGACCATAAAATTCATGAATGAATCCCATGATAAAGAAATTTCTTTTTGGGAAATTGCTGAGTACTCGGATTTTATGTGGTGGTTTTTCAAACCGTGGCCTACCTCTTTTTTCGATCCCTCAAGAGGGAATCGAGGTAATCGATTCATCAAAAATAGCCGATCCAATATCAATAGCAGCTTTTACAAGGGAAAAACATCTACATATTTCTTCAAGAATTGTTTAACTGATGGGAAACGGAGATTATGCATTGCGGCGTTGCCCAGTTTGTCAATTTTTGAGAAATAATTGGAGAAATCTCTAATTAGGTCCCGTAAATTTGCGGGGGCCTATTCCTCATACCGAGGTTGGATTTTACAGAAACTGGTAAAAAATAAAATCTTTGAAGAGGAATTAATAGATCGAGTCAAATTATTGGATACCGGTTCTCTCTTCTCGAAAGCGATGGAAATGAAAATTCGATTGATAGATGGGGATGGGAGAAGAGTACCCCACGTCTACGACCCTTTCATTAATAATTTACGTATGCGGATTCCGGTCCCACAAACATTTTTAACAGGAGATGAGTTGAGTTTGACCCAATGGAATTGGACTGAATTAGACATAAGAAAAAAAATTAGAAGGGGGAGAGCTGCCACTACAACTAAAAAGAATTCCATCGAGGATTGGATTTCTTCGAATAATGGGAGATTGAGGCGGGGAGGCAAGAATCCTCTACCGTGGGAAACTTTGCCAGCAAAAGCTCGACGGATGTTCCAATTTATGTTCAAAAACCGAGTTTTGTACGATTATGACGTACAAAAAATTCTCAGGAAGATAAAATCTCCGTCCGGGCCCGTTGTCACTTGGGAAGAAATAATGAACCTGGATCCCGAGGATCGAGCGTTATTTATGACTTATATAAAACAAGAAGAAAATTGCCATAAATTTGATCGAATTTTCTTATCAAATAGATTTTTGGTAAGTGGCCGTAAACGCCCCCTAAACCCAAAGAAAGGGTTGCGCACGCTCCACAAAATTGAGGATCTGAGTGCAAATCTAGCTCGAAATAACGAACTATATTTTGATGCTGAGTTTGATTTTCCGGGAGCAGACGGCGATATCCGTCACAGAAAATTACGGAATGTTGGCTTTACCTTCGCAAAGGGAAAACCCAGATCAACGAAATTAGTGAAACGATATGCAAGAATATCTGACTTCCGTCGAAAATTCTTGAAGGGGTCCATGCGGTCCAGAAGAAGAAAGACATTGCTCTGGAAGACACTTCAGGAAAAGGTGCGTTCGGCTTTTTTCCTTAGATTAGTGGAAGTACCCATTTTATATCAATTACCCGTGGAGCAGTTGACGGGTTCGAAGACCGAAAAATTGTCTACCGGCTCGAGAAAGATCACGGATTATCAATTTGGGCAGCAATTAACTACTTCCTCGTTGACGAGGAAAACTTCAAGTCAGTCGAAACTTGCTCGTTCAGTTGTAGCGGCTAGATCAGACATAGGTCCCATTCATAACGGAAGAGGCTACATGCTGGTTTTTCAATCGCGATTTCGAAAATTTATAAAGCTACCTGTACTTATAGCTTTTAAAACTATTGGCCGTATATTGCTTCGGCAAAATTCGGAATGGAATAAAGATTGGACGAAATGGAAAAAAGAAATTCATATTAACTGCACTTTTGACGGTGAGGAATTCTCGCAGGATCAACTTCCCCCCCGCTGGTTGAGAGAAGGTATACAAATAAAAATTGTATATCCATTTCGACTGAAACCCTGGCACTCCAGTGGGAGTAGAAAACGACTGACTCCTCGGAAGAAACATATGAAAGCTGATTCTATTGGGGGGCAAAAATCAAAAAACAAAAGGAGGCTGAAACGAAAAACGCCTAGATTCACCTATTTAACTGCTTTGGGATATCAGACAGATATGCCTTTTGGAAGTATCCAAAAACAATCTCCATTCTGGAGGCCTGTGAGAAAGGAACTAATTCGAACCTGCAGGGAAGGATTTTCACAGGGAACCAAGCAAGCCTACCGTTTTCTCGATTCCAAATTCAATTTGGAAAAATTGTTGAAACCAAGTCTAATTTTATTGAAAGAGTTCAACCTGTTTTTCAAGGCCAGGGTAGTATCAGCTGACTCCGTCTCAACCTATAACACTCGGGTAAGGCCTGTACCTAACAATGATACAAACGAAATAGTAGATTTAAATTTAAATTTTTATGAGAAAAAAAGGGAGAGATCCATTGATGTCGGCGAGGAAGTGCAACTAGCTAGTAATATTGGTAAGCAATTAGTTATTCAAAAACCAACTAATAAAAAACCTGTAGCGCATAATTACGGAATCGGATTATCGAATCCGTTAAACGGAGGGGTTGATCTAGATCAACCGGACACTGAAACAACTCAAGTTGATGAATTACCTTTAGATTACAGGTTGAAGGATACAGACCTCTCCAATTTTATAAAATTTGACGAGGGAGAATTAACAGGTTTCAAGGAAATAACCTTGAAGTTATATATACTCATTTTAGAAACAATCGAGAAATCCCTTTTGGTTACATCAATATCGTACCTGAAAGTTAGCAGGGATTTCTGTTATTACTTCAACGAACTTGTCGCGTTGTGCACGCAACTAATCGAAGTAATTAATACTACTGCTGAGGAAACAGATTTAGTTTTCTCCAGATCAAAAAATAGATTGTCACGGTTTGGCAAAACTCAATGGTTAACTCAAGCTTATCTCTCTAGCAGTATTTGGGATCTCGGCGTCGAGAAAAACTTAAACCTGAATTTATTGGTGACTGGTATCGGGGGCAATCGTGAGCCAAAGGTTGAAAACGAAGAGGGTCGAAATGCTAAATTAACCCCTTACCAGTCTGAACAATCTTTGGCTTATTCGGTAGATTCCTCTAAGCTTTCCGTTGGATACGACTCAACTATTTCAAACTCAAGCGAAATAAGTAATTGCACAGATATCTCGTTTGATGAGGTGACTAGTAAAATTGCAAAGGAATTTTTCAATGAACAGGTTTTGAAGTACATAGAAGAGTGGGGATTTTTGAAAAAGTTATGCGATCTAGACGCCAGTAATTGGAATAAATGGTTACATTGCTTTTATGAATACAACTTGCCGCTAACACTGTGGCGTGGCGTAGCACCCTACAGATGGAGAATTAGTTCCGACTGCTTGAACGAACTCAGTGATATCGAAAAAAAAACTGCAAATGAGCAAGAATGTCACGTCCTTCAAAGTGAGTTACACAATTATTCCATATATGCCAAAAAACCATTACTTAGGGACCGAATTGGGAATCTCAGTAGGCTTCGCAAACGCGGATATCTATTACGAGGTCTCATTGATTTTGTACGAGATGGGGATGTAGATAAATTTTCCATCCGGCAAGATGCTGCCGCACAGAGGTTTTGCCGCGAAAATCGTATTTCGAGAATGACTAAAGTAAAGAGGAGGGGAATGAATTTATTATCTGATTTCCGCACTTCTGATTCAGAGATCAAATTCAACTCTAAGTTTGATTTGATGCCGTGGCTAGTTGCAGATTCTGCAAGAGCAAAAGGCCTTTTTAGAAAGAAAATAAAGAGGTCAAGAGATCCCATTTTGAAGGATAATGCTACATACGGCATCGTACTAGATATAAGTCGCAGATTCCAAAAAGTATCCGATGAACTGTACGAAATAATGTTAGATGAAAGAGAAGATGCAGACTACCTGTTCCGGTGGAAATGGAAGTCCGAAGTGAAACTGGAAAATTTGAGAAGTCTAACAGCTCTCGCAAGAATGCTAGGAGATGACCGCGATCTCGTCACACTTTGTGTGAATACCGGTGTAGATTCGGAACTATTAGACCTGTATTTTAACGCAACAACGAAACTTGGTCTTTTCCACGACTTGTCTACTCTTTCAGCTCATCGTTTACCAATATTATTTGACGACCAAAATTTGGTATACAAAATAATGAATCCCTTGTTAAAATTCAAGTCTAGATTGAAAAACAGAGTCAAGAAACGACTATACAGAAGAATATATAGTGATACTTATATCTCGAAACTATTACTTATAGCCATAGAAGTAAACCAAAAAAGGTCTCACATTTATAACGTTGGAGATCTCCTGCTTCCGCGACGTCGACGGGAATTTCGATTCCTCCGATCTTTCCTAACGTCGAGGTCTACAAAACCGGGAGCGGACTACCCCGAATCCACATCGAAAGTTGTGTGGACCCGCAGCAGCAAAAAATATGAGCCGTCAGAGCTGGGAGAAGTTCAAAAAGTTAAGCGATTTCTGTGGCCCAGCCACCGTCTAGAGGAATTAGCCTGCACCGGTAGATTCTGCTTCAACATTACTACTGGAAGCCAATTTACGATACTTAAAATTAGGATGTATCCTATTATTCGGAATTGACAAGAGCAGCGAGTATCAGGCACAAGACAAAGGTTTCAACAGATGTGTGATTAATTGGAATTACCGAAACGAAGGTATTTCCAATTAATTACATAATATATATATGACGTGAATCGTAAAAAAAAACTGTCACTGCTCGTGGATGAGACATAGATATCTACACCTATTTGATGCAGCACTGCATCACACCTGAAAAAATTGAACTTCGTCTTCATCCAAGGCGCTGTTGCTGCAACTGCTGACTAAATAGCTTATAATCGATTTGAGATGGAGCAAGCAATCGTAATTATTATCATTATTACTATGGATAAGTATAAATCTATTGACGCGCAACTAGTCGGCGGGAACAGAGATACTGGGTTCACCGCCTCTCAAATTTATTATTTGACTCATCAGATTTTAAAGCTTACCTCCCACCTGGAATCACACTCCGAAGACTACTCATCCCAAAGAGGGTTGCGGAAGTTACTCGGCAGACGTAGGCGTCTTTTAATCTATTTATCGGATAAGAATACAGCTCTATACACCAAAATTGTAAAAAATTTGGGTATTCGGGGTTTGAAGGGGCGTTAGAAATTGAACAGAGGTTTGATTTTTTGACGTGTCGTAGTTGGCGCGGCTTTCTCTGGCGAAGCTAGATCCTGTGACATTTACTGGAAAGGAAGTAATTCACGGATATGCATCTTAAAGAATTGGATCCAGTTGCAGTAAGCATGGGCCCTCACCATCCATCTATGCATGGTGTTCTTCGGCTTGTCGTTACCTTAGATGGCGAAAATGTTGTTGATTGCGAACCAATTTTGGGATATCTGCATCGAGGGATGGAGAAAATTGCCGAAAACAGGACAATTTTGCAATACCTCCCGTATGTAACGAGATGGGATTATTTAGCCACTACGTTTACCGAAGCAGCAACGGTCAATGCGCCAGAGAAACTGGCAAATATTCAAATACCCGGAAGAGCTAGCTATATACGCGTAATCATGCTCGAATTGAGCCGAATAGCTTCGCATTTGTTATGGCTTGGGCCGTTCTTGGCAGATATTGGTGCACAAACTCCATTTTTTTACATATTTCGAGAAAGAGAAATGATTTATGACTTGTTCGAGGCTGTTACCGGTATGCGGATGATGCATAACTACTTTCGCATCGGGGGAGTTGCCGCCGATCCGCCTTATGGATGGGTAGACAAGTGTTTAGACTTCTGTCATTATTGCCTCCCAAAAATCCATGAATATGAGCGGCTAATTACAAGGAATCCTATTTTTTCAAAACGGGTAACGGGGGTAGGTTTCACCAGTAGACAAGACGCTATCAGTTGGGGTTTATCTGGACCTGTATTACGGGCCTCGGGAGTTCAGTGGGATCTTCGCAAAGTCGACCACTACGAATGCTACGACAACCTGGATTGGCAGGTTAGGTGGCGGGAAGAGGGAGACTCCTTAGCTCGTTATTTGGTGCGAATTGATGAAATGAAGGAATCAATAAATATCATTCAACAGGCGCTGAAACTTCTTCCAGGAGGTCCATATGAAAATTTGGAGGGTCGACGTCTCGTCCAACAAGGGAAAGAAATAGACTGGGGTGCTTTCAATTACCAGTTCGTTGGCAAGAAATCTTCTCCTACTTTTAAGTTGCCTAAACAGGAGCATTACGTAAGGGTAGAAGCTCCCAAGGGAGAATTGGGGATTTTTTTGGTTGGAGATGACGGTGTTTTTCCTTGGAGATGGAAGATTCGTCCACCTGGTTTTATAAATTTGCAGATTCTTCCTCAATTGATAAAAGGAATGAAGCTTGCAGATATTACGACAATATTGGGTAGTATAGACATAATTATGGGAGAGGTTGATCGCCGAAATGGCAACTCATATTGAAATTTACAGAAAACAATTAGTTCAATTATTTAATGGGTTGGAGTTTGCAACAACTTCCCTTGAATCAATTTGGATTCTAGTTTATACCCTCATTTTAGTTACGGGAGTTACGACAGGAGTACCAGTAATCGTGTGGCTCGAGCGGAAGGTGTCTGCAGGGGTACAGCAACGTACTGGACCGGAATATGCGGGTCCGCTGGGAATTACTCAATCGCTGGCAGATGGAATCAAACTTCTACTGAAGGAAGACATCATTCCATCTAAAGGTGATGCTTGGTTATTTACCACTGGGCCAGTCGTTGTAGTCGCACCAGTCTTAGTAAGTTACTTGGTAATACCCTTTGGCCAAAATATTGTTTTATCTGATCTGGGTATAGGTGCTTTTTTCCGGGTCGCTATCTCAAGCATCGTACCTTTGGGTCTTCTTATTGCGGGGTACGCCTCAAATAACAAATACTCCATCTTAGGTGGTCTCAGGGCTGCCGCCCAATCTATCAGTTACGAAATACCCCTGGCCTTGTGTATATCATCTGCATCCCTACGTGCGATTCGCTAAGCATTAGTAATAAATGAAAACTTACTAGTTATTGGTAAGTAGTATAAAAATATTGTTAAGCAATAGACCAAATAGTTATTTGGGTGAGATCAAACGGCGTTTTCGCAGTTATGGGTTCAAACCCCACACCCCATGTACGGGCATAGAAGCATATCCGGGCGGTGAATTGAACACCGCCTTACCCCAGGTCCAGGCTCCACCCAGGCTTGACGCGGGAACAGGTATTCGTTTTCCGCTTCTCCCTAGGATTAGATGAAAGTGAGCAGTAAGAAACACTAATATGCGCAAGAGATTTGTCAAGCAGAAAGGGTTATAATAATAAGGAGGGGCAACCAGAGCACTAAGATATATAAAAATTTGAAATTTGACAATTTTTATCTGCTTTTACTAGTGTTTCCGCACATGAGATAGACTCAGTCTCGGTAGGGACGACTGAGTAGTGCATCCAAAAGATTTCAGTCTCGAGTATAGTCCTGTTCACTGCGATGATAACCATTTGGAACGAAGTAACCCCCATGACAGTTTTGGTGATCAAAAAATCAAGTATGAACTTTCTCCAGCTTTAGCCTGGAGCTTGCTGTAACGGGCACATTGCCGAACTAGTCGATCTGATTTTTATTTTTATCTTCAGATGGAACTAAAATTAATCTAAATTTTTCCTCTATTTGGAGATGACAAAGATATATGTCGAGTTTGGGAAGTTTTGCAACAGGTCGTAATTTACAAAAAGAAAATAAATGAGGTTGAGATAGATTCGGAAGCAACTGCCTCGTCGTGGCAGACGGAATCCCATTAATCTGAGTTGGTGATTTTTATCCTAGCCGACTACGTAATCCCTCTCTATGAAATTGATGAGGAGCCGTATGAAACTATAATTTCATGTACGGTTTTGAATTAGAGGCGGAGATCGCCGCCGACTATTCTTATCTGGTAGCTTGAGTACGGTTGATATAGTGAAAACACAATCCAAATATGGTTTTTTCGGGTGGAATCTTTGGCGTCAGCCCATAGGATTCGTAGCTTTTTTTATTTCGTCATTAGCAGAATGTGAGAGGCTGCCATTTGATCTGCCGGAAGCGGAGGAAGAACTGGTAGCAGGTTACCAAACCGAATATTCAGGAATAAAATTTGGTCTATTCTATGTTGGTTCCCATTCAAATCTATTGGCTTCCTCGCTATTTGTGACAATTTTATATCTGGGTGGGTGGGATTCCTCAATTCCTTTCTTTGAAAATCTTGGACGATATTCTCCACTTTTAAATTCTAGCGGCGAGTCCTTCGACGTATTGGGGCCAGGGGTGGGCATCATCACTACACTATCAAAATCTTATTTGTTTATATTTATCTCCATCTTAACAAGATGGACTTTACCTAGAGTAAGAATAGATCAATTACTAGATCTCGGATGGAAATTTCCTTTGCCTATTGCTTCAGGAAATTTGTTGCTGACAGCCTCGTTTGAACTTCTGCTAATAAGCTAACCCCCTCTACTTCAGTTTCGGTTCAAGTCAAATCTGTTTAATCCAATAAGGAAGAAGAGAAACAAACATGTTGTTTGTTTCTTTTCCCGTACATATAATTTTCTATGTACTAAAAATAAGTAACAAATTGGGTTCATCTATTATATGTTTTCCACACTAATTGAATTTCGAAGTTACGGGCAACAAGCCGTAGAAGCCGCGAAATACATAGGTCAAGGCTCCGCGGTTACTTTAGATCATTCAAATCGTTCACCCATAACTGTTCAATATCCGTATGAAAAAATTTTATCATCCGAACGATTTCGTGGACGTATCCATTTCGAATTCGACAAATGTATTGCTTGCGAAGTATGTGTCCGGGTATGTCCGATCAATCTGCCAGTCGTAGATTGGATCTTGATGAAGGACATCAAGAAAAAACGATTGAAGAGCTACAGCATCGATTTTGGGGTTTGCATCTTTTGTGGAAACTGTGTTGAATACTGCCCAACCAACTGCTTGTCAATGACTGAAGAGTATGAACTTTCCAGTTATGATCGTCATGAACTAAATCACGATCAAACGGCTTTGGGGCGTCTACCTCTTTCTACATCTCAAGATGTTTCAATTCAAGTGGTTTCGACTTCGTTAAATTATTTATCCAAAAGCTTTGAGGGTGAAAAACTTAATAACTAACAAGTAACCTGTCAATTAATTGGATATAAGGTCAATTGATTGATTTGGTTATTTATAACTAGAAAAAAAAAACAAAAAGAACGAGTACGAAGTAGAAGTGGAAATTTCATAAAATATCAAAGTAGTTGTGTCCAACGAATCTATCTGAATTAATTCATGAATTTATTTTGTCACTAATAGAATCGGGTATTTCGCTAGGAAGTTTGGGCACAGTGTCACTTGCTAATGTGGCTCATTCTGCTTTTTCCTCGGGGTCGGTTTTCACCCGTATATCCTTATCATACTTCGTATCGAATGCTGATTCTGTAGCTGCCGCACAACCGCTTGTTTATGTAGGAGCTATAAATGTCTTAATTGTGTCTGCTGTAATGGTTACCGACAAACCAGTGCGATCCGATTCTAGCACTCGGGGCGTAGGGTACTTCACCGTTTCAGGAACTTGTGCAGTCCTCTTTTTGATATTGGTTAATACGATTCATAATACAAAATGGTTTGGTTTAAGTTTCATCAATCAATCGGAGATTTTTTCGTCAAACACACCCAGGATTGACGTCCACCAACTCGGATATAAATTATTGGGTGAGTTTTTAGTCCCGTTCGAGCTTCTTTCGATACTTCTTTTAGTTGCTTTGGTGGGAGCAATTAACCCAGCGCGTGACGAAGACACAATTACAACTGACGAGAAGTCACATTTTCCGTCATCTCATAATAATTCTTCATTTTTCTGATTAACGCTAACTTCCTCGAATAAAAATAAGAGAAAAAAGTTGCGGCAAAAATTGACTTACCAACAATCATCCTTGAGGAGGGCTTTAGTAAATCATGTTTGAACACGGACTAATTTTAGGTGCTTACCTTTTTTGTGTCGGATTTCTCGGTTTAATTACGAGTAGAAATATGGTTAGGGCACTTATGAGTCTCGAGTCAATTTTTAATGCGATTAATTTAAATTTTATTACATTTTCAAATTTTTTTAACAATAAGCAAGCGGGGGGGGAGATATTTCCAATATTCGTGATAGCCGTCGCGGCTGCCGAGGCCGCCACTGGGTTAGCCACTGCCCTTTCTCTTCATCGAAATAGAAGATCTACTCGTATCGATCAGTTTAATTTGTTAAAATGGTGATTGATAACTAGATAAATTGATAAAATCAATTTAATTGATTTTTTGTTCAACTGAAGTATCCCTATCTGTTGAATTGTTTTGATACCTTCTTCTACATCATATTTTAGAAGTAGTCAACTTATTCTTTTAGAGAAAGGGGACAACTTTTCAAAAAAAAAAAAAGTGGGATCCGATCAGATAAATTTGAAAAGAAATATAAATATTTTACTTGGTGATAAAAATACGTATTTGCGTAAGGGATAGGGGGGGGGGGGTTACCTCAACCTCTTCGCTAAAAAAAAAAATTGGTATACGAATTCAATAGGAGTAAATAAACTCAATGGCACATTCAGTGAAAATATATGACACGTGTATCGGTTGTACCCAGTGTGTAAGGGCATGTCCTACGGATGTGTTGGAAATGATCCCCTGGGATGGATGCAAGGCGAATCAGATAGCCTCCGCCCCTAGAACAGAAGATTGCGTGGGTTGTAAAAGATGCGAATCCGCTTGTCCAACAGATTTTTTGAGTGTACGTGTCTACCTAGGGGCCGAAACCACGCGCAGTATGGGTTTAGCCTACTAGTTAGTTAACGAAACAGTAAAAATTAATTATTACATTAATATGACTCGTACTCGAAGCTTCAAGATCGCGAAGTCCGAGTATGAGTCATTGTAGTTGGCCCACACAGTTTCCTTCGTATCAAAAATTATTTTTTATTCATGATGAGTAATGTACCTCGGCTAACAACGATCGTCCTCTTTCCAATTCTTGCCAGTTTCTTGCTTCCAATTCTGCCTCGCGATGGAAACAGAATTGTTCGATGGTATACCCCGGGCATTTGCATATTGGAATTCTCGCTGATTACCTACATCTTCCATCGCCACTTTCAAGTTGATTCCCAATCCATCCAGTTAATAGAGACATTCAACTGGGTAAATTCCATTCATTTCCATTGGAGATTAGGTATTGACGGACTTTCCATGAGTCTCATTTTACTTACGAGTTTCATAACTACTTTGGCAACCTTAGCGGCTTGGCCGATCACTCGTAATACACGGCTATTTCATTTTTCGATGTTAGTCACGTATAGCGGTCAAATTGGGTTGTTTGTTTCCCGCGACATCTTGCTTTTCTTCTTCATGTGGGAGCTGGAACTAATTCCAGTCTATTTACTTCTATGCTTATGGGGCGGAAAAAGACGTCCATATTCGGCCACGAAATTTGTTTCATACACAGCCGGCGGCTCCATCTTCCTTCTAGTAGCAGCCTTAACCACGAGTTTTTATGGAGACGGGGTACCCTCTTTTGATATCCAAGTTTTAATGAGTAAATCATACCCTATCTCGTTGGAAATTGCTCTCTACTTAGGCTTTTCAATTGCCTATGCGGTGAAATTGCCGATATTCCCCTTTCATACCTGGTTGCCAGACACTCATGGAGAGGCACATTATAGCACATGCATGTTACTAGCTGGGGTATTATCAAAAATGGGAGGATACGGGCTGATTCGAATCAATTTGGAGTTGCTGATTCATGCGCATCTTTTCTTTGGATCATGGCTGGTATTTCTCGGAGCAATTCAGGTTGTATATGCCTCTCTAGTTTCTACGAGTCAGCGTAATCTCAAGAGAAGAATAGCCTATTCATCAATTTCTCACATGGGTTTTGTAGCCATTGGGATTGGTTCTTTGACAGACGCGGGTATTAATGGAGCCATGTTGCAAATGATTTCCCACGGGTTAATTGGCGCGGCGTTATTTTTCCCTGCAGGTACTTGCTACGACAGAACGCATACTCTCCTTCTTGATGAATTGGGAGGAATAGCAGCTCCGATGCCTAAACTATTTACCACGTTTACCGCATTCTCGTTGGCATCTCTTGCATTACCAGGAATGAGTGGTTTCGTATCGGAATTATTGGTATTCCTGGGAGTTATTACCAGCAAGCAATACTCATCTTTATTTAAAGCGGAAATTACAGTGCTAGAGGCAACTGGTACAGTATTAGCCTCTATCTACTTGCTATCCATGTTACGCCGAATGTTTTATGGCTATAGGTTGTTCAATGAATCAAATCCTTATTTAATTGATTTCGGTCCGAGGGAGGTATTCATCCTGACTTGTCTCTTCTTACCAATACTAGGTATCGGTTCGTATCCAAATTTAATTTTACCTCTACGGAGTAGCGAAGCGTTCTCAATATTGTTTTCATATTCGGATATGAGGTGAGGGAGGGGGCCAACTCAGATAAATTACATTACTACCAATAATTTGGTACAAAGTATAAATTATTTGGTTCTTACTTGGTAGAAAAGTTTGCCAATTCTAGCTGCACCAACAATACTTACACATGATAAGTCCGTCACTTTCCAACTATTTATGCTTGCAATCGCTAGCACGAATAAAAATACACCGGGATGGGAAAACAAAAACAGACAAACAGGTGGATGCGGCTACTTCCTACTCATCTGTTAAATGTTTGTTTTTGTTCCCCCTTCTTTTAATTGTTTTCCCACCAAAATTTATTCCGTTTACTCGGTGAAACCGAGAAGCCAGTGAATTAAACGTTTTTACCTTCGACTTAGTAATTTTCAATTTCGTTGTTTTTATACCGGCCATCCATAGTTATGTAACCCAACTCCCAACAAATTGACTCCCAAGAAGCGAACCCGAACTGAGAAAAAACCGGTAGATGCTGCCGCAGCTGGCCCCTCCCCCATCCACTTGTTAGTTGTCCTAATATGAAGGTAAGTTGCGTGTATTGACCGAGTTACTAGCGCCCAAGTTTCTTTAGGGTCCCAGCTCCGATAAGACCCCCGAGCTTCATTAGCCCACACTGCTCCCGAAGGTATACCAATGGTTAATAGCGAAAACCCCAAGCTTATAATTTGGTAAGCCCATCTATCTAATCGATTAAGTATTTGACATTTCCTTGAATTTGGGGGTAGTAGATGAGGGAAACTCCGTGCATCAGTTCCGCTACGAATGTTTAGTGAAGTACTACACCTATTATAATTGTGTCTCAAATTGGAGACGGAGTAATTGTTCACCCCACTGTAAGAAATACTCGATGGAGATATTGCCGACAAAGATCCGCACAACAGGGTCGCGTGACTCAGTAGCGTCGTACTTACATGCGTCATCGACCGGTGAGACTGCAAAGCAGGTACTAAAGGCGTGGATTGCTGCATCTCTTCAGGAAGACCTAGAGTTGCAAAGGCGTGAGTCAGCATAGCACCCGGCGCTGTAATTGCACCCGACAACCCATTCTGATTCCTGACTTCTGAAATTACGTATGATAAAGAGAAGCTCCATGAAGGAAACATCGATGACTCGTACAGATTGCTCAGTGGTAGGTGCCTAGTTTGTAACCAGCGGATTACTGAAAATGCCGTCGTGCAGAGGAACGCTATTGTCATACTGTTCTTGCCAAGTTTATTTGACTTATCAAATTCATAAAAGAGATTGGTTGGATTCGGCGGGGTAGCAGAAAAAAGCATCAGAAATGATATGTGGATGGAAGCGCGTTCCAGATAGGTATACGTCGTAACGAAGGGAGACCAGTAAATTATTCCAAGTTGGTTTGATAAAAATTGATTTGATCAAATTAAAATCAATTACTACCGAGGTAATATCTTTCTTTTTTTTTTGTACAAACGCAGAGGGGGGGGGGGGGGGGGGGGTAGATTTACCATTTCCACAATTTAAATATAAATTAGATAATAATTTATATTGATTTGAAAAGTATATTGAACCAGATGAAATACTTATCTATATTATAAATAATATAGATATAAATCTATCTACATATCGGTAGATATTTTACACCTACCCGTTTAAGAGATACGGATATAAAAGTTGAAAAAAAAAACTTTTTGATGCCGCTACTCGGATTCGAACCGAGATGCTCTGGCACTGCTTCCTAAGAGCAGCGTGTCTACCTGTTTCACCATAGCGGCTCTTTGTAAAAGAGATAAAAAAATAATGTATATATGATATTCTACATCAGTTTAAGGTGGCACGTCAACGTCTACTTGCGGGAAATATAGGGCTATACTGGCCAACTATTGAAGTGGCAAGAAAGAGAAAGTTTCTCTCGCTCCCGGAATAAATTATTTTAACAAATGACTAATGAAATTTAAATGACGTTAGTACTAGCATATGACGTCAAACAGGCATATATATATATATATATTTCTTTATGTATGTGTACATATACAACGGAATATGGCGCAGTTTGGTAGCGCGCCATCTTGGGGTGATGGAGGTCACAGGTTCGAATCCTGTTATTCCGAATGGAGATAGAGTTGCTGGGTTTCTGAAAAAGTAGTGACGTAAGTTTGTTGCCTTCTCCAGGCAAGCAATTGACAAACTAAAATGTCTCTATATTTAGGTGAAAAACCTTTTATTTTTTGCCCTCCCAAAATCTCTGTTAGAAACTCCGAAAGAAAAAAAAAAGCAAAAAAGAGATATTTTTGACTTAGTTTTACCTTTCGGAGTCATTTGTCTTGTCCCCCCCGTACTTGAAGGGAAAAAGGTGTAGCCCTTTATTCTTTCTTGTTTCCCCAATTATTATATGTCCTCATTTATCGGAATAAAGTAGCAGCTATCAGCTGGTTACCCATTAACTCCCGCAATACCAAACCTATTTTACGCTTTAACTCGTTGTCTATTGAGTTCAATATTCATTAATCAAACTTATGCTATAAACGTTATTGAATAAAATATTATCGACGAGTGTCAACACGGTCAGATAAAATACTTTGAATCTTATGCAAAGTATCCCATATCCTGAAATCCTATTTTTTGCTAACCCCAGTGTACTGGTACTAATTAGTGTTATACTTTTCGCTTCGTTTCAAATTTTTTTTTTATCCAACTACTTACTTCACACATATATATATATGTATATAATACGTCTTTGATGACGATAGATAAAAAGTACTCCGATCTCCCTTAGTCATCTTTTTTCTCCGCCACTTTCTCTGTTGTGTGGTAAAAACTTCTCGAACGACCGGTTAAGACAGATTGTGCCAGGGAAAAAGCCCTTGACGCCACTCCCACGGATCCAGTTTTCCATGCGTGATTACGAATCTTTTTTTTCGATCCAGAAGTTCGTTTTTTAGGAACTGCCATATATCTAGTATTTTTTTGTAACTAACTTGGAACTATGTTGATACGTACCAATAGAATGGATATAATAAAAAGAATTAAATAAAGATGAGCACGAGCAAGGAAAAATGGAAAACCGGCGAAGTTCCGTGCTATTACATCAATTTTATAAGTACTACTGACTCAACGTTCAATATAAAAATTTATTTAGGATTTGTCTAGGTCTTTGCCACCGAAATGGATGGAATCAACAACGAATCGGGTCATAATTTCTCTATATCCAAGGGTTCGTCATGTTTTCTTCTTAGAATGAATCTTTTGTATCAGCAGTTTTTTTCTGAAGCAACCGTGTAAGATTCTGCCTCTGACAGCTGCATCATCCAACCACGGATAGCCAAAATTGATGCTAGATCCGTGACGAATAAGTAAGACCCGATTTATCGATATTTTCATATTGGACGTTAACATGGGTCGAACTGGGGCGAAGTGCCGAGCATCGTGAAATCTTCCCTGTTCTACTCGGAGTTGTTTACCGCCGATGTCAATTATTGCATATTTATTCATCCTAGTTGTCTCTTTTTATCTATCCACTTTTTATTTTTAATACTAAAAAACAAGGGGGGGGGGGGGGGGGGGTGATTTGCAAACTTACTTGGAATCGAATTATTATAACTTGAATAAGTATCTCGGGCTTCTTTAAATATTGTCAAGTTTTTTACATATTGTTACAATATGAAACTAAAAGAGTGTGCAGGTGAAGTTTTTTGTCTGATTAAACATCTGTCTGATTAAACATTAGTTATATCGTTTGCATATATTCTATTTCATACTGTTCCCATATCTTTATTTTCGACTCCCAATCAAAAGAAGTTGAAAGCAATAAATTTAATTCGGATTTGATACGCCCGTGGAACTCCCAAATAGATATGCTTGTTTCATCCCCCCGTGTCCGTTGGTAGCTTCTTGCTCAACCGGATCCCTTTTGTTTTTTCTTCCAAAAGCTACAAGAAGCCTACGTCGTTTGTGCGCCGCTTTCAACACCTTTTCGTTAGTCATCGCTATGTTTGTTTCCCTTGCCCTGTTTCGGCAACAAGCCGCGACTCACTCCATCCAGCAGTATTTGTGGGCTCGGATTCCAAAAAGTGATTTTCGTTTGAAAATAGGTTTTTTGATTGATCCGCTTACTCTTGCTATGTCTATATTAGTTACTACTGTGGGTATTTCAGTGATGGTTTACAGCGATAGTTACACGTGTCACGACTAGGGATACGTAAGATTTTATGCCTATCTAAGTTTGTTTACCGCTTCAATGCTAGGGTTAGTTTTTAGTCCCAACCCGATACAGATTTACATATTTTGGGAATTAGTTGGAATGTGTTCTTACCTGTTGATAGGTTTTTGGTTTGCGAGATCGAGCGCCGCAAATGCTTGTCAAAAAGCTTTTGTAACCAACCGCATAGGGGATTTCGGGTTACTGCTGGGTATATTAGGCGTCTACTGGATAACTGGTAGTTTCGAGATTTTTGAATTGTGCGATTGATTTCTTGAATTGAATAACGACGGCGTAATCAATCCGATCTTTGGTAATACAATTGCCCTTTTACTTTTTTTAGGTCCGGTTGCCAAGTCCGCCCAATTTCCACTTCACGTATGGTTGCCAGACGCTACGGAGGGCCCTACGCCCATATCGGCCCTTATTCACGCAGCTACTATGGTGGCCGCCGGAATTTTCTTCACAGTTCGAATTTTCAACCTCATTTTGATATTGCCTCCAACGATGTATACTATTTCCTGGGTGGGCGGAGTAACAACCTTCTTAGGCGCCACGTTGGCTCTTGCCCAGAAAGATCTAAAAAGGGGTTTGGCTTACTCCACCATGTCTCAGTTAGGATATATGGTACCAGCTCCGGGTATCGGTGCCTCTCGACCCGCTTTGTTTCATCTTATTACACACGCTTATTCGAAAGCTTTGTCGTTTTTGGGGTCTGGTTCGGTTATCCATTCCATGGAAAAAGTGGTCGGATACTCTCCGAGTAGAAGTCAAAATATGTTTTTCATGGGTGGCTTACGGAAATACATGCCAATTACTGGAACTACCTTTCTTCCGGGCACTCTTTCTTTGTGTGGCATACCCCCACTATCCTGCTTCTGGTCTAAGGATCAAATTATTACGGAAAGTCGGCTGCGCTCTCCTTACCTCGGATTAGCAACTTCTACTACAGCAGGACTTACTGCGTTCTATACGTCTCGTATCTACCTTCTCACTTTTGAGGGAAATTTTCGCGCTAATCAAACTAATTACATCGGTCTCACTACTAATTCTCCATCCGGAAATATTATTAGTTCATGGGGTGGAGCTCAGCCGGAATCACTTACCATACGAACACTTAGTGATATTACATCTATAACAGATATGGAACGAAACGGGGTTACAGAAACAAGAAACCTCGTAATCGCGTGTCTTACTGAAGGAGACAACATTTGTGGGAGTGGAAAAGAAAGTCATCCCGGGCAAAATTTGCTATATCCCCAAGAATCAAATTCTTGCATGGTATTGCCTCTGATTGTTTTGGCGATACCCACCGCATTTGCTGGGTTGGTGGGGGTAGGGGTTGACCCAACTCAGAAGGGAACTAGTCTGGATTTTTTGTTTGACTGGTTGATTTATATTCCCTCCTTTTCCGAAGCTAATAAACATCTCGAAATTTTGACGGAGATGTTAACCAACTCAATCTCTTCACTTAGTTTATCTCTTATTGGATTATTAACTTCCTTGAAAGTTTACGGACAAGTTTATAAAGCTTCTGATAAAAAAGTTACCAAAAATTTAATAAATAAGAATTTATTGAATACTTTTGTATTTTCTATAAGAGATTGGTCTCTAAATCGGGGTTATATCGATTACTACTACAACGTTTACATCACTCGAAGTATAATTTCGATAAGCAAGCTAGTTTCGCATTTTGATCAATGGATAATTGATGGGTTTATCAACGGAACTGGTGCATCAAGCCTTTCTAGTGGAGAAAATATGCGGCATGGTAAAAATGGCAGAATATCTCAATATCTACTCGGATTAGTAATTGGAATCGTTTTGCCGGTGTCATCAATGTCAGTTGTTGACTTCCCAATTCCGCCCTTGCCGTAAACTGCTACTTTCGTTTCACGAAGCTCCAATTCGTGTCCATTTATCCCGACTATTGTTCATCTTCCCCATCTCTATCTCTCTCCCTTTTGCTCTTTTTAGTCCTCAAAGATATTACTTCTTCCTATGAGGTAGGAGAATCCTGCGGCTATTCTACTATGCTTCCTGGAGGGGGGGGAATAGAAAGTACTAATTGGTGATTGATCGATACGGATTGTGGGGGGCTTGCAGGGTTGATCTCAACCTCGATCGATTGCCCCCCCCCCCCCCCTCTACCATAATTCGGGTAGGGGACCCTTCCATTCAAATGGGATTGCTATCGCCGTCGCCTCCTCCTATAATGGGAGTTAGGGTGTACGCGAAGTTTACTTCAGGAAATGTCGGAGAAAGCTTAACGTATTACAGATTTAGAAGCGGTTCAAAGAACAGAGGTCTTCGAGTGTGTATGAGGCTGAATCCCCTACCACTTTCCTCGGTAGCTCAGCGGTAGAGCGGTCGGCTGTTAACCGATTGGTCGTAGGTTCGAATCCTACCCGGGGAGATTCGTTCGAATCTACGTCAATAATTCCTAGTAATTGGATAGTTGTATTTCCCACATATGCCAAATCAAATTGCGTTGGACCATGACTGAATGATTCACTATCGTCCTTATTTCCAGCTCTAACAATTGAAGAGAAATAAATTTGTGCGTCCTTACCCCCTCCCCCCCTGAATACCCCAAGGATCCTGCCTATTCAGAGGTCGTTTTTGGGGGCCCCCACTTCAATTCCGGTGTATTGAGCGATTAGAATGAGCGAATCAATTAGTCATCTGGGGAGGGGGGTAAATCCACAATTTTCCGAAGTAGAGGATCTACTCCAAGCGTGATGTTAAAAAGCTGTTTCGCAAAATCCCTACGGAATAAGCTATTGCTCCCTCTCAATCTTCTTTCTAAGCAGAAAGACTCATAAAAGACTCATCTAGGAAATGGTCTTCAGTTCCTTAACTATTTAAGATGCTGCAATAAATTAATTTGTATCAGTAAAAGGAAAATATAGACCTTCCTTTTACTGATTTGGCTTCTAATTATATTGCTAAAGATCTAGACAGAATGGGGGGGTATCTAAGATTTGTTCTATGAACTTTCGCAAAAAAATTGTTTCGTCGCTCGATCCAGTGACGCCCCACCAAACCAGAACGGATTTAATAGATATTAATAAATTTCAAGCAACATATTATAGATAAGAAAATCCTGAAATGGGCAACGGTTTCGCCTCATCCATCTGTTTCTATGAACCAGAAGCCTAAACCGAATAAATCGCTCTGGGAAATCTTCTGCTACCACGTAGGAATCAAAGCGAGCGGGACTAAATGTCTGCGGATATTGCAGATGTATATCCATAGAGGAAGTTTCTTTGACGTATTCGAAATCTCGCTCCTCTTCATCCAAAGGGAGATTATTCCACCGCTTAATAGGTGAGTCAGGTTTCAATTTCGGATTATCTTCACGATAGAGAAAGAAGTTTTTAATTTTTTTATTTGACATTTTATTAAGGTGCTGCCTTCTCATACCGTAAATGGTGTAAAGCCTCCGCGCCAGTTCTTTCGTCGGCAACAAGCTGCGACGCGAGGGAGGAATGTTAGGATCTGGCTGGAACAGAAGCATGGGGTCCCATATGAAGCGCCCCCCGAAGAGTCGAGTCGTTTCATCGAATCGATTACAGTGTGTTTCATATTCATTAGATGAGTCGCCGGATATTCCCAATTCGATAAATTGCTCGCGTAACAACATATTATCCAACCGGTTTTCCAATCTTTTAACAGATTTATCTGTTACATTAGTCGCAGATTTTTCAAAACTGAATAGATATCCGCTTTTCTCACACCATTTACTTTTGTCACCCTTAATCTTATTGAATTCGAAATCTTGTTGGGGTATATAATTCTGATTTTGGTAGAGAAGAATTAAACTATACAAATGATTGGGTTCAGATAATACCCTCATCAATTCATAAGCCCCGCTTCGCAGGAAGCGGAGACGCCAAGCCTTATGGGACCAAGTGATCTCACGCGACACTTCCGTCGGAATTGAGTTTATTAGTTCGGGTGACTGTTGCAGTTCGAAGTCGGTTAGACTGCTAAACCCCCCCTTTCTCATAAATTTAGAAGAACGACTTGTAGAGGTTACACCTGAACAATACTTGGGTTTATCGATAGGAACGGAAAAGGAAAGACTATTACTGCGTTGACTTCCGTCTCTACAAATTTCTGAACGTGAGAAATTAGTCGAGAGGTTTTCTAGTACACCACAAGCTAGGTTCAAGTCATTCTCTACGAGTTTGTCGATAACAACGAAATTTTCTTCCTTTCTCATATCCATTTGGAGCAAATCGCGAGCTACTAATCCAGCTAGTATCCCTAGGATATGCGAAAATAGAGTGAATTCATTAAATGTTGACTTGGTTATTGAAGGTTCCACATACCAGTTAGACAAATAATAAAATCGCATTTTTAACGCGTTACGACCAATATATGTATTTGTGAGATAAGTATCTATCAAACTATTCTTTGAAGTAGCTTCCGCTATCTCGTAGGAAAAGATTTCCCACCCAGAACCGCATTCTATCCCATTGCCCATATCACTAGCAGTCGAATGTTGTCTATGCAAAGCTAATTCAATTGCGTCGCTACATAGAATCTTACTTCTTTTGTAAGTACCTATTAATAACGCCTCATTAGCAAGAGGGAATAAATCTCGTTTACTATAACCCGTAGTTCCAGACCCAGCACCTTCAATAAGAGGAAGAGGCGGATTAGCCTCCATTTCGCAACCTTTGATACGTAATAGAATTGATAACTCTTTGTGACGTTGATACCCGTTGGATTTTCGGAAATTTATTAATTAGTTTAACCGGTTCGGAGCTATTGGAGCTGGATCTATCCTCGCAGGTACGTGAGTCGTAGCGATAACAACATTCCCGCGGATGTTGGAATTGCTGCGCCTGTCACCAATACTTTTCAATATTTGGCAAAGTAAGAATTTAGGATCAGCTTCTAGCTTATGATACGAACGATGAATATTCAATTCATGAATATCTTGAATCCATAGTGTACAAGGAGACATCTCTTTCGCCATTTCAAAAACGAAATTTAATCGGTGTACGCTTTCTTTCGAGATGAAATTTCCACGTACATTATTAAAGAAGGATCGGTTGTATATCAGCTTTTTCAGTGGTAGTTTCACCACTGGAAAGTAGGAATCGAATGCTACATCTCTAATAATGGAAGATCGGCCAGTTTCTATGGGTCCTACTAGCAAAATTCCTTTAGATGGTAATAATCCCGATTGGAGTGAGATAGGTATGTCATGACATGGCATATCTAGTAGACTGCCTCTTTGTCTCGTTGTTACTGAAGGTAGAATATTTCTCTCGAGGGCGGAAAAGGCCCACTTCTCCGCAGGATCCAACTTACGGATCTTGTGACTCAATAGATCATTTTGCCAGAATTGAAGTAAGTATGCCAAAACATTAGATCTTTTATGTGGATAAGGTTCATGAGAAATCTCGTTGCTCAATAAATCATAATTGGAATTCAATTTAGACACATACCTATGAAAAATTTTATTCGTCACTAAGTGTTGAGTCAGTAGTTCTTTCTTACTATCTAGGATATCGGAGCTTTCTTTATGAAACATCCATGAATCGAGTTCATTTTTAACAAAGGAGAAAAAGATTATATTATTTATATAATTCAAGAATCTATTCAAAGAATAGATTAGTAGATCTCTCGTTGACATTTAGCTTGTCGAAGGGGAATACATTACCTCTCTCAAATAGGATCCACGCGTTGGGTCTGTTAGATATTCAATAGTATTGAAACGTTTCCATGAATGAAAGGAATTGAAACCCGAAACGGCAGACAAAGGGTGTTTGAATAATGCAAGAACAATTAATACTGAAAGAATGAAGTAATAGAATATAGACCTATTGGAAAATTGAGATCCCAAATGTAAAATCTCCGCTTCATCAGGAATTTCTTCGAAAATAAGAAGACCTATCTCGGATACTATAGTATTGATAGAATCGTTGTCAAATCTCAATCCTAGGCTTTGCAGTCTTTGGGATAAATAGGCTTTCGCGCCATCTACCACATCCTCAGCAATTCTTTTATAAATTCTGGGGAAATTATGATTTGAGTCATAACTTATTTTAAGTACTATTTCTGGATATGTTTCTCTAATCAGGTCGTAGAAGTATCTCCACCAGGTGGGGGTAAAAAACCAAGGTATATAATCTCTAAATAAGGTCCATTTTTCACCGATATTGTCTTTCCAAAAGATCCAAGAGATCTTATATCTGTTCAAATCTTTTATTAATTCATTGAAATTGATAAAGTGGGATGGACGAATAGCCTCTCTACGGATAGATTGATCCGCATGGTCCGTATCTTCGCGCGCAACCTCCTTTCCAATCGATTCTGCTAGAGATCTCGATGTTACATCGCTGCATAGTGGGAGTCTTAGCGACCAGTAAGATGTTTCCATTTCTTCTGGTTCCCAGAAATACCTAATAGACAGATTTTTTCGATAGGCTCGATCCAATACCAGATTCTCGGGGCGAGATTGGGGTCGCCGATCCGACGATGAATCGGAGTTTATCGACGTCTTCTCCAAATAAACTCCAGTGCTACTGCACAAATATAGAAATGACTCTATCGTTTCACGAGGAGATGAGTTCAAACTCGCCAGTAACCTCTTCAGATCCGAAATAGAATTGGAAAGTCCATCTGAATGAGTTAATAATGCTGTGGATTCATGCAGATTAGACAAAATAAATTGAATTGGCGTGAGTACGTGGCCAGCAACCTCCCCTGCTGTTTGTTTCGATAAATTGGATGACAACGAATCCGACAGTTGGGGATGAATAAATGAGATGATATTAGATGAGATGGTTTCATCTTCGGAGCCCGCATAGAAGTTTTCCAGGACGTTGGGATAACTACTGTTGCATTTCCCAATAAAAAAATCCCTTTTGATTCTCGGAATCAAGTTGCTTCCGGCACAGTTCCGTATAGGTGAGTCGTCTAGAAGGTTTAGTTTATTAACCTGATCGGAAATGTATCTCGAAATATTCCCACCAATATCTTTCGTTGAACCTCCCCCACGGTTTGAATCATGCAGAAACAGATTCCAAAATAGCCCCCCCGCAATGGAAAGAGCATCGTTTGAAAATCCTGCTCGGATGGATTCGATGCGGGGCAACCCGAGAGAAGTAGGATTCACTGCAGGTTCCAGCTCGGTTGAAGAGCCTACCGATTTCTTACTCATTAACAGTTTCGATTCAATGAATAAACTCTTTTTTCTCTCAAGAATTGTTTTGAGGGAAAGTATCTGTTCGTCAATGTAACCATCGAATAAACTTGATAAAAGATCAAGCTTCATGAGATCTATCTTGTTCAATTTCTCGAGATCTATATCGTTCAATTTTTCGATGCAATAATCAATGGTATATATCAAAGCTTTCTGGCGAGTAACCTCAGCAACAATCATTTTATAAAGAAAAAAAGCATTGAGAAATCGATGAAAATCTTTTTCGTTCTGTTGGTTGTTACTACCGAGACTGACACCAATATTACTTAGCAATTCGTTTCTTATTATTGATACGCGGCAAATTGATTCCTCCAAGTCATACTTTAAGACTTCCCCGACAGGGAAAAGAGACGAATCCCCGGTCGTATCGAGCCATCTATGCACATTTGACTGAACATTTATATACTCATCAATTTGGAAGGTAATATATTCGTTCAATAGGCGCTCTACGTTATCCTTCCATTTCAATACTATTTGTTCAGTTGCAATTCTTGTTACACCGGTGTACTCCCCGCTCCCCGTCCAGCCATCCAACCAATATTTGATTTGGAAGAAATATTCAGTAAATAATGCGCAGAAATAGTCATAGAAAAGAAATATGTATGTTGAGTAGAGAGGTATGATTCTATTTCGTCCATACAATCTAACTAAAGAATATATTGAATGTATGTTACCCCTTTCTTCCAATTAGTTTGAAAAAGTAGTATTTTCACTTCGATTACTTATTTTTCTAGGTATACCTAAAGATATTTGGAAATAGTTTGGAAGAATCTCATTGAGTTTGAGGTGTCTGCTACTCGCTAGCCCAAGTTTTTTGCCAGATATTTGAGTAAGCGGCATGTCACCCTTCGTTTTCAATGGAAATCCTTTCCCAGATTTGACGCTATTACTGACGTCAATAACTACTGCCCCACCAAAAACCAGATTGGATTTCTCAATTATCGAGAGAAATTCGGTGAGTCGATTTATTAATCCATTTTTATTTTGTGAATAAGTGTGTAGAATGGTAAATTCTTCCCCATTTTTGTCACAATCCAATCCGGATATACAGCCACGAAACGACGTCGTCTTTTCACAAGACGTAAATGAAGACAAGCTGGAAAAGGCTTCTCGCTCGAAGTAAAATCTCGATCCATCCCCCCGGTGATCTGCTGAATCTCCGGATTCAAGTAACGCCTTGTCGTAGGAGTTCAATACCACGGGACTTAATGAGTCGCTTCTCAATTGTGTTGCTTGTAACCGACCCAAATCTCGCTTGTTACGACTTTCCCAAAAGAATAACGAATCGAAATCACTTTGGTTGTTTTTAGAAACTACCAGATAGTTATAGAATTTGAAAAACCTAATTGAGTTTTGTAAAAACCTATCCCTACAAAAAGCTTGAATCCTTTCAGTCTCATCCTTGGATATATCTCTGCCAAGGAGTGAATCCCTCACCACGCATGCCTTCCATCGACCGCAACCCAGAGGAATCATCGCATCATAACGAACTTGCTTCCCTTTTTTCGTTGAACCTGCAGAAATATCTTCGTTCAAACCTAAGTAGTGGGAAACGGGTATTCCCCTCTTTCCATTCTTTTCAACAGGTGAAGATCTTTTGAATCGGGGAAAGCAGTCGCGGGAGAAGTCACCAGAAATTTCCGCTTGTTTTTTTATTACTCCGTCACCCCCATTAATGACTCCCGCTAATGCAAAACTTCTTTCGATCGACCTTTTGTCACTCAAGCAATGCATAGAAATTGGTATTGTTAGCAACATCAGCATCTCCAGGGTGATGCCACTATCTCTCTTTAGTGAATCACGCAGATTGCGTAAAAATAGTGAACTCAGAAATCACAAGTCAGATAATCTGATAAAAGGTTCATAGTTGGAAGATGGACTAATTAAAAATTCTTTGAGATGTTGGTTTTTCAATGATTCGAAGAAGTGGTCTAATAGACTGACTTCCACTAACTCTGAAATTTTAGATGAAAAATCTGGACTTCCTACTCTTTTTTTTGCCACCTTTTTTACCTTATTTTCTTTCTTCATATTAATTCTATGCGGTAGATACTATCTATTTCCCACATTTATTATACCAATAAATTTGAAAATTTCAAGATAGAATGGAATAAATATTTCAAACGAGTCTAGTGATTTCTGTGAATAGGCGTATCCAAAACTGGAATTAGATCGGGAATTCTAAATTGTTATTGTCGGGGAGACCCACACATATCCCACCCACCTTAGCAATTCTTCTCTGTTCCAAGCAGAGCGATGGGATCAAATTACCCAATTGGATGGGCGAACGACGGGGATTGAACCCGCGCGTGATGGATCCACAATCCATTGCCTTGATCCACTTGGCTACGTCCGCCCCCTCTGTTGATTTAGTTGTCTACCCCCCCCCCCCCCCCGGACGTGAACGAGATCTATCCGTTAAGCAACCTAGATAGGTTCTTCGGTTGATACACATACATATTGACTTTATGTATATAACAAGACAATACAAAATCTTTGAAATGAGGAATGCACTCTCAATTTATTTTATCCAAAAGATTGAGGTGGGAGATTACAAGCATTCTGCAAATCGGAGTAGGAAACTTCGTAATCTATTAAATCGCAGAAGGATATTCCAAATAGTTTTCAGAATTCAAGGTTGGAAACTGATAATCGTGAAATTGTGACAAGCTGTTATCATCCTTTTCATTCGTTCTACCGCACGAACC
This sequence comes from Climacium dendroides, assembly GCA_950106755.1. NCBI lineage: Eukaryota > Viridiplantae > Streptophyta > Bryopsida > Hypnales > Climaciaceae > Climacium > Climacium dendroides. The sequence goes on from CATNNA010000081.1 coordinate 145,732, forward strand.
TTCACCTCGTTGGACACCAAACCTCCCCCTCTCCTACGGAGTTAAGAGATTTGGTATCCAGTTGTGCTGCATAACCAGAAGGATATTATCCGTTTGTAGAAGGAGCTTCAACAGAAGCCAAGTCTAGAGGGAAGTTATGAGCGTTACGTTCATGCATGACTTCCATACCTAGGTTAGCACGGTTTATGATATCAGCCCAGGTGTTTATAACACGACCTTGGCTGTCAACCACGGATTGGTTGAAGTTAAAACCATTCAAGTTGAATGCCATAGTGCTAATGCCTAAAGCGGTGAACCAGATACCTACTACGGGCCAAGCAGCTAAAAAGAAGTGTAGAGAACGAGAATTGTTGAAGCTAGCATATTGGAAGATCAAACGACCAAAATAGCCGTGGGCAGCTACAATGTTGTAGGTTTCTTCTTCTTGGCCGAACTTATAACCCGCATTAGCAGACTCATTCTCAGTTGTTTCTCTGATCAAACTAGAAGTTACCAAAGAACCATGCATAGCACTGAATAGAGAGCCGCCGAATACGCCAGCTACACCCAACATGTGGAAGGGATGCATAAGGATATTGTGCTCAGCCTGGAAGACGATCATGAAGTTGAAAGTACCAGAAATGCCTAGAGGCATACCGTCAGAGAAACTTCCTTGACCAATTGGGTAGATCAGGAAGACGGCGGTAGCAGCTGCGACAGGAGCCGAGTACGCAACAGCGATCCAAGGACGCATACCTAAACGGAAGCTCAGTTCCCATTCGCGACCCATGTAGCAAGCTACACCAAGTAGGAAGTGAAGGACGATAAGTTCGTAAGGACCACCATTGTAAAGCCATTCATCGACGGAAGCTGCTTCCCAGATTGGGTAGAAATGTAACCCAATAGCTGCAGAAGTAGGGATGATAGCACCAGAGATAATGTTGTTGCCGTATAATAAAGAACCAGAAACGGGTTCGCGAATACCATCAATATCTACAGGAGGAGCTGCGACGAAAGCAATGATGAATACAGAGGTTGCGGTTAGTAAGGTGGGAATCATTAAGACACCGAACCATCCGATGTAAAGACGGTTTTCGGTGCTGGTGATCCAGTCGCAGAAGCGACCCCATAAGCTTGCGCTTTCGCGTCGTTCTAAAGTTGCAGTCATGGTAATTTTCGGTTTTCGAGAGATAATTAGTGATTCCCCAGGCTAGTAAGCCTGTTAATTTGTAATATATCACAAAAACCTATCTGTGTCAACCAAAATTAATTGAGTCCCCAGAATTATCGGATATGGGGGCTTCTTCTCGATATCTCAAACAATTTCTAGCCATTGTTTTACAACAAGGCTTTCATTTTTCAGAAAAAAAAAAGTAAATTTTTACTCCATGCAGTATGCGGTGCGCGCCTCAATCAACTTCAGTCTCTGAAAAAACTGGTCACGCGTCAAGCCTTTTTGCGAGGGCATCCCGCAACTCTGCACTGGCCCCCCCCCCGCTATCCTATTGGGTTAGGAGGAGTCTAATAATTAACAACCTAGAAAAAAGAAGTAGTTGCCAATCCCCACTTGTGGCTTAGACACAAGTTATTTGCCGTCGACTCCTCACTGAACCATTTCTCCATGGTTTTTTTTTGATTCCCCGATAGTTTGTGCCCCGGCTCCAATCCACAACGGAAAGATTGTGGATCGGAACGAATCCGAAACTAGCGGAAATGGGCAAAAGCTTTGTTAGCTTCCGCAACTTTATGAGTCTCCTCTTTCTTCCGTATGGCACTACCGGAATTCCTGGCGGCATCCATTGATTCATCACTCGATCTTAAAGCCATACTTCGACCTGAGCGTTTTCGACACGCGATTAATGACCACCGGATAGCCGAAGCTTTTCCCTCTGCCGGTACTACTTCAACGGGAACTCGATAAGTTGATCCACCTACACGTTTGGTTTCTGTCACTACATCGGGAGTTACCCCGCGCACCGCCTGTCGCAGAACAGACAGTGGGTTCCTATTTGTCTTTTACCTAATCCGCTTCATAGCCTGATAAAAAATCTGATAAGCCAGTGATTTCTTGCCATTTTTCAGGATACGATCAACTAGCATATTTACTAATCGATTACGATAAATTGGATCTGATTCGATATTTTTCTTTCTGTTCGCTACACTGCTCCGATGTAACACGAGTTTACAAATATAAATATGTCAGATTTCAATCAATTCGTTTATTTCAATGGTATCTCAAGCTACTATTTTGGCTTCTTCACTCCATATTGTAGGGTGGATCCACCAGTTAGTCGAGGATCTCCCTCCAAACTGCACGTGCGACTTTCATCGAATACAGCTTTCCACATGATTGAATAGAAACTATTCAAATGATTTTGAACCATTTATTTTTTAAAATGCAAATCATATTTACTCATCGCACACTGAGTATCCGTTTTCTCCTATTCCACGGATAGAAGAAGTCGAAGTCTAGATGTAAAAGAAGAAAATCTTGCAATTCAGTTATCTTACTGGGAATGTCCGTAGGTTTATCAATCCAATCAGTATATGTGCATAAAGCCTTTACCGAATCTCCGTAGTCGTAATCTAAACCTGTTCCAAGAGGAAAAGACGTCCTGGGATTTTCTAGATGAGAGTCTAGGTAAAACTCAACTTACTGGAATAGAACACCTTAGACACCAAGTTGTTTCATACAAATAGATAGATAGTAATTAATCTCTATCAATGTCTGTAGTAGCAGGCTTCAGTCCCCTGGCGATGCTGGGTCGGCTACACATTTAACATATCAGAACAACTGATACGGAATCATTGCAATGATACAAGTTGTGACAATGTTCTGCAACGCACTAGAACGCCCTTTTTTACGATCCTTCACCCCTACAGCATCTAAGGTTCCTCTAACAATGTGATACCTAACACCGGGTAGGTCTTTGACCCTTCCACCTCTCACGGGGACCACCGAATGTTCCTGCAAGTTATGGCCAATACCTGGTATGTAAGCCGTTACCTCAAACTTCGAGGTTAATCGAACTCTCGCGACTTTGCGTAGGGCAGAGTTGGGTTTTTTCGGTGTAGTCGTGGAATAGTCGACAGCTCCAATGTCACTATACAGAACCGTACGTGAGATTTTCACCTCATACGGCTCCTCGTCATTCAAATACTCCTTAGGAAGAAATACTCCTGAGATAAAAAGTCCAAAATTCCTCCCGAAACTTTTTTTTTTTCAACTACAAAAGAAAAAAAAAAAAATAAGTAAATCCTTTTCAATTCATTTTTAAGGCTTCGGCTTTGCGCCCCACCCATTTTCCAGATCCCGTTATTCGTTATTATTAATAAGCAACCCAGGTATAAAGATGAAAAATCTATCAAATCGATGGGTAGATTTGTTAACGAGTTCCTTGTTTTCGTGCGAGGAATATGATGCGGATTGAGTATGGAGGAGATTGACGAGTCGGTATCAGCTTATCCGCATCATTAATCATTTTTTGATAAGGAATTCATTTTGAAATGAAGACAGTTTCAATATCTCACTCTCGTTCTTTATTTCGTTTCGACGA
>CATNNA010000082.1:0-2500 GCA_950106755.1 Climacium dendroides
GTCACTCCCCGCGCCTACTCCCGACTCCCGCTGCCTGTCCCGACTCCCGCAGCTTGTCCCGACTCCCGCCACGGCGCCACGCCTCCAACTCCCGTCACCACGCCCGTCACGCCCTCACTCCCGCCACCCCGGCACTCCCGGCACATGCCAATTTTTTCTAAGTGTTGGGATTTCCTCTCCTCAGGTGGGCTCCCGGCACCCTGGAGTTGTATCCTTGATTTTCTTTCCAAGTCCCGCTGCTTGTCCCGACTCCCGACTCCCGCCACGGCGCCACGCCTCCAACTCCCGTCACCACGCCCGCCACGCCCTCACTCCCGCCACGCCGTCACTCCCGGCACACACCAATTATTTCCAAGTGTTGGCATTTCCTCTCCTCAGGTGGGCTCCCGGCACCCTGGAGTTGATTCCTTCAATTTTTTTCCAAGTCCCGCCGCTACTCCCGACTCCCGCCACGGCGCCACGCCTCCAACTCCCGTCACCCCACCACTCCCGCTGCTTGTCCCAGCTCTCGACACAGACAGTATAATTTTTCTGCACTCTCAGATTTCCATAAAATTCACTGCACTTTCAGATTTCCAATCATTCAAAGAAATAATTTGGGCTCCCGGTTTATTACTCCCCATATTTTTTGGACTTGCACTTATCCATTCCATTCCATTCCATTTCATTCCAATTCATTCCATTCCATTCCATTTCATTCAAAGAAATAATTTGGGCTCCCGGTTTATTACTCCCCATATTTTTTGGACTTGCACTTATCCATTCCATTCCATTCCATTTCATTCCAATTCATTCCATTTCATTCAAAGAAATAATTTGGGCTCCCGGTTTATTACTCCCCATATTTTTTGGACTTGCACTTATCCATTCCATTCCATTCCATTTCATTCCAATTCATTCCATTCCATTCCATTTCATTCAAAGAAATAATTTGGGCTCCCGGTTTATTACTCCCCATATTTTTTGGACTTGCACTTATCCATTCCATTCCATTCCAATTCATTCCATTTCATTCAAAGAAATAATTTGGGCTCCCGGTTTATTACTCCCCATATTTTTTGGACTTGCACTTATCCATTCCATTTCATTCAAAGAAATAATTTGGGCTCCCGGTTTATTACTCCCCATATTTTTTGGACTTGCACTTATCCATTCCATTCCATTCCATTTCATTCCAATTCATTCCATTCCATTCCATTTCATTCAAAGAAATAATTTGGGCTCCCGGTTTATTACTCCCCATATTTTTTGGACTTGCACTTATCCATTCCATTCCATTCCATTTCATTCCAATTCATTCCATTTCATTCAAAGAAATAATTTGGGCTCCCGGTTTATTACTCCCCATATTTTTTGGACTTGCACTTATCCATTCCATTCCATTCCATTTCATTCCAATTCATTCCATTTCATTCAAAGAAATAATTTGGGCTCCCGGTTTATTACTCCCCATATTTTTTGGACTTGCACTTATCCATTCCATTCCATTCCATTTCATTCCAATTCATTCCATTCCATTCCATTTCATTCCAATTCATTCCATTCCATTCCATTTCATTCAAAGAAATAATTTGGGCTCCCGGTTTATTACTCCCCATATTTTTTGGACTTGCACTTATCCATTCCATTCCATTCCAATTCATTCCATTTCATTCAAAGAAATAATTTGGGCTCCCGGTTTATTACTCCCCATATTTTTTGGACTTGCACTTATCCATTCCATTCCATTCCAATTCATTCCATTTCATTCAAAGAAATAATTTGGGCTCCCGGTTTATTACTCCCCATATTTTTTGGACTTGCACTTATCCATTCCATTCCATTCCAATTCATTCCATTTCATTCAAAGAAATAATTTGGGCTCCCGGTTTATTACTCCCCATATTTTTTGGACTTGCACTTATCCATTCCATTTCATTCAAAGAAATAATTTGGGCTCCCGGTTTATTACTCCCCATATTTTTTGGACTTGCACTTATCCATTCCATTCCATTCCATTTCATTCCAATTCATTCCATTCCATTCCATTTCATTCAAAGAAATAATTTGGGCTCCCGGTTTATTACTCCCCATATTTTTTGGACTTGCACTTATCCATTCCATTCCATTCCATTCCATTCCATTTCATTCAAAGAAATAATTTGGGCTCCCGGTTTATTACTCCCCATATTTTTTGGACTTGCACTTATCCATTCCATTCCATTCCAATTCATTCCAATTCATTCTATTCCATTCCATTTCATTCAAAGAAATAATTTCATTCAAGTTTTATGATACATTTTTTTTGTCCCGGTTTTTCTCTCCATATTTTTTGGGGCCTCGGTGTATTAGTGCTCTTGTGTCTTATGTCATTGATTCATATTTTTGGCCCCAATTTATCTCTCCCCATTTTTTTTGTCCTTGGGTTACCGATTTCTTTGCATTGGAATTTAATGCTATGTTGTTTTGGTCCCCGGTTGACTACTCCCATTGTAATCCAAGGATAAAATTTTATGAACTC
>CATNNA010000082.1:10000-12500 GCA_950106755.1 Climacium dendroides
ATCGTCGCGGAGGTCCCAGGCATCAGTATTCATCGCTAAGCGCTTCCTTCCCTAACGAACAGAGGCCCTGGCAATGAAGCAGGACGCTAATCGCTTCGGGGGAGTCTTCAGCACCTCGCTCCCTTCGCACTGCCGACACGCGGACCGGGACACACTTGAACCAAGAGCACGGCGGCGCCGGGCTTCCCATCGCACAAAAAATCTAGCCTCAAACTTTCGTTCTCCCAAGCTTTCGCAAAGCGAATCACACCCCCGGGACACCCGCTACCACCACTCACGTTTCAATCCCATCAGTACTAGGCGAAAAATACGCTAAAGGAGATACGTGGGCACCCGTAGGCACCACAGCGCACACCCCGCCTCGCTTTCCCTGAGGGTCCCGTGAAAGGTAGCAGCGGATCCCGGAGGAACCCTTCCCCCACATAGTACTCTCTGTGGGATTCGGCAGGCCCCCCCGTCCTGTGTCAAAGAACCAAACCTGATAGCAAATTTGTGGAAGACCACCCTAAGTCATGCCGCTCCTGGTCCCGACTCCCGCTACGCCGTCACGCCTCCAACTCCCGTCACCACGCCCGTCACGCCCTCACTCCGTCACTCCCCGCGCCTACTCCCGACTCCCGCTGCCTGTCCCGACTCCCGCTGCTTGTCCCGACTCCCGCCACGGCGCCACGCCTCCAACTCCCGTCACCACGCCCGTCACGCCCTCACTCCGTCACTCCCCGCGCCTACTCCCGACTCCCGCTGCCTGTCCCGACTCCCGCAGCTTGTCCCGACTCCCGCCACGGCGCCACGCCTCCAACTCCCGTCACCACGCCCGTCACGCCCTCACTCCCGCCACCCCGGCACTCCCGGCACATGCCAATTTTTTCTAAGTGTTGGGATTTCCTCTCCTCAGGTGGGCTCCCGGCACCCTGGAGTTGTATCCTTGATTTTCTTTCCAAGTCCCGCTGCTTGTCCCGACTCCCGACTCCCGCCACGGCGCCACGCCTCCAACTCCCGTCACCACGCCCGCCACGCCCTCACTCCCGCCACGCCGTCACTCCCGGCACACACCAATTATTTCCAAGTGTTGGCATTTCCTCTCCTCAGGTGGGCTCCCGGCACCCTGGAGTTGATTCCTTCAATTTTTTTCCAAGTCCCGCCGCTACTCCCGACTCCCGCCACGGCGCCACGCCTCCAACTCCCGTCACCCCACCACTCCCGCTGCTTGTCCCGACTCCCGCTGCTTGTCCCAGCTCTCGACACAGACAGTATAATTTTTCTGCACTCTCAGATTTCCATAAAATTCACTGCACTTTCAGATTTCCAATCATTCAAAGAAATAATTTGGGCTCCCGGTTTATTACTCCCCATATTTTTTGGACTTGCACTTATCCATTCCATTCCATTCCATTTCATTCCAATTCATTCCATTCCATTCCATTTCATTCAAAGAAATAATTTGGGCTCCCGGTTTATTACTCCCCATATTTTTTGGACTTGCACTTATCCATTCCATTCCATTCCATTTCATTCCAATTCATTCCATTTCATTCAAAGAAATAATTTGGGCTCCCGGTTTATTACTCCCCATATTTTTTGGACTTGCACTTATCCATTCCATTCCATTCCATTTCATTCCAATTCATTCCATTCCATTCCATTTCATTCAAAGAAATAATTTGGGCTCCCGGTTTATTACTCCCCATATTTTTTGGACTTGCACTTATCCATTCCATTCCATTCCAATTCATTCCATTTCATTCAAAGAAATAATTTGGGCTCCCGGTTTATTACTCCCCATATTTTTTGGACTTGCACTTATCCATTCCATTTCATTCAAAGAAATAATTTGGGCTCCCGGTTTATTACTCCCCATATTTTTTGGACTTGCACTTATCCATTCCATTCCATTCCATTTCATTCCAATTCATTCCATTCCATTCCATTTCATTCAAAGAAATAATTTGGGCTCCCGGTTTATTACTCCCCATATTTTTTGGACTTGCACTTATCCATTCCATTCCATTCCATTTCATTCCAATTCATTCCATTTCATTCAAAGAAATAATTTGGGCTCCCGGTTTATTACTCCCCATATTTTTTGGACTTGCACTTATCCATTCCATTCCATTCCATTTCATTCCAATTCATTCCATTTCATTCAAAGAAATAATTTGGGCTCCCGGTTTATTACTCCCCATATTTTTTGGACTTGCACTTATCCATTCCATTCCATTCCATTTCATTCCAATTCATTCCATTCCATTCCATTTCATTCCAATTCATTCCATTCCATTCCATTTCATTCAAAGAAATAATTTGGGCTCCCGGTTTATTACTCCCCATATTTTTTGGACTTGCACTTATCCATTCCATTCCATTCCAATTCATTCCATTTCATTCAAAGAAATAATTTGGGCTCCCGGTTTATTACTCCCCATATTTTTTGGACTTGCACTTATCCATTCCATTCCATTCCAATTCATTCCATTTCATTCAAAGAAATAATTTGGGCTCC
>CATNNA010000082.1:22500-25000 GCA_950106755.1 Climacium dendroides
TATCCTTGATTTTCTTTCCAAGTCCCGCTGCTTGTCCCGACTCCCGACTCCCGCCACGGCGCCACGCCTCCAACTCCCGTCACCACGCCCGCCACGCCCTCACTCCCGCCACGCCGTCACTCCCGGCACACACCAATTATTTCCAAGTGTTGGCATTTCCTCTCCTCAGGTGGGCTCCCGGCACCCTGGAGTTGATTCCTTCAATTTTTTTCCAAGTCCCGCCGCTACTCCCGACTCCCGCCACGGCGCCACGCCTCCAACTCCCGTCACCCCACCACTCCCGCTGCTTGTCCCAGCTCTCGACACAGACAGTATAATTTTTCTGCACTCTCAGATTTCCATAAAATTCACTGCACTTTCAGATTTCCAATCATTCAAAGAAATAATTTGGGCTCCCGGTTTATTACTCCCCATATTTTTTGGACTTGCACTTATCCATTCCATTCCATTCCATTTCATTCCAATTCATTCCATTCCATTCCATTTCATTCAAAGAAATAATTTGGGCTCCCGGTTTATTACTCCCCATATTTTTTGGACTTGCACTTATCCATTCCATTCCATTCCATTTCATTCCAATTCATTCCATTTCATTCAAAGAAATAATTTGGGCTCCCGGTTTATTACTCCCCATATTTTTTGGACTTGCACTTATCCATTCCATTCCATTCCATTTCATTCCAATTCATTCCATTCCATTCCATTTCATTCAAAGAAATAATTTGGGCTCCCGGTTTATTACTCCCCATATTTTTTGGACTTGCACTTATCCATTCCATTCCATTCCAATTCATTCCATTTCATTCAAAGAAATAATTTGGGCTCCCGGTTTATTACTCCCCATATTTTTTGGACTTGCACTTATCCATTCCATTTCATTCAAAGAAATAATTTGGGCTCCCGGTTTATTACTCCCCATATTTTTTGGACTTGCACTTATCCATTCCATTCCATTCCATTTCATTCCAATTCATTCCATTCCATTCCATTTCATTCAAAGAAATAATTTGGGCTCCCGGTTTATTACTCCCCATATTTTTTGGACTTGCACTTATCCATTCCATTCCATTCCATTTCATTCCAATTCATTCCATTTCATTCAAAGAAATAATTTGGGCTCCCGGTTTATTACTCCCCATATTTTTTGGACTTGCACTTATCCATTCCATTCCATTCCATTTCATTCCAATTCATTCCATTTCATTCAAAGAAATAATTTGGGCTCCCGGTTTATTACTCCCCATATTTTTTGGACTTGCACTTATCCATTCCATTCCATTCCATTTCATTCCAATTCATTCCATTCCATTCCATTTCATTCCAATTCATTCCATTCCATTCCATTTCATTCAAAGAAATAATTTGGGCTCCCGGTTTATTACTCCCCATATTTTTTGGACTTGCACTTATCCATTCCATTCCATTCCAATTCATTCCATTTCATTCAAAGAAATAATTTGGGCTCCCGGTTTATTACTCCCCATATTTTTTGGACTTGCACTTATCCATTCCATTCCATTCCAATTCATTCCATTTCATTCAAAGAAATAATTTGGGCTCCCGGTTTATTACTCCCCATATTTTTTGGACTTGCACTTATCCATTCCATTCCATTCCAATTCATTCCATTTCATTCAAAGAAATAATTTGGGCTCCCGGTTTATTACTCCCCATATTTTTTGGACTTGCACTTATCCATTCCATTTCATTCAAAGAAATAATTTGGGCTCCCGGTTTATTACTCCCCATATTTTTTGGACTTGCACTTATCCATTCCATTCCATTCCATTTCATTCCAATTCATTCCATTCCATTCCATTTCATTCAAAGAAATAATTTGGGCTCCCGGTTTATTACTCCCCATATTTTTTGGACTTGCACTTATCCATTCCATTCCATTCCATTTCATTCCAATTCATTCCATTTCATTCAAAGAAATAATTTGGGCTCCCGGTTTATTACTCCCCATATTTTTTGGACTTGCACTTATCCATTCCATTCCATTCCATTTCATTCCAATTCATTCCATTTCATTCAAAGAAATAATTTGGGCTCCCGGTTTATTACTCCCCATATTTTTTGGACTTGCACTTATCCATTCCATTCCATTCCATTTCATTCCAATTCATTCCATTCCATTCCATTTCATTCCAATTCATTCCATTCCATTCCATTTCATTCAAAGAAATAATTTGGGCTCCCGGTTTATTACTCCCCATATTTTTTGGACTTGCACTTATCCATTCCATTCCATTCCAATTCATTCCATTTCATTCAAAGAAATAATTTGGGCTCCCGGTTTATTACTCCCCATATTTTTTGGACTTGCACTTATCCATTCCATTCCATTCCAATTCATTCCATTTCATTCAAAGAAATAATTTGGGCTCCCGGTTTATTACTCCCCATATTTTTTGGACTTGCACTTATCCATTCCATTTCATTCAAAGAAATAATTTGGGCTCCCGGTTTATTACTCCCCATATTTTTTGGACTTGCA
>CATNNA010000082.1:35000-36092 GCA_950106755.1 Climacium dendroides
TTTTTTGGACTTGCACTTATCCATTCCATTCCATTCCATTTCATTCCAATTCATTCCATTCCATTCCATTTCATTCAAAGAAATAATTTGGGCTCCCGGTTTATTACTCCCCATATTTTTTGGACTTGCACTTATCCATTCCATTCCATTCCATTTCATTCCAATTCATTCCATTTCATTCAAAGAAATAATTTGGGCTCCCGGTTTATTACTCCCCATATTTTTTGGACTTGCACTTATCCATTCCATTCCATTCCATTTCATTCCAATTCATTCCATTTCATTCAAAGAAATAATTTGGGCTCCCGGTTTATTACTCCCCATATTTTTTGGACTTGCACTTATCCATTCCATTCCATTCCATTTCATTCCAATTCATTCCATTCCATTCCATTTCATTCCAATTCATTCCATTCCATTCCATTTCATTCAAAGAAATAATTTGGGCTCCCGGTTTATTACTCCCCATATTTTTTGGACTTGCACTTATCCATTCCATTCCATTCCAATTCATTCCATTTCATTCAAAGAAATAATTTGGGCTCCCGGTTTATTACTCCCCATATTTTTTGGACTTGCACTTATCCATTCCATTCCATTCCAATTCATTCCATTTCATTCAAAGAAATAATTTGGGCTCCCGGTTTATTACTCCCCATATTTTTTGGACTTGCACTTATCCATTCCATTCCATTCCAATTCATTCCATTTCATTCAAAGAAATAATTTGGGCTCCCGGTTTATTACTCCCCATATTTTTTGGACTTGCACTTATCCATTCCATTTCATTCAAAGAAATAATTTGGGCTCCCGGTTTATTACTCCCCATATTTTTTGGACTTGCACTTATCCATTCCATTCCATTCCATTTCATTCCAATTCATTCCATTCCATTCCATTTCATTCAAAGAAATAATTTGGGCTCCCGGTTTATTACTCCCCATATTTTTTGGACTTGCACTTATCCATTCCATTCCATTCCATTTCATTCCAATTCATTCCATTTCATTCAAAGAAATAATTTGGGCTCCCGGTTTATTACTCCCCATATTTTTTGGACTTGCACTTATCCATTCCATTCCATTCCATTTC
>CATNNA010000083.1:15000-17500 GCA_950106755.1 Climacium dendroides
CCCAAGCTTTCGCAAAGCGAATCACACCCCCGGGACACCCGCTACCACCACTCACGTTTCAATCCCATCAGTACTAGGCGAAAAATACGCTAAAGGAGATACGTGGGCACCCGTAGGCACCACAGCGCACACCCCGCCTCGCTTTCCCTGAGGGTCCCGTGAAAGGTAGCAGCGGATCCCGGAGGAACCCTTCCCCCACATAGTACTCTCTGTGGGATTCGGCAGGCCCCCCCGTCCTGTGTCAAAGAACCAAACCTGATAGCAAATTTGTGGAAGACCACCCTAAGTCATGCCGCTCCTGGTCCCGACTCCCGCTACGCCGTCACGCCTCCAACTCCCGTCACCACGCCCGTCACGCCCTCACTCCGTCACTCCCCGCGCCTACTCCCGACTCCCGCTGCCTGTCCCGACTCCCGCTGCTTGTCCCGACTCCCGCCACGGCGCCACGCCTCCAACTCCCGTCACCACGCCCGTCACGCCCTCACTCCGTCACTCCCCGCGCCTACTCCCGACTCCCGCTGCCTGTCCCGACTCCCGCAGCTTGTCCCGACTCCCGCCACGGCGCCACGCCTCCAACTCCCGTCACCACGCCCGTCACGCCCTCACTCCCGCCACCCCGGCACTCCCGGCACATGCCAATTTTTTCTAAGTGTTGGGATTTCCTCTCCTCAGGTGGGCTCCCGGCACCCTGGAGTTGTATCCTTGATTTTCTTTCCAAGTCCCGCTGCTTGTCCCGACTCCCGACTCCCGCCACGGCGCCACGCCTCCAACTCCCGTCACCACGCCCGCCACGCCCTCACTCCCGCCACGCCGTCACTCCCGGCACACACCAATTATTTCCAAGTGTTGGCATTTCCTCTCCTCAGGTGGGCTCCCGGCACCCTGGAGTTGATTCCTTCAATTTTTTTCCAAGTCCCGCCGCTACTCCCGACTCCCGCCACGGCGCCACGCCTCCAACTCCCGTCACCCCACCACTCCCGCTGCTTGTCCCGACTCCCGCTGCTTGTCCCAGCTCTCGACACAGACAGTATAATTTTTCTGCACTCTCAGATTTCCATAAAATTCACTGCACTTTCAGATTTCCAATCATTCAAAGAAATAATTTGGGCTCCCGGTTTATTACTCCCCATATTTTTTGGACTTGCACTTATCCATTCCATTCCATTCCATTTCATTCCAATTCATTCCATTCCATTCCATTTCATTCAAAGAAATAATTTGGGCTCCCGGTTTATTACTCCCCATATTTTTTGGACTTGCACTTATCCATTCCATTCCATTCCATTTCATTCCAATTCATTCCATTTCATTCAAAGAAATAATTTGGGCTCCCGGTTTATTACTCCCCATATTTTTTGGACTTGCACTTATCCATTCCATTCCATTCCATTTCATTCCAATTCATTCCATTCCATTCCATTTCATTCAAAGAAATAATTTGGGCTCCCGGTTTATTACTCCCCATATTTTTTGGACTTGCACTTATCCATTCCATTCCATTCCAATTCATTCCATTTCATTCAAAGAAATAATTTGGGCTCCCGGTTTATTACTCCCCATATTTTTTGGACTTGCACTTATCCATTCCATTTCATTCAAAGAAATAATTTGGGCTCCCGGTTTATTACTCCCCATATTTTTTGGACTTGCACTTATCCATTCCATTCCATTCCATTTCATTCCAATTCATTCCATTCCATTCCATTTCATTCAAAGAAATAATTTGGGCTCCCGGTTTATTACTCCCCATATTTTTTGGACTTGCACTTATCCATTCCATTCCATTCCATTTCATTCCAATTCATTCCATTTCATTCAAAGAAATAATTTGGGCTCCCGGTTTATTACTCCCCATATTTTTTGGACTTGCACTTATCCATTCCATTCCATTCCATTTCATTCCAATTCATTCCATTTCATTCAAAGAAATAATTTGGGCTCCCGGTTTATTACTCCCCATATTTTTTGGACTTGCACTTATCCATTCCATTCCATTCCATTTCATTCCAATTCATTCCATTCCATTCCATTTCATTCCAATTCATTCCATTCCATTCCATTTCATTCAAAGAAATAATTTGGGCTCCCGGTTTATTACTCCCCATATTTTTTGGACTTGCACTTATCCATTCCATTCCATTCCAATTCATTCCATTTCATTCAAAGAAATAATTTGGGCTCCCGGTTTATTACTCCCCATATTTTTTGGACTTGCACTTATCCATTCCATTCCATTCCAATTCATTCCATTTCATTCAAAGAAATAATTTGGGCTCCCGGTTTATTACTCCCCATATTTTTTGGACTTGCACTTATCCATTCCATTTCATTCAAAGAAATAATTTGGGCTCCCGGTTTATTACTCCCCATATTTTTTGGACTTGCACTTATCCATTCCATTCCATTCCAATTCATTCCAATTCATTCTATTCCATTCCATTTCATTCAAAGAAATAATTTCATTCAAGTTTTATGATACATTTTTTTTGTCCCGGTTTTT
>CATNNA010000084.1:10000-12500 GCA_950106755.1 Climacium dendroides
TCCATTCCATTCCATTTCATTCCAATTCATTCCATTCCATTCCATTTCATTCAAAGAAATAATTTGGGCTCCCGGTTTATTACTCCCCATATTTTTTGGACTTGCACTTATCCATTCCATTCCATTCCAATTCATTCCATTTCATTCAAAGAAATAATTTGGGCTCCCGGTTTATTACTCCCCATATTTTTTGGACTTGCACTTATCCATTCCATTTCATTCAAAGAAATAATTTGGGCTCCCGGTTTATTACTCCCCATATTTTTTGGACTTGCACTTATCCATTCCATTCCATTCCATTTCATTCCAATTCATTCCATTCCATTCCATTTCATTCAAAGAAATAATTTGGGCTCCCGGTTTATTACTCCCCATATTTTTTGGACTTGCACTTATCCATTCCATTCCATTCCATTTCATTCCAATTCATTCCATTTCATTCAAAGAAATAATTTGGGCTCCCGGTTTATTACTCCCCATATTTTTTGGACTTGCACTTATCCATTCCATTCCATTCCATTTCATTCCAATTCATTCCATTTCATTCAAAGAAATAATTTGGGCTCCCGGTTTATTACTCCCCATATTTTTTGGACTTGCACTTATCCATTCCATTCCATTCCATTTCATTCCAATTCATTCCATTCCATTCCATTTCATTCCAATTCATTCCATTCCATTCCATTTCATTCAAAGAAATAATTTGGGCTCCCGGTTTATTACTCCCCATATTTTTTGGACTTGCACTTATCCATTCCATTCCATTCCAATTCATTCCATTTCATTCAAAGAAATAATTTGGGCTCCCGGTTTATTACTCCCCATATTTTTTGGACTTGCACTTATCCATTCCATTCCATTCCAATTCATTCCATTTCATTCAAAGAAATAATTTGGGCTCCCGGTTTATTACTCCCCATATTTTTTGGACTTGCACTTATCCATTCCATTTCATTCAAAGAAATAATTTGGGCTCCCGGTTTATTACTCCCCATATTTTTTGGACTTGCACTTATCCATTCCATTCCATTCCATTTCATTCCAATTCATTCCATTCCATTCCATTTCATTCAAAGAAATAATTTGGGCTCCCGGTTTATTACTCCCCATATTTTTTGGACTTGCACTTATCCATTCCATTCCATTCCATTTCATTCCAATTCATTCCATTTCATTCAAAGAAATAATTTGGGCTCCCGGTTTATTACTCCCCATATTTTTTGGACTTGCACTTATCCATTCCATTCCATTCCATTTCATTCCAATTCATTCCATTTCATTCAAAGAAATAATTTGGGCTCCCGGTTTATTACTCCCCATATTTTTTGGACTTGCACTTATCCATTCCATTCCATTCCATTTCATTCCAATTCATTCCATTCCATTCCATTTCATTCCAATTCATTCCATTCCATTCCATTTCATTCAAAGAAATAATTTGGGCTCCCGGTTTATTACTCCCCATATTTTTTGGACTTGCACTTATCCATTCCATTCCATTCCAATTCATTCCATTTCATTCAAAGAAATAATTTGGGCTCCCGGTTTATTACTCCCCATATTTTTTGGACTTGCACTTATCCATTCCATTCCATTCCAATTCATTCCATTTCATTCAAAGAAATAATTTGGGCTCCCGGTTTATTACTCCCCATATTTTTTGGACTTGCACTTATCCATTCCATTCCATTCCAATTCATTCCATTTCATTCAAAGAAATAATTTGGGCTCCCGGTTTATTACTCCCCATATTTTTTGGACTTGCACTTATCCATTCCATTTCATTCAAAGAAATAATTTGGGCTCCCGGTTTATTACTCCCCATATTTTTTGGACTTGCACTTATCCATTCCATTCCATTCCATTTCATTCCAATTCATTCCATTCCATTCCATTTCATTCAAAGAAATAATTTGGGCTCCCGGTTTATTACTCCCCATATTTTTTGGACTTGCACTTATCCATTCCATTCCATTCCATTTCATTCCAATTCATTCCATTTCATTCAAAGAAATAATTTGGGCTCCCGGTTTATTACTCCCCATATTTTTTGGACTTGCACTTATCCATTCCATTCCATTCCATTTCATTCCAATTCATTCCATTTCATTCAAAGAAATAATTTGGGCTCCCGGTTTATTACTCCCCATATTTTTTGGACTTGCACTTATCCATTCCATTCCATTCCATTTCATTCCAATTCATTCCATTCCATTCCATTTCATTCCAATTCATTCCATTCCATTCCATTTCATTCAAAGAAATAATTTGGGCTCCCGGTTTATTACTCCCCATATTTTTTGGACTTGCACTTATCCATTCCATTCCATTCCAATTCATTCCATTTCATTCAAAGAAATAATTTGGGCTCCCGGTTTATTACTCCCCATATTTTTTGGACTTGCACTTATCCATTCCATTCCATTCCAATTCATTCCATTTCATTCAAAGAAATAATTTGGGCTCCCGGTTTATTACTCCCCATATTTTTTGGACTTGC
>CATNNA010000086.1:0-7500 GCA_950106755.1 Climacium dendroides
ATTTGGGCTCCCGGTTTATTACTCCCCATATTTTTTGGACTTGCACTTATCCATTCCATTCCATTCCATTTCATTCCAATTCATTCCAATTCATTCCATTTCATTCAAAGAAATAATTTGGGCTCCCGGTTTATTACTCCCCATATTTTTTGGACTTGCACTTATCCATTCCATTCCATTCCATTTCATTCCAATTCATTCCAATTCATTCCATTTCATTCAAAGAAATAATTTGAGCTCCCGGTTTATTACTCCCCATATTTTTTGGACTTGCACTTATCCATTCCATTCCATTCCATTTCATTCAATTCATTCCATTTCATTCAAAGAAATAATTTGGGCTCCCGGTTTATTACTCCCCATATTTTTTGGACTTGCACTTATCCATTCCATTCATTCCATTTCATTCCAATTCATTCCAATCATTCCATTTCATTCAAAGAAATAATTTGGCTCCCGGTTTATTACTCCCCATATTTTTTGGACTTGCACTTATCCATTCCATTCCATTCCAATTCATTCCATTTCAGTTCAAAGAAATAATTTGGGCTCCCGGTTTATTACTCCCCATATTTTTTGGACTTGCACTTATCCATCCATTCCATTCCATTTCATTCCAATTCATTCCATTCATTCCATTTCATTCAAAGAAATAATTTGGGCTCCCGGTTTATTACTCCCCATATTTTTTGGACTTGCACTTATCCATTCCATTCCATTCCATTTCATTCCAATTCATTCCATTCCATTCCATTCATTCAAAGAAATAATTTGGGCTCCCGGTTTATTACTCCCCATATTTTTTGGACTTGCACTTATCCATTCCATTCCATTCCATTTCATTCCAATTCATTCCATTTCATTCAAAGAAATAATTTGGGCTCCCGGTTTATTACTCCCCATATTTTTTGACTGCACTTATCCATTCCATTCCATTCCATTTCATTCCAATTCATTCCAATTCATTCCATTTCATTCAAAGAAATAATTTGGGCTCCCGGTTTATTACTCCCCATATTTTTTGGACTTGCACTTATCCATTCCATTCCATTCCATTTCATTCCAATTCATTCCAATTCATTCCATTTCATTCAAAGAAATAATTTGGGCTCCCGGTTTATTACTCCCCATATTTTTTGGACTTGCACTTATCCATTCCATTCCATTCCATTTCATTCCAATTCATTCCATTCATTCATTCAAAGAAATAATTTGGGCTCCCGGTTTATTACTCCCCATATTTTTTGGACTTGCACTTATCCATTCCATTCCATTCCATTTCATTCCAATTCATTCCATTCCATTCCATTTCATTCAAAGAAATAATTTGGGCTCCCGGTTTATTACTCCCCATATTTTTTGGACTTGCACTTATCCATTCCATTCCATTCCAATTCATTCCATTTCATTCAAAGAAATAATTTGGGCTCCCGGTTTATTACTCCCCATATTTTTTGGACTTGCACTTATCCATTCCATTCCATTCCATTTCATTCCAATTCATTCCATTCCATTCCATTTCATTCAAAGAAATAATTTGGGCTCCCGGTTTATTACTCCCCATATTTTTTGGACTTGCACTTATCCATTCCATTCCATTCCATTTCATTCCAATTCATTCCATTCCATTCCATTTCATTCAAAGAAATAATTTGGGCTCCCGGTTTATTACTCCCCATATTTTTTGGACTTGCACTTATCCATTCCATTCCATTCATCCAATTCATTCCATTTCATTCAAAGAAATAATTTGGGCTCCCGGTTTATTACTCCCCATATTTTTTGGACTTGCACTTATCCATTCCATTCCATTCCATTTCATTCCAATTCATTCCATTCCATTCCATTTCATTCAAAGAAATAATTTGGGCTCCCGGTTTATTACTCCCCATATTTTTTGGACTTGCACTTATCCATTCCATTCCATTCCATTTCATTCCAATTCATTCCAATTCATTCCATTTCATTCAAAGAAATAATTTGGGCTCCCGGTTTATTACTCCCCATATTTTTTGGACTTGCACTTATCCATTCCATTCCATTCCATTTCATTCCAATTCATTCCATTTCATTCAAAGAAATAATTTGGGCTCCCGGTTTATTACTCCCCATATTTTTTGGACTTGCACTTATCCATTCCATTCCATTCCATTTCATTCCAATTCATTCCATTCCATTCCATTTCATTCAAAGAAATAATTTGGGCTCCCGGTTTATTACTCCCCATATTTTTTGGACTTGCACTTATCCATTCCATTCCATTCCAATTCATTCCATTTCATTCAAAGAAATAATTTGGGCTCCCGGTTTATTACTCCCCATATTTTTTGGACTTGCACTTATCCATTCCATTCCATTCCATTTCATTCCAATTCATTCCATTCCATTCCATTTCATTCAAAGAAATAATTTGGGCTCCCGGTTTATTACTCCCCATATTTTTTGGACTTGCACTTATCCATTCCATTCCATTCCATTCATTCCATTCCATTTCATTCAAAGAAATAATTTGGGCTCCCGGTTTATTACTCCCCATATTTTTTGGACTTGCACTTATCCATTCCATTCCATTCCATTTCATTCCAATTCATTCCAATTCATTCCATTTCATTCAAAGAAATAATTTGGGCTCCCGGTTTATTACTCCCCATATTTTTTGGACTTGCACTTATCCATTCCATTCCATTCCATTTCATTCCAATTCATTCCATTTCATTCAAAGAAATAATTTGGGCTCCCGGTTTATTACTCCCCATATTTTTTGGACTTGCACTTATCCATTCCATTCCATTCCAATTCATTCCATTCCATTCCATTTCATTCAAAGAAATAATTTGGGCTCCCGGTTTATTACTCCCCATATTTTTTGGACTTGCACTTATCCATTCCATTCCATTCCATTTCATTCCAATTCATTCCAATTCATTCCATTTCATTCAAAGAAATAATTTGGGCTCCCGGTTTATTACTCCCCATATTTTTTGGACTTGCACTTATCCATTCCATTCCATTCCATTTCATTCCAATTCATTCCAATTCATTCCATTTCATTCAAAGAAATAATTTGGGCTCCCGGTTTATTACTCCCCATATTTTTTGGACTTGCACTTATCCATTCCATTCCATTCCATTTCATTCCAATTCATTCCATTCCATTCCATTTCATTCAAAGAAATAATTTGGGCTCCCGGTTTATTACTCCCCATATTTTTTGGACTTGCACTTATCCATTCCATTCCATTCCATTTCATTCCAATTCATTCCAATTCATTCCATTTCATTCAAAGAAATAATTTGGGCTCCCGGTTTATTACTCCCCATATTTTTTGGACTTGCACTTATCCATTCCATTCCATTCCATTTCATTCCAATTCATTCCATTCCATTCCATTTCATTCAAAGAAATAATTTGGGCTCCCGGTTTATTACTCCCCATATTTTTTGGACTTGCACTTATCCATTCCATTCCATTCCATTTCATTCCAATTCATTCCATTCCATTCCATTTCATTCAAAGAAATAATTTGGGCTCCCGGTTTATTACTCCCCATATTTTTTGGACTTGCACTTATCCATTCCATTCCATTCATTCCAATTCATTCCATTTCATTCAAAGAAATAATTTGGGCTCCCGGTTTATTACTCCCCATATTTTTTGGACTTGCACTTATCCATTCCATTCCATTCCATTTCATTCCAATTCATTCCATTCCATTCCATTTCATTCAAAGAAATAATTTGGGCTCCCGGTTTATTACTCCCCATATTTTTTGGACTTGCACTTATCCATTCCATTCCATTCCATTTCATTCCAATTCATTCCAATTCATTCCATTTCATTCAAAGAAATAATTTGGGCTCCCGGTTTATTACTCCCCATATTTTTTGGACTTGCACTTATCCATTCCATTCCATTCCATTTCATTCCAATTCATTCCATTTCATTCAAAGAAATAATTTGGGCTCCCGGTTTATTACTCCCCATATTTTTTGGACTTGCACTTATCCATTCCATTCCATTCCATTTCATTCCAATTCATTCCATTCCATTCCATTTCATTCAAAGAAATAATTTGGGCTCCCGGTTTATTACTCCCCATATTTTTTGGACTTGCACTTATCCATTCCATTCCATTCCATTTCATTCCAATTCATTCCAATTCATTCCATTTCATTCAAAGAAATAATTTGGGCTCCCGGTTTATTACTCCCCATATTTTTTGGACTTGCACTTATCCATTCCATTCCATTCCATTTCATTCCAATTCATTCCATTTCATTCAAAGAAATAATTTGGGCTCCCGGTTTATTACTCCCCATATTTTTTGGACTTGCACTTATCCATTCCATTCCATTCCATTTCATTCCAATTCATTCCATTCCATTCCATTTCATTCAAAGAAATAATTTGGGCTCCCGGTTTATTACTCCCCATATTTTTTGGACTTGCACTTATCCATTCCATTCCATTCCATTTCATTCCAATTCATTCCATTCCATTCCATTTCATTCAAAGAAATAATTTGGGCTCCCGGTTTATTACTCCCCATATTTTTTGGACTTGCACTTATCCATTCCATTCCATTCCAATTCATTCCATTTCATTCAAAGAAATAATTTGGGCTCCCGGTTTATTACTCCCCATATTTTTTGGACTTGCACTTATCCATTCCATTCCATTCCATTTCATTCCAATTCATTCCATTCCATTCCATTTCATTCAAAGAAATAATTTGGGCTCCCGGTTTATTACTCCCCATATTTTTTGGACTTGCACTTATCCATTCCATTCCATTCCATTTCATTCCAATTCATTCCATTCCATTCCATTTCATTCAAAGAAATAATTTGGGCTCCCGGTTTATTACTCCCCATATTTTTTGGACTTGCACTTATCCATTCCATTCCATTCCAATTCATTCCATTTCATTCAAAGAAATAATTTGGGCTCCCGGTTTATTACTCCCCATATTTTTTGGACTTGCACTTATCCATTCCATTCCATTCCATTTCATTCCAATTCATTCCATTCCATTCCATTTCATTCAAAGAAATAATTTGGGCTCCCGGTTTATTACTCCCCATATTTTTTGGACTTGCACTTATCCATTCCATTCCATTCCATTTCATTCCAATTCATTCCAATTCATTCCATTTCATTCAATGAAATAATTTGGGCTCCCGGTTTATTACTCCCCATATTTTTTGGACTTGCACTTATCCATTCCATTCCATTCCATTTCATTCCAATTCATTCCATTTCATTCAAAGAAATAATTTGGGCTCCCGGTTTATTACTCCCCATATTTTTTGGACTTGCACTTATCCATTCCATTCCATTCCATTTCATTCCAATTCATTCCATTCCATTCCATTTCATTCAAAGAAATAATTTGGGCTCCCGGTTTATTACTCCCCATATTTTTTGGACTTGCACTTATCCATTCCATTCCATTCCAATTCATTCCATTTCATTCAAAGAAATAATTTGGGCTCCCGGTTTATTACTCCCCATATTTTTTGGACTTGCACTTATCCATTCCATTCCATTCCATTTCATTCCAATTCATTCCATTCCATTCCATTTCATTCAAAGAAATAATTTGGGCTCCCGGTTTATTACTCCCCATATTTTTTGGACTTGCACTTATCCATTCCATTCCATTCCATTCCATTCCATTTCATTCAAAGAAATAATTTGGGCTCCCGGTTTATTACTCCCCATATTTTTTGGACTTGCACTTATCCATTCCATTCCATTCCATTTCATTCCAATTCATTCCAATTCATTCCATTTCATTCAAAGAAATAATTTGGGCTCCCGGTTTATTACTCCCCATATTTTTTGGACTTGCACTTATCCATTCCATTCCATTCCATTTCATTCCAATTCATTCCATTTCATTCAAAGAAATAATTTGGGCTCCCGGTTTATTACTCCCCATATTTTTTGGACTTGCACTTATCCATTCCATTTCATTCCAATTCATTCCATTCCATTCCATTTCATTCAAAGAAATAATTTGGGCTCCCGGTTTATTACTCCCCATATTTTTTGGACTTGCACTTATCCATTCCATTCCATTCCATTTCATTCCAATTCATTCCAATTCATTCCATTTCATTCAAAGAAATAATTTGGGCTCCCGGTTTATTACTCCCCATATTTTTTGGACTTGCACTTATCCATTCCATTCCATTCCATTTCATTCCAATTCATTCCAATTCATTCCATTTCATTCAAAGAAATAATTTGGGCTCCCGGTTTATTACTCCCCATATTTTTTGGACTTGCACTTATCCATTCCATTCCATTCCATTTCATTCCAATTCATTCCATTCCATTCCATTTCATTCAAAGAAATAATTTGGGCTCCCGGTTTATTACTCCCCATATTTTTTGGACTTGCACTTATCCATTCCATTCCATTCCATTTCATTCCAATTCATTCCAATTCATTCCATTTCATTCAAAGAAATAATTTGGGCTCCCGGTTTATTACTCCCCATATTTTTTGGACTTGCACTTATCCATTCCATTCCATTCCATTTCATTCCAATTCATTCCATTCCATTCCATTTCATTCAAAGAAATAATTTGGGCTCCCGGTTTATTACTCCCCATATTTTTTGGACTTGCACTTATCCATTCCATTCCATTCCATTTCATTCCAATTCATTCCATTCCATTCCATTTCATTCAAAGAAATAATTTGGGCTCCCGGTTTATTACTCCCCATATTTTTTGGACTTGCACTTATCCATTCCATTCCATTCCAATTCATTCCATTTCATTCAAAGAAATAATTTGGGCTCCCGGTTTATTACTCCCCATATTTTTTGGACTTGCACTTATCCATTCCATTCCATTCCATTTCATTCCAATTCATTCCATTCCATTCCATTTCATTCAAAGAAATAATTTGGGCTCCCGGTTTATTACTCCCCATATTTTTTGGACTTGCACTTATCCATTCCATTCCATTCCATTTCATTCCAATTCATTCCAATTCATTCCATTTCATTCAAAGAAATAATTTGGGCTCCCGGTTTATTACTCCCCATATTTTTTGGACTTGCACTTATCCATTCCATTCCATTCCATTTCATTCCAATTCATTCCATTTCATTCAAAGAAATAATTTGGGCTCCCGGTTTATTACTCCCCATATTTTTTGGACTTGCACTTATCCATTCCATTTCATTCCAATTCATTCCATTCCATTCCATTTCATTCAAAGAAATAATTTGGGCTCCCGGTTTATTACTCCCCATATTTTTTGGACTTGCACTTATCCATTCCATTCCATTCCATTTCATTCCAATTCATTCCATTCCATTCCATTTCATTCAAAGAAATAATTTGGGCTCCCGGTTTATTACTCCCCATATTTTTTGGACTTGCACTTATCCATTCCATTCCATTCCATTTCATTCCAATTCATTCCATTCCATTCCATTTCATTCAAAGAAATAATTTGGGCTCCCGGTTTATTACTC
>CATNNA010000086.1:37500-40000 GCA_950106755.1 Climacium dendroides
ACTCCCGCTGCCTGTCCCGACTCCCGCTGCTTGTCCCGACTCCCGCCACGGCGCCACGCCTCCAACTCCCGTCACCACGCCCGTCACGCCCTCACTCCGTCACTCCCCGCGCCTACTCCCGACTCCCGCTGCCTGTCCCGACTCCCGCAGCTTGTCCCGACTCCCGCCACGGCGCCACGCCTCCAACTCCCGTCACCACGCCCGTCACGCCCTCACTCCCGCCACCCCGGCACTCCCGGCACATGCCAATTTTTTCTAAGTGTTGGGATTTCCTCTCCTCAGGTGGGCTCCCGGCACCCTGGAGTTGTATCCTTGATTTTCTTTCCAAGTCCCGCTGCTTGTCCCGACTCCCGACTCCCGCCACGGCGCCACGCCTCCAACTCCCGTCACCACGCCCGCCACGCCCTCACTCCCGCCACGCCGTCACTCCCGGCACACACCAATTTTTTCCAAGTGTTGGCATTTCCTCTCCTCAGGTGGGCTCCCGGCACCCTGGAGTTGATTCCTTCAATTTTTTTCCAAGTCCCGCCGCTACTCCCGACTCCCGCCACGGCGCCACGCCTCCAACTCCCGTCACCCCACCACTCCCGCTGCTTGTCCCAGCTCTCGACACAGACAGTATAATTTTTCTGCACTCTCAGATTTCCATAAAATTCACTGCACTTTCAGATTTCCAATCATTCAAAGAAATAATTTGGGCTCCCGGTTTATTACTCCCCATATTTTTTGGACTTGCACTTATCCATTCCATTCCATT
Organism: Climacium dendroides; assembly: GCA_950106755.1. Lineage (NCBI taxonomy): Eukaryota > Viridiplantae > Streptophyta > Bryopsida > Hypnales > Climaciaceae > Climacium > Climacium dendroides. The sequence continues at coordinate 38,258 of CATNNA010000086.1, forward strand.
CCATTTCATTCCAATTCATTCCATTCCATTCCATTTCATTCAAAGAAATAATTTGGGCTCCCGGTTTATTACTCCCCATATTTTTTGGACTTGCACTTATCCATTCCATTTCATTCCAATTCATTCCAATTCATTCCATTTCATTCAAAGAAATAATTTGGGCTCCCGGTTTATTACTCCCCATATTTTTTGGACTTGCACTTATCCATTCCATACCATTCCATTTCATTCCAATTCATTCCATTCCATTCCATTTCATTCAAAGAAATAATTTGGGCTCCCGGTTTATTACTCCCCATATTTTTTGGACTTGCACTTATCCATTCCATTCCATTCCAATTCATTCCATTTCATTCAAAGAAATAATTTGGGCTCCCGGTTTATTACTCCCCATATTTTTTGGACTTGCACTTATCCATTCCATTTCATTCAAAGAAATAATTTGGGCTCCCGGTTTATTACTCCCCATATTTTTTGGACTTGCACTTATCCATTCCATTCCATTCCATTTCATTCCAATTCATTCCATTCCATTCCATTTCATTCAAAGAAATAATTTGGGCTCCCGGTTTATTACTCCCCATATTTTTTGGACTTGCACTTATCCATTCCATTCCATTCCATTTCATTCCAATTCATTCCAATTCATTCCATTTCATTCAAAGAAATAATTTGGGCTCCCGGTTTATTACTCCCCATATTTTTTGGACTTGCACTTATCCATTCCATTCCATTCCATTTCATTCCAATTCATTCCATTTCATTCAAAGAAATAATTTGGGCTCCCGGTTTATTACTCCCCATATTTTTTGGACTTGCACTTATCCATTCCATTCCATTCCATTTCATTCCAATTCATTCCATTCCATTCCATTTCATTCCAATTCATTCCATTCCATTCCATTTCATTCAAAGAAATAATTTGGGCTCCCGGTTTATTACTCCCCATATTTTTTGGACTTGCACTTATCCATTCCATTCCATTCCAATTCATTCCATTTCATTCAAAGAAATAATTTGGGCTCCCGGTTTATTACTCCCCATATTTTTTGGACTTGCACTTATCCATTCCATTTCATTCAAAGAAATAATTTGGGCTCCCGGTTTATTACTCCCCATATTTTTTGGACTTGCACTTATCCATTCCATTCCATTCCAATTCATTCCATTTCATTCAAAGAAATAATTTGGGCTCCCGGTTTATTACTCCCCATATTTTTTGGACTTGCACTTATCCATTCCATTTCATTCAAAGAAATAATTTGGGCTCCCGGTTTATTACTCCCCATATTTTTTGGACTTGCACTTATCCATTCCATTCCATTCCATTTCATTCCAATTCATTCCATTCCATTCCATTTCATTCAAAGAAATAATTTGGGCTCCCGGTTTATTACTCCCCATATTTTTTGGACTTGCACTTATCCATTCCATTCCATTCCATTTCATTCCAATTCATTCCATTTCATTCAAAGAAATAATTTGGGCTCCCGGTTTATTACTCCCCATATTTTTTGGACTTGCACTTATCCATTCCATTCCATTCCATTTCATTCCAATTCATTCCATTCCATTCCATTTCATTCAAAGAAATAATTTGGGCTCCCGGTTTATTACTCCCCATATTTTTTGGACTTGCACTTATCCATTCCATTCCATTCCATTTCATTCCAATTCATTCCAATTCATTCCATTTCATTCAAAGAAATAATTTGGGCTCCCGGTTTATTACTCCCCATATTT
>CATNNA010000086.1:60000-62517 GCA_950106755.1 Climacium dendroides
TCCCGGCACCCTGGAGTTGATTCCTTCAATTTTTTTCCAAGTCCCGCCGCTACTCCCGACTCCCGCCACGGCGCCACGCCTCCAACTCCCGTCACCCCACCACTCCCGCTGCTTGTCCCGACTCCCGCTGCTTGTCCCAGCTCTCGACACAGACAGTATAATTTTTCTGCACTCTCAGATTTCCATAAAATTCACTGCACTTTCAGATTTCCAATCATTCAAAGAAATAATTTGGGCTCCCGGTTTATTACTCCCCATATTTTTTGGACTTGCACTTATCCATTCCATTCCATTCCATTTCATTCCAATTCATTCCATTCCATTCCATTTCATTCAAAGAAATAATTTGGGCTCCCGGTTTATTACTCCCCATATTTTTTGGACTTGCACTTATCCATTCCATTCCATTCCATTTCATTCCAATTCATTCCATTTCATTCAAAGAAATAATTTGGGCTCCCGGTTTATTACTCCCCATATTTTTTGGACTTGCACTTATCCATTCCATTCCATTCCATTTCATTCCAATTCATTCCATTCCATTCCATTTCATTCAAAGAAATAATTTGGGCTCCCGGTTTATTACTCCCCATATTTTTTGGACTTGCACTTATCCATTCCATTCCATTCCAATTCATTCCATTTCATTCAAAGAAATAATTTGGGCTCCCGGTTTATTACTCCCCATATTTTTTGGACTTGCACTTATCCATTCCATTTCATTCAAAGAAATAATTTGGGCTCCCGGTTTATTACTCCCCATATTTTTTGGACTTGCACTTATCCATTCCATTCCATTCCATTTCATTCCAATTCATTCCATTCCATTCCATTTCATTCAAAGAAATAATTTGGGCTCCCGGTTTATTACTCCCCATATTTTTTGGACTTGCACTTATCCATTCCATTCCATTCCATTTCATTCCAATTCATTCCAATTCATTCCATTTCATTCAAAGAAATAATTTGGGCTCCCGGTTTATTACTCCCCATATTTTTTGGACTTGCACTTATCCATTCCATTCCATTCCATTCCATTCCATTTCATTCAAAGAAATAATTTGGGCTCCCGGTTTATTACTCCCCATATTTTTTGGACTTGCACTTATCCATTCCATTCCATTCCAATTCATTCCAATTCATTCTATTCCATTCCATTTCATTCAAAGAAATAATTTCATTCAAGTTTTATGATACATTTTTTTTGTCCCGGTTTTTCTCTCCATATTTTTTGGGGCCTCGGTGTATTAGTGCTCTTGTGTCTTATGTCATTGATTCATATTTTTGGCCCCAATTTATCTCTCCCCATTTTTTTTGTCCTTGGGTTACCGATTTCTTTGCATTGGAATTTAATGCTATGTTGTTTTGGTCCCCGGTTGACTACTCCCATTGTAATCCAAGGATAAAATTTTATGAACTCCTAAGCAATAGAAAAGACACTTGTTAGAAATGATGTGTCCTTTTTCTTTACACAAAATTTTAATGGAGCCAAATGGTAACCAAATTCTTAAGGTAGCCAAAATGAATTGTAAAGGCATTTCTTAAAATATCCTGCCCTTGGATTCCTCACTTGCCTTGAATTCGTACCTTGGATTCTTTTCAGGGGTTCATTATTTTGCTAGAAGGTTTTTAGTACCAAAACAATTGACTGGATTAAAAAATCTCGAAATTTTTGTAAAATGGATGCAGCACCGGGACTTCCCGGGAGGTCACCCATCCCAGTACTATTCGGCCCAAAGGCGCTTAACTTCAGAGTTCTGATGGGATCTGGTGTAGTAGCCTTGGTATGACCGCATCACGGGAAGAATCGGAAGCGAAATTACCTAAATACACTTGCGTGACGCGCCTCCGATATTGGAGCTGGCAGCCCCGTTGCGTGACTCCCGTCACTCCGCGCTGCTTGTCCCCGACTCCCGGGTGCCGGGAGTTGTTTCCTTGATTTTTTTCTAAGTGTTGGGATTTCCTCTCCTCAGGTGGGTCCCGTCACCCGGGAGTTGTTTCCTTGATTTTTTTTTCCAAGTGTTGGGCTCTCCCGTGTGCCTTTGTCCCACCCTGGATTTCTGGAGTTCGAAGGAGGTAACAAATCGTTGGGACGGTGAGGCCGAATCTCAGTGGATCGTAGCAGCAAGGCTACTCTACCACTTACAATACCTCGTCCCATATTTAAGTCGTCTGCAAAGGATTCATCTCCCCGATCGTCTGAAATTGAATGCAAAGCGCCCACGCCGGTATGTTCCGCCGGCGCGGGGAGGACTCTCGACACATGCTTCTGGGGGCGCATGCGCGCCCCTACTAGTAGTCGGGTAACAACCGGGGAGGTAGAAAGCGCCGCTTCTAGCATGGATTCTGACTTAGAGGCGTTCAGTCATAATCCTACACATGGTAGCTTCGCGTCACTGGCTTTTCAACCAAACGCAATGACCAATTATGTGAATCAACGGTTCCTCTCGTACTAAGTTGAATTACTATTGCGGCACCGAGCATCAGTAGGGTAAAACTAACCTGTCTCACGACGGT
>CATNNA010000087.1:10000-12500 GCA_950106755.1 Climacium dendroides
TGGAATGGATAAGTGCAAGTCCAAAAAATATGGGGAGTAATAAACCGGGAGCCCAAATTATTTCTTTGAATGAAATGGAATGGATAAGTGCAAGTCCAAAAAATATGGGGAGTAATAAACCGGGAGCCCAAATTATTTCTTTGAATGAAATGGAATGAATTGGAATGGAATGGAATGGATAAGTGCAAGTCCAAAAAATATGGGGAGTAATAAACCGGGAGCCCAAATTATTTCTTTGAATGAAATGGAATGAATTGGAATGGAATGGAATGGATAAGTGCAAGTCCAAAAAATATGGGGAGTAATAAACCGGGAGCCCAAATTATTTCTTTGAATGAAATGGAATGAATTGGAATGGAATGGAATGGATAAGTGCAAGTCCAAAAAATATGGGGAGTAATAAACCGGGAGCCCAAATTATTTCTTTGAATGAAATGGAATGGAATGGAATGAATTGGAATGAAATGGAATGGAATGGAATGAATTGGAATGAAATGGAATGGAATGGAATGGATAAGTGCAAGTCCAAAAAATATGGGGAGTAATAAACCGGGAGCCCAAATTATTTCTTTGAATGAAATGGAATGAATTGGAATGAAATGGAATGGAATGGAATGGATAAGTGCAAGTCCAAAAAATATGGGGAGTAATAAACCGGGAGCCCAAATTATTTCTTTGAATGAAATGGAATGAATTGGAATGAAATGGAATGGAATGGAATGGATAAGTGCAAGTCCAAAAAATATGGGGAGTAATAAACCGGGAGCCCAAATTATTTCTTTGAATGAAATGGAATGGAATGGAATGAATTGGAATGAAATGGAATGGAATGGAATGGATAAGTGCAAGTCCAAAAAATATGGGGAGTAATAAACCGGGAGCCCAAATTATTTCTTTGAATGAAATGGAATGGATAAGTGCAAGTCCAAAAAATATGGGGAGTAATAAACCGGGAGCCCAAATTATTTCTTTGAATGAAATGGAATGAATTGGAATGGAATGGAATGGATAAGTGCAAGTCCAAAAAATATGGGGAGTAATAAACCGGGAGCCCAAATTATTTCTTTGAATGAAATGGAATGAATTGGAATGGAATGGAATGGATAAGTGCAAGTCCAAAAAATATGGGGAGTAATAAACCGGGAGCCCAAATTATTTCTTTGAATGAAATGGAATGGAATGGAATGAATTGGAATGAAATGGAATGGAATGGAATGAATTGGAATGAAATGGAATGGAATGGAATGGATAAGTGCAAGTCCAAAAAATATGGGGAGTAATAAACCGGGAGCCCAAATTATTTCTTTGAATGAAATGGAATGAATTGGAATGAAATGGAATGGAATGGAATGGATAAGTGCAAGTCCAAAAAATATGGGGAGTAATAAACCGGGAGCCCAAATTATTTCTTTGAATGAAATGGAATGAATTGGAATGAAATGGAATGGAATGGAATGGATAAGTGCAAGTCCAAAAAATATGGGGAGTAATAAACCGGGAGCCCAAATTATTTCTTTGAATGAAATGGAATGGAATGGAATGAATTGGAATGAAATGGAATGGAATGGAATGGATAAGTGCAAGTCCAAAAAATATGGGGAGTAATAAACCGGGAGCCCAAATTATTTCTTTGAATGAAATGGAATGGATAAGTGCAAGTCCAAAAAATATGGGGAGTAATAAACCGGGAGCCCAAATTATTTCTTTGAATGAAATGGAATGAATTGGAATGGAATGGAATGGATAAGTGCAAGTCCAAAAAATATGGGGAGTAATAAACCGGGAGCCCAAATTATTTCTTTGAATGAAATGGAATGGAATGGAATGAATTGGAATGAAATGGAATGGAATGGAATGGATAAGTGCAAGTCCAAAAAATATGGGGAGTAATAAACCGGGAGCCCAAATTATTTCTTTGAATGAAATGGAATGAATTGGAATGAAATGGAATGGAATGGAATGGATAAGTGCAAGTCCAAAAAATATGGGGAGTAATAAACCGGGAGCCCAAATTATTTCTTTGAATGAAATGGAATGGAATGGAATGAATTGGAATGAAATGGAATGGAATGGAATGGATAAGTGCAAGTCCAAAAAATATGGGGAGTAATAAACCGGGAGCCCAAATTATTTCTTTGAATGATTGGAAATCTGAAAGTGCAGTGAATTTTATGGAAATCTGAGAGTGCAGAAAAATTATACTGTCTGTGTCGAGAGCTGGGACAAGCAGCGGGAGTCGGGACAAGCAGCGGGAGTGGTGGGGTGACGGGAGTTGGAGGCGTGGCGCCGTGGCGGGAGTCGGGAGTAGCGGCGGGACTTGGAAAAAAATTGAAGGAATCAACTCCAGGGTGCCGGGAGCCCACCTGAGGAGAGGAAATGCCAACACTTGGAAATAATTGGTGTGTGCCGGGAGTGACGGCGTGGCGGGAGTGAGGGCGTGGCGGGCGTGGTGACGGGAGTTGGAGGCGTGGCGCCGTGGCGGGAGTCGGGAGTCGGGACA
>CATNNA010000087.1:22500-25000 GCA_950106755.1 Climacium dendroides
AAGTCCAAAAAATATGGGGAGTAATAAACCGGGAGCCCAAATTATTTCTTTGAATGAAATGGAATGAATTGGAATGGAATGGAATGGATAAGTGCAAGTCCAAAAAATATGGGGAGTAATAAACCGGGAGCCCAAATTATTTCTTTGAATGAAATGGAATGAATTGGAATGGAATGGAATGGATAAGTGCAAGTCCAAAAAATATGGGGAGTAATAAACCGGGAGCCCAAATTATTTCTTTGAATGAAATGGAATGGAATGGAATGAATTGGAATGAAATGGAATGGAATGGAATGAATTGGAATGAAATGGAATGGAATGGAATGGATAAGTGCAAGTCCAAAAAATATGGGGAGTAATAAACCGGGAGCCCAAATTATTTCTTTGAATGAAATGGAATGAATTGGAATGAAATGGAATGGAATGGAATGGATAAGTGCAAGTCCAAAAAATATGGGGAGTAAATAAACCGGGAGCCCAAATTATTTCTTTGAATGAAATGGAATGAATTGGAATGAAATGGAATGAATGGAATGGATAAGTGCAAGTCCAAAAAATATGGGGAGTAATAAACCGGGAGCCCAAATTATTTCTTTGAATGAAATGGAATGGAATGGAATGAATTGGAATGAAATGGAATGGAATGGAATGGATAAGTGCAAGTCCAAAAAATATGGGGAGTAATAAACCGGGAGCCCAAATTATTTCTTTGAATGAAATGGAATGGATAAGTGCAAGTCCAAAAAATATGGGGAGTAATAAACCGGGAGCCCAAATTATTTCTTTGAATGAAATGGAATGAATTGGAATGGAATGGAATGGATAAGTGCAAGTCCAAAAAATATGGGGAGTAATAAACCGGGAGCCCAAATTATTTCTTTGAATGAAATGGAATGAATTGGAATGGAATGGAATGGATAAGTGCAAGTCCAAAAAATATGGGGAGTAATAAACCGGGAGCCCAAATTATTTCTTTGAATGAAATGGAATGGAATGGAATGAATTGGAATGAAATGGAATGGAATGGAATGAATTGGAATGAAATGGAATGGAATGGAATGGATAAGTGCAAGTCCAAAAAATATGGGGAGTAATAAACCGGGAGCCCAAATTATTTCTTTGAATGAAATGGAATGAATTGGAATGAAATGGAATGGAATGGAATGGATAAGTGCAAGTCCAAAAAATATGGGGAGTAATAAACCGGGAGCCCAAATTATTTCTTTGAATGAAATGGAATGAATTGGAATGAAATGGAATGGAATGGAATGGATAAGTGCAAGTCCAAAAAATATGGGGAGTAATAAACCGGGAGCCCAAATTATTTCTTTGAATGAAATGGAATGGAATGGAATGAATTGGAATGAAATGGAATGGAATGGAATGGATAAGTGCAAGTCCAAAAAATATGGGGAGTAATAAACCGGGAGCCCAAATTATTTCTTTGAATGAAATGGAATGGATAAGTGCAAGTCCAAAAAATATGGGGAGTAATAAACCGGGAGCCCAAATTATTTCTTTGAATGAAATGGAATGAATTGGAATGGAATGGAATGGATAAGTGCAAGTCCAAAAAATATGGGGAGTAATAAACCGGGAGCCCAAATTATTTCTTTGAATGAAATGGAATGGAATGGAATGAATTGGAATGAAATGGAATGGAATGGAATGGATAAGTGCAAGTCCAAAAAATATGGGGAGTAATAAACCGGGAGCCCAAATTATTTCTTTGAATGAAATGGAATGAATTGGAATGAAATGGAATGGAATGGAATGGATAAGTGCAAGTCCAAAAAATATGGGGAGTAATAAACCGGGAGCCCAAATTATTTCTTTGAATGAAATGGAATGGAATGGAATGAATTGGAATGAAATGGAATGGAATGGAATGGATAAGTGCAAGTCCAAAAAATATGGGGAGTAATAAACCGGGAGCCCAAATTATTTCTTTGAATGATTGGAAATCTGAAAGTGCAGTGAATTTTATGGAAATCTGAGAGTGCAGAAAAATTATACTGTCTGTGTCGAGAGCTGGGACAAGCAGCGGGAGTCGGGACAAGCAGCGGGAGTGGTGGGGTGACGGGAGTTGGAGGCGTGGCGCCGTGGCGGGAGTCGGGAGTAGCGGCGGGGGACTTGGAAAAAAATTGAAGGAATCAACTCCAGGGTGCCGGGAGCCCACCTGAGGAGAGGAAATGCCAACACTTGGAAATAATTGGTGTGTGCCGGGAGTGACGGCGTGGCGGGAGTGAGGGCGTGGCGGCGTGGTGACGGGAGTTGGAGGCGTGGCGCCGTGGCGGGAGTCGGGAGTCGGGACAAGCAGCGGGACTTGGAAAGAAAATCAAGGATACAACTCCAGGGTGCCGGGAGCCCACCTGAGGAGAGGAAATCCCAACACTTAGAAAAAATTGGCATGTGCCGGGAGTGCCGGGGTGGCGGGAGTGAGGGCGTGACGGGCGTGGTGACGGGAGTTGGAGGCGTGGCGCCGTGGCGGGAGTCGGGA
>CATNNA010000087.1:35000-37500 GCA_950106755.1 Climacium dendroides
TAAGTGCAAGTCCAAAAAATATGGGGAGTAATAAACCGGGAGCCCAAATTATTTCTTTGAATGAAATGGAATGGAATGGAATGAATTGGAATGAAATGGAATGGAATGGAATGAATTGGAATGAAATGGAATGGAATGGAATGGATAAGTGCAAGTCCAAAAAATATGGGAGTAATAAACCGGGAGCCCAAATTATTTCTTTGAATGAAATGGAATGAATTGGAATGAAATGGAATGGAATGGAATGGATAAGTGCAAGTCCAAAAAATATGGGGAGTAATAACCGGGAGCCCAAATTATTTCTTTGAATGAAATGGAATGAATTGGAATGAAATGGAATGGAATGGAATGGATAAGTGCAAGTCCAAAAATATGGGGAGTAATAAACCGGGAGCCCAAATTATTTCTTTGAATGAAATGGAATGGAATGGAATGAATTGGAATGAAATGGAATGGAATGGAATGGATAAGTGCAAGTCCAAAAAATATGGGGAGTAATAAACCGGGAGCCCAAATTATTTCTTTGAATGAAATGGAATGGATAAGTGCAAGTCCAAAAAATATGGGGAGTAATAAACCGGGAGCCCAAATTATTTCTTTGAATGAAATGGAATGAATTGGAATGGAATGGAATGGATAAGTGCAAGTCCAAAAAATATGGGGAGTAATAAACCGGGAGCCCAAATTATTTCTTTGAATGAAATGGAATGAATTGGAATGGAATGGAATGGATAAGTGCAAGTCCAAAAAATATGGGGAGTAATAAACCGGGAGCCCAAATTATTTCTTTGAATGAAATGGAATGGAATGGAATGAATTGGAATGAAATGGAATGGAATGGAATGAATTGGAATGAAATGGAATGGAATGGAATGGATAAGTGCAAGTCCAAAAAATATGGGGAGTAATAAACCGGGAGCCCAAATTATTTCTTTGAATGAAATGGAATGAATTGGAATGAAATGGAATGGAATGGAATGGATAAGTGCAAGTCCAAAAAATATGGGGAGTAATAAACCGGGAGCCCAAATTATTTCTTTGAATGAAATGGAATGAATTGGAATGAAATGGAATGGAATGGAATGGATAAGTGCAAGTCCAAAAAATATGGGGAGTAATAAACCGGGGAGCCCAAATTATTTCTTTGAATGAAATGGAATGGAATGGAATGAATTGGAATGAAATGGAATGGAATGGAATGGATAAGTGCAAGTCCAAAAAATATGGGGAGTAATAAACCGGGAGCCCAAATTATTTCTTTGAATGAAATGGAATGGATAAGTGCAAGTCCAAAAAATATGGGGAGTAATAAACCGGGAGCCCAAATTATTTCTTTGAATGAAATGGAATGAATTGGAATGGAATGGAATGGATAAGTGCAAGTCCAAAAAATATGGGGAGTAATAAACCGGGAGCCCAAATTATTTCTTTGAATGAAATGGAATGGAATGGAATGAATTGGAATGAAATGGAATGGAATGGAATGGATAAGTGCAAGTCCAAAAAATATGGGGAGTAATAAACCGGGAGCCCAAATTATTTCTTTGAATGAAATGGAATGAATTGGAATGAAATGGAATGGAATGGAATGGATAAGTGCAAGTCCAAAAAATATGGGGAGTAATAAACCGGGAGCCCAAATTATTTCTTTGAATGAAATGGAATGGAATGGAATGAATTGGAATGAAATGGAATGGAATGGAATGGATAAGTGCAAGTCCAAAAAATATGGGGAGTAATAAACCGGGAGCCCAAATTATTTCTTTGAATGATTGGAAATCTGAAAGTGCAGTGAATTTTATGGAAATCTGAGAGTGCAGAAAAATTATACTGTCTGTGTCGAGAGCTGGGACAAGCAGCGGGAGTCGGGACAAGCAGCGGGAGTGGTGGGGTGACGGGGAGTTGGAGGCGTGGCGCCGTGGCGGGAGTCGGGAGTAGCGGCGGGACTTGGAAAAAAATTGAAGGAATCAACTCCAGGGTGCCGGGAGCCCACCTGAGGAGAGGAAATGCCAACACTTGGAAATAATTGGTGTGTGCCGGGAGTGACGGCGTGGCGGGAGTGAGGGCGTGGCGGGCGTGGTGACGGGAGTTGGAGGCGTGGCGCCGTGGCGGGAGTCGGGAGTCGGGACAAGCAGCGGGACTTGGAAAGAAAATCAAGGATACAACTCCAGGGTGCCGGGAGCCCACCTGAGGAGAGGAAATCCCAACACTTAGAAAAAATTGGCATGTGCCGGGAGTGCCGGGGGTGGCGGGAAGTGAGGGCGTGACGGGCGTGGTGACGGGAGTTGGAGGCGTGGCGCCGTGGCGGGAGTCGGGACAAGCTGCGGGAGTCGGGACAGGCAGCGGGAGTCGGGAGTAGGCGCGGGGGAGTGACGGAGTGAGGGCGTGACGGGCGTGGTGACGGGAGTTGGAGGCGTGGCGCCGTGGCGGGAGTCGGGACAAGCAGCGGGAGTCGGGACAGGCAGCGGGAGTCGGGAGTAGGCGCGGGGAGTGACGGAGT
>CATNNA010000088.1:5000-7500 GCA_950106755.1 Climacium dendroides
CTAATCGCTTCGGGGGAGTCTTCAGCACCTCGCTCCCTTCGCACTGCCGACACGCGGACCGGGACACACTTGAACCAAGAGCACGGCGGCGCCGGGCTTCCCATCGCACAAAAAATCTAGCCTCAAACTTTCGTTCTCCCAAGCTTTCGCAAAGCGAATCACACCCCCGGGACACCCGCTACCACCACTCACGTTTCAATCCCATCAGTACTAGGCGAAAAATACGCTAAAGGAGATACGTGGGCACCCGTAGGCACCACAGCGCACACCCCGCCTCGCTTTCCCTGAGGGTCCCGTGAAAGGTAGCAGCGGATCCCGGAGGAACCCTTCCCCCACATAGTACTCTCTGTGGGATTCGGCAGGCCCCCCCGTCCTGTGTCAAAGAACCAAACCTGATAGCAAATTTGTGGAAGACCACCCTAAGTCATGCCGCTCCTGGTCCCGACTCCCGCTACGCCGTCACGCCTCCAACTCCCGTCACCACGCCCGTCACGCCCTCACTCCGTCACTCCCCGCGCCTACTCCCGACTCCCGCTGCCTGTCCCGACTCCCGCTGCTTGTCCCGACTCCCGCCACGGCGCCACGCCTCCAACTCCCGTCACCACGCCCGTCACGCCCTCACTCCGTCACTCCCCGCGCCTACTCCCGACTCCCGCTGCCTGTCCCGACTCCCGCAGCTTGTCCCGACTCCCGCCACGGCGCCACGCCTCCAACTCCCGTCACCACGCCCGTCACGCCCTCACTCCCGCCACCCCGGCACTCCCGGCACATGCCAATTTTTTCTAAGTGTTGGGATTTCCTCTCCTCAGGTGGGCTCCCGGCACCCTGGAGTTGTATCCTTGATTTTCTTTCCAAGTCCCGCTGCTTGTCCCGACTCCCGACTCCCGCCACGGCGCCACGCCTCCAACTCCCGTCACCACGCCCGCCACGCCCTCACTCCCGCCACGCCGTCACTCCCGGCACACACCAATTATTTCCAAGTGTTGGCATTTCCTCTCCTCAGGTGGGCTCCCGGCACCCTGGAGTTGATTCCTTCAATTTTTTTCCAAGTCCCGCCGCTACTCCCGACTCCCGCCACGGCGCCACGCCTCCAACTCCCGTCACCCCACCACTCCCGCTGCTTGTCCCGACTCCCGCTGCTTGTCCCAGCTCTCGACACAGACAGTATAATTTTTCTGCACTCTCAGATTTCCATAAAATTCACTGCACTTTCAGATTTCCAATCATTCAAAGAAATAATTTGGGCTCCCGGTTTATTACTCCCCATATTTTTTGGACTTGCACTTATCCATTCCATTCCATTCCATTTCATTCCAATTCATTCCATTCCATTCCATTTCATTCAAAGAAATAATTTGGGCTCCCGGTTTATTACTCCCCATATTTTTTGGACTTGCACTTATCCATTCCATTCCATTCCATTTCATTCCAATTCATTCCATTTCATTCAAAGAAATAATTTGGGCTCCCGGTTTATTACTCCCCATATTTTTTGGACTTGCACTTATCCATTCCATTCCATTCCATTTCATTCCAATTCATTCCATTCCATTCCATTTCATTCAAAGAAATAATTTGGGCTCCCGGTTTATTACTCCCCATATTTTTTGGACTTGCACTTATCCATTCCATTCCATTCCAATTCATTCCATTTCATTCAAAGAAATAATTTGGGCTCCCGGTTTATTACTCCCCATATTTTTTGGACTTGCACTTATCCATTCCATTTCATTCAAAGAAATAATTTGGGCTCCCGGTTTATTACTCCCCATATTTTTTGGACTTGCACTTATCCATTCCATTCCATTCCATTTCATTCCAATTCATTCCATTCCATTCCATTTCATTCAAAGAAATAATTTGGGCTCCCGGTTTATTACTCCCCATATTTTTTGGACTTGCACTTATCCATTCCATTCCATTCCATTTCATTCCAATTCATTCCATTTCATTCAAAGAAATAATTTGGGCTCCCGGTTTATTACTCCCCATATTTTTTGGACTTGCACTTATCCATTCCATTCCATTCCATTTCATTCCAATTCATTCCATTTCATTCAAAGAAATAATTTGGGCTCCCGGTTTATTACTCCCCATATTTTTTGGACTTGCACTTATCCATTCCATTCCATTCCATTTCATTCCAATTCATTCCATTCCATTCCATTTCATTCCAATTCATTCCATTCCATTCCATTTCATTCAAAGAAATAATTTGGGCTCCCGGTTTATTACTCCCCATATTTTTTGGACTTGCACTTATCCATTCCATTCCATTCCAATTCATTCCATTTCATTCAAAGAAATAATTTGGGCTCCCGGTTTATTACTCCCCATATTTTTTGGACTTGCACTTATCCATTCCATTCCATTCCAATTCATTCCATTTCATTCAAAGAAATAATTTGGGCTCCCGGTTTATTACTCCCCATATTTTTTGGACTTGCACTTATCCATTCCATTTCATTCAAAGAAATAATTTGGGCTCCCGGTTTATTAC
>CATNNA010000088.1:37500-39900 GCA_950106755.1 Climacium dendroides
CAATCATTCAAAGAAATAATTTGGGCTCCCGGTTTATTACTCCCCATATTTTTTGGACTTGCACTTATCCATTCCATTCCATTCCATTTCATTCCAATTCATTCCATTCCATTCCATTTCATTCAAAGAAATAATTTGGGCTCCCGGTTTATTACTCCCCATATTTTTTGGACTTGCACTTATCCATTCCATTCCATTCCATTTCATTCCAATTCATTCCATTTCATTCAAAGAAATAATTTGGGCTCCCGGTTTATTACTCCCCATATTTTTTGGACTTGCACTTATCCATTCCATTCCATTCCATTTCATTCCAATTCATTCCATTCCATTCCATTTCATTCAAAGAAATAATTTGGGCTCCCGGTTTATTACTCCCCATATTTTTTGGACTTGCACTTATCCATTCCATTCCATTCCAATTCATTCCATTTCATTCAAAGAAATAATTTGGGCTCCCGGTTTATTACTCCCCATATTTTTTGGACTTGCACTTATCCATTCCATTTCATTCAAAGAAATAATTTGGGCTCCCGGTTTATTACTCCCCATATTTTTTGGACTTGCACTTATCCATTCCATTCCATTCCATTTCATTCCAATTCATTCCATTCCATTCCATTTCATTCAAAGAAATAATTTGGGCTCCCGGTTTATTACTCCCCATATTTTTTGGACTTGCACTTATCCATTCCATTCCATTCCATTTCATTCCAATTCATTCCATTTCATTCAAAGAAATAATTTGGGCTCCCGGTTTATTACTCCCCATATTTTTTGGACTTGCACTTATCCATTCCATTCCATTCCATTTCATTCCAATTCATTCCATTTCATTCAAAGAAATAATTTGGGCTCCCGGTTTATTACTCCCCATATTTTTTGGACTTGCACTTATCCATTCCATTCCATTCCATTTCATTCCAATTCATTCCATTCCATTCCATTTCATTCCAATTCATTCCATTCCATTCCATTTCATTCAAAGAAATAATTTGGGCTCCCGGTTTATTACTCCCCATATTTTTTGGACTTGCACTTATCCATTCCATTCCATTCCAATTCATTCCATTTCATTCAAAGAAATAATTTGGGCTCCCGGTTTATTACTCCCCATATTTTTTGGACTTGCACTTATCCATTCCATTCCATTCCAATTCATTCCATTTCATTCAAAGAAATAATTTGGGCTCCCGGTTTATTACTCCCCATATTTTTTGGACTTGCACTTATCCATTCCATTTCATTCAAAGAAATAATTTGGGCTCCCGGTTTATTACTCCCCATATTTTTTGGACTTGCACTTATCCATTCCATTCCATTCCAATTCATTCCAATTCATTCTATTCCATTCCATTTCATTCAAAGAAATAATTTCATTCAAGTTTTATGATACATTTTTTTTGTCCCGGTTTTTCTCTCCATATTTTTTGGGGCCTCGGTGTATTAGTGCTCTTGTGTCTTATGTCATTGATTCATATTTTTGGCCCCAATTTATCTCTCCCCATTTTTTTTGTCCTTGGGTTACCGATTTCTTTGCATTGGAATTTAATGCTATGTTGTTTTGGTCCCCGGTTGACTACTCCCATTGTAATCCAAGGATAAAATTTTATGAACTCCTAAGCAATAGAAAAGACACTTGTTAGAAATGATGTGTCCTTTTTCTTTACACAAAATTTTAATGGAGCCAAATGGTAACCAAATTCTTAAGGTAGCCAAAATGAATTGTAAAGGCATTTCTTAAAATATCCTGCCCTTGGATTCCTCACTTGCCTTGAATTCGTACCTTGGATTCTTTTCAGGGGTTCATTATTTTGCTAGAAGGTTTTTAGTACCAAAACAATTGACTGGATTAAAAAATCTCGAAATTTTTGTAAAATGGATGCAGCACCGGGACTTCCCGGGAGGTCACCCATCCCAGTACTATTCCGGCCCAAAGGCGCTTAACTTCAGAGTTCTGATGGGATCTGGTGTAGTAGCCTTGGTATGACCGCATCACGGGAAGAATCGGAAGCGAAATTACCTAAATACACTTGCGTGACGCGCCTCCGATATTGGAGCTGGCAGCCCCGTTGCGTGACTCCCGTCACTCCGCGCTGCTTGTCCCGACTCCCGGGTGCCGGGAGTTGTTTCCTTGATTTTTTTCTAAGTGTTGGGATTTCCTCTCCTCAGGTGGGGTCCCGTCACCCGGGAGTTGTTTCCTTGATTTTTTTTTCCAAGTGTTGGGCTCTCCCGTGTGCCTTTGTCCCACCCTGGATTTCTGGAGTTCGAAGGAGGTAACAAATCGTTGGGACGGTGAGGCCGAATCTCAGTGGATCGTAGCAGCAAGGCTACTCTACCACTTACAATACCTCGTCCCATATTTAAGTCGTCTGCAAAGGATTCATCTCCCCGATCGTC
>CATNNA010000089.1:10000-12500 GCA_950106755.1 Climacium dendroides
CATATTTTTTGGACTTGCACTTATCCATTCCATTCCATTCCATTTCATTCCAATTCATTCCATTTCATTCAAAGAAATAATTTGGGCTCCCGGTTTATTACTCCCCATATTTTTTGGACTTGCACTTATCCATTCCATTCCATTCCATTTCATTCCAATTCATTCCATTCCATTCCATTTCATTCAAAGAAATAATTTGGGCTCCCGGTTTATTACTCCCCATATTTTTTGGACTTGCACTTATCCATTCCATTCCATTCCAATTCATTCCATTTCATTCAAAGAAATAATTTGGGCTCCCGGTTTATTACTCCCCATATTTTTTGGACTTGCACTTATCCATTCCATTTCATTCAAAGAAATAATTTGGGCTCCCGGTTTATTACTCCCCATATTTTTTGGACTTGCACTTATCCATTCCATTCCATTCCATTTCATTCCAATTCATTCCATTCCATTCCATTTCATTCAAAGAAATAATTTGGGCTCCCGGTTTATTACTCCCCATATTTTTTGGACTTGCACTTATCCATTCCATTCCATTCCATTTCATTCCAATTCATTCCATTTCATTCAAAGAAATAATTTGGGCTCCCGGTTTATTACTCCCCATATTTTTTGGACTTGCACTTATCCATTCCATTCCATTCCATTTCATTCCAATTCATTCCATTTCATTCAAAGAAATAATTTGGGCTCCCGGTTTATTACTCCCCATATTTTTTGGACTTGCACTTATCCATTCCATTCCATTCCATTTCATTCCAATTCATTCCATTCCATTCCATTTCATTCCAATTCATTCCATTCCATTCCATTTCATTCAAAGAAATAATTTGGGCTCCCGGTTTATTACTCCCCATATTTTTTGGACTTGCACTTATCCATTCCATTCCATTCCAATTCATTCCATTTCATTCAAAGAAATAATTTGGGCTCCCGGTTTATTACTCCCCATATTTTTTGGACTTGCACTTATCCATTCCATTCCATTCCAATTCATTCCATTTCATTCAAAGAAATAATTTGGGCTCCCGGTTTATTACTCCCCATATTTTTTGGACTTGCACTTATCCATTCCATTCCATTCCAATTCATTCCATTTCATTCAAAGAAATAATTTGGGCTCCCGGTTTATTACTCCCCATATTTTTTGGACTTGCACTTATCCATTCCATTTCATTCAAAGAAATAATTTGGGCTCCCGGTTTATTACTCCCCATATTTTTTGGACTTGCACTTATCCATTCCATTCCATTCCATTTCATTCCAATTCATTCCATTCCATTCCATTTCATTCAAAGAAATAATTTGGGCTCCCGGTTTATTACTCCCCATATTTTTTGGACTTGCACTTATCCATTCCATTCCATTCCATTTCATTCCAATTCATTCCATTTCATTCAAAGAAATAATTTGGGCTCCCGGTTTATTACTCCCCATATTTTTTGGACTTGCACTTATCCATTCCATTCCATTCCATTTCATTCCAATTCATTCCATTTCATTCAAAGAAATAATTTGGGCTCCCGGTTTATTACTCCCCATATTTTTTGGACTTGCACTTATCCATTCCATTCCATTCCATTTCATTCCAATTCATTCCATTCCATTCCATTTCATTCCAATTCATTCCATTCCATTCCATTTCATTCAAAGAAATAATTTGGGCTCCCGGTTTATTACTCCCCATATTTTTTGGACTTGCACTTATCCATTCCATTCCATTCCAATTCATTCCATTTCATTCAAAGAAATAATTTGGGCTCCCGGTTTATTACTCCCCATATTTTTTGGACTTGCACTTATCCATTCCATTCCATTCCAATTCATTCCATTTCATTCAAAGAAATAATTTGGGCTCCCGGTTTATTACTCCCCATATTTTTTGGACTTGCACTTATCCATTCCATTTCATTCAAAGAAATAATTTGGGCTCCCGGTTTATTACTCCCCATATTTTTTGGACTTGCACTTATCCATTCCATTCCATTCCATTTCATTCCAATTCATTCCATTCCATTCCATTTCATTCAAAGAAATAATTTGGGCTCCCGGTTTATTACTCCCCATATTTTTTGGACTTGCACTTATCCATTCCATTCCATTCCATTTCATTCCAATTCATTCCATTCCATTCCATTTCATTCAAAGAAATAATTTGGGCTCCCGGTTTATTACTCCCCATATTTTTTGGACTTGCACTTATCCATTCCATTCCATTCCATTCCATTCCATTTCATTCAAAGAAATAATTTGGGCTCCCGGTTTATTACTCCCCATATTTTTTGGACTTGCACTTATCCATTCCATTCCATTCCAATTCATTCCAATTCATTCTATTCCATTCCATTTCATTCAAAGAAATAATTTCATTCAAGTTTTATGATACATTTTTTTTGTCCCGGTTTTTCTCTCCATATTTTTTGGGGCCTCGGTGTATTAGTGCTCTTGTGTCTTATGTCATTGATTCATATTTTTGGCCCCAATTTATCTCTCC
>CATNNA010000089.1:20000-22500 GCA_950106755.1 Climacium dendroides
CGGGACGCCCCAAGGGGGGTGACCCGCTCGGGTATCACTAGGTTACGCAGCCAACAACAAATGCACAACAGGAAGCCGAGCGTCGCGGTGCGCCGGGCGCACGTCCCAAATGGCCTATCGTCGCGGAGGTCCCAGGCATCAGTATTCATCGCTAAGCGCTTCCTTCCCTAACGAACAGAGGCCCTGGCAATGAAGCAGGACGCTAATCGCTTCGGGGGAGTCTTCAGCACCTCGCTCCCTTCGCACTGCCGACACGCGGACCGGGACACACTTGAACCAAGAGCACGGCGGCGCCGGGCTTCCCATCGCACAAAAAATCTAGCCTCAAACTTTCGTTCTCCCAAGCTTTCGCAAAGCGAATCACACCCCCGGGACACCCGCTACCACCACTCACGTTTCAATCCCATCAGTACTAGGCGAAAAATACGCTAAAGGAGATACGTGGGCACCCGTAGGCACCACAGCGCACACCCCGCCTCGCTTTCCCTGAGGGTCCCGTGAAAGGTAGCAGCGGATCCCGGAGGAACCCTTCCCCCACATAGTACTCTCTGTGGGATTCGGCAGGCCCCCCCGTCCTGTGTCAAAGAACCAAACCTGATAGCAAATTTGTGGAAGACCACCCTAAGTCATGCCGCTCCTGGTCCCGACTCCCGCTACGCCGTCACGCCTCCAACTCCCGTCACCACGCCCGTCACGCCCTCACTCCGTCACTCCCCGCGCCTACTCCCGACTCCCGCTGCCTGTCCCGACTCCCGCTGCTTGTCCCGACTCCCGCCACGGCGCCACGCCTCCAACTCCCGTCACCACGCCCGTCACGCCCTCACTCCGTCACTCCCCGCGCCTACTCCCGACTCCCGCTGCCTGTCCCGACTCCCGCAGCTTGTCCCGACTCCCGCCACGGCGCCACGCCTCCAACTCCCGTCACCACGCCCGTCACGCCCTCACTCCCGCCACCCCGGCACTCCCGGCACATGCCAATTTTTTCTAAGTGTTGGGATTTCCTCTCCTCAGGTGGGCTCCCGGCACCCTGGAGTTGTATCCTTGATTTTCTTTCCAAGTCCCGCTGCTTGTCCCGACTCCCGACTCCCGCCACGGCGCCACGCCTCCAACTCCCGTCACCACGCCCGCCACGCCCTCACTCCCGCCACGCCGTCACTCCCGGCACACACCAATTATTTCCAAGTGTTGGCATTTCCTCTCCTCAGGTGGGCTCCCGGCACCCTGGAGTTGATTCCTTCAATTTTTTTCCAAGTCCCGCCGCTACTCCCGACTCCCGCCACGGCGCCACGCCTCCAACTCCCGTCACCCCACCACTCCCGCTGCTTGTCCCGACTCCCGCTGCTTGTCCCAGCTCTCGACACAGACAGTATAATTTTTCTGCACTCTCAGATTTCCATAAAATTCACTGCACTTTCAGATTTCCAATCATTCAAAGAAATAATTTGGGCTCCCGGTTTATTACTCCCCATATTTTTTGGACTTGCACTTATCCATTCCATTCCATTCCATTTCATTCCAATTCATTCCATTCCATTCCATTTCATTCCAATTCATTCCATTCCATTCCATTTCATTCAAAGAAATAATTTGGGCTCCCGGTTTATTACTCCCCATATTTTTTGGACTTGCACTTATCCATTCCATTCCATTCCAATTCATTCCATTTCATTCAAAGAAATAATTTGGGCTCCCGGTTTATTACTCCCCATATTTTTTGGACTTGCACTTATCCATTCCATTCCATTCCAATTCATTCCATTTCATTCAAAGAAATAATTTGGGCTCCCGGTTTATTACTCCCCATATTTTTTGGACTTGCACTTATCCATTCCATTCCATTCCAATTCATTCCATTTCATTCAAAGAAATAATTTGGGCTCCCGGTTTATTACTCCCCATATTTTTTGGACTTGCACTTATCCATTCCATTTCATTCAAAGAAATAATTTGGGCTCCCGGTTTATTACTCCCCATATTTTTTGGACTTGCACTTATCCATTCCATTCCATTCCATTTCATTCCAATTCATTCCATTCCATTCCATTTCATTCAAAGAAATAATTTGGGCTCCCGGTTTATTACTCCCCATATTTTTTGGACTTGCACTTATCCATTCCATTCCATTCCATTTCATTCCAATTCATTCCATTTCATTCAAAGAAATAATTTGGGCTCCCGGTTTATTACTCCCCATATTTTTTGGACTTGCACTTATCCATTCCATTCCATTCCATTTCATTCCAATTCATTCCATTTCATTCAAAGAAATAATTTGGGCTCCCGGTTTATTACTCCCCATATTTTTTGGACTTGCACTTATCCATTCCATTCCATTCCATTTCATTCCAATTCATTCCATTCCATTCCATTTCATTCCAATTCATTCCATTCCATTCCATTTCATTCAAAGAAATAATTTGGGCTCCCGGTTTATTACTCCCCATATTTTTTGGACTTGCACTTATCCATTCCATTCCATTCCAATTCATTCCATTTCATT
>CATNNA010000089.1:42500-45000 GCA_950106755.1 Climacium dendroides
CCGTCACCACGCCCGCCACGCCCTCACTCCCGCCACGCCGTCACTCCCGGCACACACCAATTATTTCCAAGTGTTGGCATTTCCTCTCCTCAGGTGGGCTCCCGGCACCCTGGAGTTGATTCCTTCAATTTTTTTCCAAGTCCCGCCGCTACTCCCGACTCCCGCCACGGCGCCACGCCTCCAACTCCCGTCACCCCACCACTCCCGCTGCTTGTCCCGACTCCCGCTGCTTGTCCCAGCTCTCGACACAGACAGTATAATTTTTCTGCACTCTCAGATTTCCATAAAATTCACTGCACTTTCAGATTTCCAATCATTCAAAGAAATAATTTGGGCTCCCGGTTTATTACTCCCCATATTTTTTGGACTTGCACTTATCCATTCCATTCCATTCCATTTCATTCCAATTCATTCCATTCCATTCCATTTCATTCAAAGAAATAATTTGGGCTCCCGGTTTATTACTCCCCATATTTTTTGGACTTGCACTTATCCATTCCATTCCATTCCATTTCATTCCAATTCATTCCATTTCATTCAAAGAAATAATTTGGGCTCCCGGTTTATTACTCCCCATATTTTTTGGACTTGCACTTATCCATTCCATTCCATTCCATTTCATTCCAATTCATTCCATTCCATTCCATTTCATTCAAAGAAATAATTTGGGCTCCCGGTTTATTACTCCCCATATTTTTTGGACTTGCACTTATCCATTCCATTCCATTCCAATTCATTCCATTTCATTCAAAGAAATAATTTGGGCTCCCGGTTTATTACTCCCCATATTTTTTGGACTTGCACTTATCCATTCCATTTCATTCAAAGAAATAATTTGGGCTCCCGGTTTATTACTCCCCATATTTTTTGGACTTGCACTTATCCATTCCATTCCATTCCATTTCATTCCAATTCATTCCATTCCATTCCATTTCATTCAAAGAAATAATTTGGGCTCCCGGTTTATTACTCCCCATATTTTTTGGACTTGCACTTATCCATTCCATTCCATTCCATTTCATTCCAATTCATTCCATTTCATTCAAAGAAATAATTTGGGCTCCCGGTTTATTACTCCCCATATTTTTTGGACTTGCACTTATCCATTCCATTCCATTCCATTTCATTCCAATTCATTCCATTTCATTCAAAGAAATAATTTGGGCTCCCGGTTTATTACTCCCCATATTTTTTGGACTTGCACTTATCCATTCCATTCCATTCCATTTCATTCCAATTCATTCCATTCCATTCCATTTCATTCCAATTCATTCCATTCCATTCCATTTCATTCAAAGAAATAATTTGGGCTCCCGGTTTATTACTCCCCATATTTTTTGGACTTGCACTTATCCATTCCATTCCATTCCAATTCATTCCATTTCATTCAAAGAAATAATTTGGGCTCCCGGTTTATTACTCCCCATATTTTTTGGACTTGCACTTATCCATTCCATTCCATTCCAATTCATTCCATTTCATTCAAAGAAATAATTTGGGCTCCCGGTTTATTACTCCCCATATTTTTTGGACTTGCACTTATCCATTCCATTTCATTCAAAGAAATAATTTGGGCTCCCGGTTTATTACTCCCCATATTTTTTGGACTTGCACTTATCCATTCCATTCCATTCCATTTCATTCCAATTCATTCCATTCCATTCCATTTCATTCAAAGAAATAATTTGGGCTCCCGGTTTATTACTCCCCATATTTTTTGGACTTGCACTTATCCATTCCATTCCATTCCATTTCATTCCAATTCATTCCATTTCATTCAAAGAAATAATTTGGGCTCCCGGTTTATTACTCCCCATATTTTTTGGACTTGCACTTATCCATTCCATTCCATTCCATTTCATTCCAATTCATTCCATTTCATTCAAAGAAATAATTTGGGCTCCCGGTTTATTACTCCCCATATTTTTTGGACTTGCACTTATCCATTCCATTCCATTCCATTTCATTCCAATTCATTCCATTCCATTCCATTTCATTCCAATTCATTCCATTCCATTCCATTTCATTCAAAGAAATAATTTGGGCTCCCGGTTTATTACTCCCCATATTTTTTGGACTTGCACTTATCCATTCCATTCCATTCCAATTCATTCCATTTCATTCAAAGAAATAATTTGGGCTCCCGGTTTATTACTCCCCATATTTTTTGGACTTGCACTTATCCATTCCATTCCATTCCAATTCATTCCATTTCATTCAAAGAAATAATTTGGGCTCCCGGTTTATTACTCCCCATATTTTTTGGACTTGCACTTATCCATTCCATTTCATTCAAAGAAATAATTTGGGCTCCCGGTTTATTACTCCCCATATTTTTTGGACTTGCACTTATCCATTCCATTCCATTCCATTTCATTCCAATTCATTCCATTCCATTCCATTTCATTCAAAGAAATAATTTGGGCTCCCGGTTTATTACTCCCCATATTTTTTGGACTTGCACTTATCCATTCCATTCCATTCCATTTCATTCCAATTC
>CATNNA010000090.1:0-35000 GCA_950106755.1 Climacium dendroides
TGTGTTCCGGATGAGTCCGGATTCCGGATCCGGATAAGTTCCGGATCCGGGTGGTGCCAGAACGCTTATTTCCTAATTCAAGTTATCTGGTCCAAAAATCACACTCTAACTATAATTTTTTTTAATTTTTTTTAATTTTTCGCACCTACTTCTTGCATTATTGATCCGTTTCCGGATTCCGGATTCCCACAAACTACTACATTTCTTATAAAACATAGGAAAACATCTCCCTATCATCCTAAGGCTAATGGGCAGACAGAGAAAAACTAATGGTATACTTTGCAAGATTTTAACTAAAACAATAGCTGAATCAGCTACAAACTGGGATGATAAATTATGGGGAGCGTTATGGGCCTATAGAGTTGCATATAAGTTAACTACTAAGTTTAGCTTTTTTTAATTGGTGTGTGGGCATGAGGCTATCTTACCTATAGAATATGAAATACCTTCATTAAAGATAGCTATAGAAAATAGGCTAGATGAAGACAATTGTTTACAAATTAGGCTAGCTCAATTGGAAGCCTTGGATGAGAACATGAGGGATGCTTATTTAAATACCTATGCTGTGCAAAAGCGTCGTAAAACTTTTTATGATAGTAAATTAGGGCCTAAACACTTTAAAGTGGGGGATTTAGTGCTATTGTATGATAGCTGTTTTTTTAAGTTCCCATGGAAATTGCAAATGCATTGGTTAGGACCTTATGAAGTCATGGATATTAATCCCAATGGGTCTGCACAATTGAAGGATTTTGAGAGGAAATTTCTTCCTACCCGAATCAATAGATACAGACTTAAACTTTATTATACATAAGCCGGGGTCGGCTTATCCTTGAGAGGGGGAAAGAGTGTTTCTTTACAATTCTTTGCAAAAATGTTTTTTTTTCAGATTTTCACAATTTTGAGTCAATTGGGTGTTCTTAGTTTATTTTGGTGGTGGAAGAAGGTGAATGAAGTTATATTTAAATAAATATAGTAATAAATGTAGTAATAAATATAGTAATACTTTCTATAGTGCAATAAATAGATTAATTAAGAGTGGCGAGAAATGAAAAAGAAAAAAATGAAAAACATTATATAAGAGAGAAAATGATGAGTGTGGTAAGGAATAGAAAGTTACATATAGATATAAAATTTTAAAATAAAATAGAAATAATGTTCAGCATTTGAAAATAATTTAAAAAATGATATTAAAATAATAATAATAATAAATCAATTATATCGATAATTCAGCAAGTGAGAACTAGTAACTATTGAGTATATCGATGGTACAATGCAGCTATAGTTGAGTCACGATAGATTGGGACTATAGTTGCGGTACGAATAGGTTGGCCAAGAGATCAAATTAATTAAATAAGTAAATAAAACCATAATAAAAAATAAAAAATAAAAAAATAAAAACAAGAACATGATAAATAAAATAAAATAAATTTAAAATGGAAAGACATTAAAAGAGAAAACATGATAAATTTTTAAAAAAAAAATAATAATAATAATAGTAAGGAAGAAAACATGATAAAAGTAAGATAAGAATGAAATTAAAGTTAAAAAATGGAAATAAGAGAAAAAAATAGGAAAAAAATATCAAAATAAAAACATGATAAAAAAATTATAAGAAGAAGAATAAATAAATAAAATTATAAGAAGAGAAAAAAATGGAAAATTAAAAATAAATAGATAAATAATTTTAAATAAATATATATAAAGTAAACTAAGATTATAGAAAAAAAATATAGAAAAACATGATAAAATACAATAATAATAAAATTTTATTTGGGATAATTTTTGGATACGATATGATAGGAAAAGAGTACTTTAAGAGCCATTTATGGAAGATACCTGTAGTACAAGAATTAAATGTGAATATCTATTGAAAAATATCTATTGATGAGATGATGAGAGATCATTATAAGGAATTGAGAGGAGTGGCATCTCAATAGA
Organism: Climacium dendroides; assembly: GCA_950106755.1. Classification (NCBI taxonomy): domain Eukaryota; kingdom Viridiplantae; phylum Streptophyta; class Bryopsida; order Hypnales; family Climaciaceae; genus Climacium; species Climacium dendroides. Next base: position 1,939 of record CATNNA010000090.1, read on the forward strand.
GTCATGAGTGTAAGCCGCCAAGTAAAAGCAATAGTTGAGTGTTGTTCTATTAACTTGAGAGAAAACTATCATAACAATCTTTATCTTGGGAAGAGGGCTGGGGCTATAGCTTGAGTGGAAGTGGAGCAACCATAGTTTAGTGCGGTCGAGAGTCCGAAAGCTTGAGTGTAAAATCTATAGTTGTCTAGAGTGCAAGTGAATTGGAAGGAGGCGTAGTGCTATTGTGAGCGACATCTCGAGAGGAGACGCATCTTTGGGTGCAATTGTGAGTGAAACGCCGAGAGTGTGAGATTTTAGCGTGTGAATTCGAGCCGAGAGTTTTAGGGTTGCAATAGATCCGATGGAGCAGGAAATGGCGGAGGCAAGCCAAGTGGAGCAATTGTCACATGTGGTGCCGTAGGTGAATGCACCAATGGAGGAGGAAGACGAGGACAATTGTTTGTTGATAGGCACTCGCGAGGGTGCAATTGAATGGAGCCAGGTAAAGAAGATCAAACCGGAGGTGGGCACGACTTCAACTGTGACCTCTCCATCACCTATTGTAAGTCCGGGAGGCCAATCGCATACATCAATAGTGGAGGGCGTGAAGGTGAAAGAAGAGTCGGGCAAGGAGCCAATACCGCGACAGAAGCTATCGAAACAAGAAATGTTGGCTAAGAGACAGAAAATGCAGGAGGAGCTGGAGCTATTGGACAAGGAAATGCAACAGTAGACGGAGGAGGAACGTCGCATTGCCGAGCTAGAGGATCAATTGAAGCAAGCGGTGGCCGCTGTAGCAGGAAGAGAACAATGGTTTCAACGACAATTGAAGGAGATCAACGAGAATCATCAATTGGAGAGGGCAAAATGGAATCAAACTCACGAGGAATGGAAGGTAGTCACTAGTGAATTGGAGAATCAACGGCGGAAGTTGGCACAATCGTGGCAAGAAATGCAAGATTTGATGGATCAATTGGAGAAGGAGCTTCGTCAAGAGCGGGGAAAGACCACACTTTTGGAGAGCGAAAAAATTCAATTGATGGGGGAGATCACTCAGTTGTGTGAGCAAATCCAAGGCGATAGTAGCCTAGAGTGGACTCAATTGGAACTGGTATCTATAGATGCCATGGTCCCTACTATTAGACGGGGGAGAGTTTTACAGGTTAAAGATCTATTGAACTTGATGGAGCATTTACCTCCAGTGCAGCGAGTGGAGCAGGCCTATAGGTGGGATTCCCAACTTTTCTTTCTATTGTTGAACGTATAGAGTGGCAAGCATTTGAGTGGGTCTCAATTTGAGAGATTATGGAATAAGAGCCAGCGTTATGGATTGGAAAATCTATTGGCTGAGATGTTGGTGAGACTCGTGTTCATAGTTGAGCATCCATTCCAAGCATATCTATTGATGGGCAATCTAGCAGCACGAACTTTTCTATATAGTCAGGAGGTGGAGCACCAACCACCAGTAGAGTCTTCGAAAAGCGCGGGAGAAATCTATGGCGATGGAGAGACGTATTCCAGCTTGCAATAGTTGGACAACCCCCATTCTACAGGATTTTGATGCAATGGAAAAACAGTGGGCATTGGGGGAGGTATTTACTTAGAAAGAACAGTTGAGGCAATTGGTGCAACGTTTCAAGGATGAGAAGTGTGTGGGAATCCGGAATCCGGAAACGGATCAATAATGCAAGAAGTAGGTGCGAAAAATTAAAAAAAATTAAAAAAAATTATAGTTAGAGTGTGATTTTTGGACCAGATAACTTGATTTAGGAAATAAGTGTTCCGGCACCACCCGGATCCGGAACTTATCCGGATCCGGAATCCGGACTCATCCGGAACACAAGAACCTACCGTATAGGTCTCGTAGCTACGGAAGTAGGATACCGTTGATACAACGGACCTGTAGCCGTTGTCCTTAAGACCGTAGAGAGACGGTTTAGTACTTAAGCCGTCTTCCTAGGGTTTCCTCTTCACTTTTCTATTCTGTATCCCCAAGACTATTTGTGTGAGTAGTTGAGAGAAAGAGTGGTGAGTTAGCGACTGAGGTAGAACTACTTTCCCTTCGTTCTCACTAAGACCTTATGGCATCCGGACCAGTACGGAAGATAGCGGTATCTGCCCGGGTTATCTCTCTGGCCATTCCGGATAGCCCGGAACTACACAAGCAGTTAGAGGAGGACTTGACTAGGTTAGGATGTGTCGGTTTACTACACCGACTATGGAACCTCAAGAGTGAGGAGATGATTCAAGAGCTACTTCACGGTGTTCCAAATCAGTATGAGCTCACTTTGAGAGGACGACCAGTCGCGTGGACCGAGGACATTTGGGCGGACGTCTATCAGTTCCGGAAGAGTGGGAACGGTTTAGCATCGAGGACGGACCGTTTTGTAGCTGGGAAGTTCACCGGGTCTGCAAACCCTAAGGACGGATTTGCTATCAACGAGTGCAAGGACGAGAGACATAGGCGGATCCTAGAGTTTCTGATTCCGATCTTGTATCCGGAAAAGCCAACGCGGGTTACCATTACGGTGGCCAATACTATCTTTGGGGCTATGGAGAACCGGGTAGTGCACTGGGGTAGGGTCATAGCCGGGATAGTGGCTAAATTAGCGGATCACGTGACTCGAGCTAAGGCGAGTCCAGTTAGCACCTATTTGTTTCATCTGTACCATCAACAGGAACTTTTGAGTGCGGCGGAAATAATTCAATATGACACCGAAAAGACGCTCCTATCATACGGACTTTCCGGGGAGGAAGCGGAAGATCCGGTTGAGTCTGAACCGGAGGAACTTCCCAAGGAACGTCTAACCGATCCAAGGACCAAGAAGAGGAAGTCAACCGATCCGGGGTCGAGAATCAAGCCACCGACAATGGAGAGGGGGGAGTCCAGCAAAGGACCTGAGATGGAAACAGAATCCGCATTTTTCAATGCGGGACTTGAGTGGATACGTGAAGCTAAGGTACTTCATGACGGGTTGTCAGATTTGGTGATAGACACCGCGGAAGTGTTGAAGGTGGATCCGGATCAGATCGTGGAAGTTGTCAAGCGACTGCCCAAGCTGGAGGATCTGAAAAAGAGGGAGGAGCAGATCCAGGAGTTGGAGGCGGAACAGAACCTACTCCAGACCCGGGTGAATTGGGCGGAAGGGGAAATGGTAGCTGCGAAGGAGAAAGAGAAGGAGGCTCTCGTTCTGGTCAAGAATCTAACCGGGGCAGTCAACATCAAAGCCGACATCATCACGAAAGCTGCCTTGTTTGACTCGAAGATGATATCGGAAGGCCACATTACCGGAACCAAGGTAGTTACCATCCTCGTAGACTTCAGCGCGAGGATAGAGCAAGTTTTCAAGGAGATCCAGAAGTTACTAGCGGCCATCGACCCAAACCATGCGATGGATTTCTCCACCTTTTCGGAACTTTCTTTTGTCGCAGGTACCCTAGGGAAGCCAGTGGCGGATCAGGCAACCTGGATGGAGGGCTTGAGGGGGATACTCACACTAGTCGAGCCTTCCGCCAGTAAGATACGGATGACGGAGTTGAATTTGAGGCCAACCTCGGAACCGGAACCGGAGTCTAGCGCGAAAACGGTTCCGGTGCCATCTAAGTTTTCAACTCCGGAAGTTCCCAAGGCACAAACAATGCCGAATTTGATGACCGGATCATTCAAGGTTCCGGGACAACAGGTTAGGGGAGATCTCATCAACCGGATAGGTGGGATGACCAATCCGGCTCGGACTAATCTGAAAGGATTTGTGCACATGCAAGAGACCACGCCGGAGAAAGGAAGCGAACCCGCAACATTGGAGGATACAACACCAGAGAAGGAGAGGGAAGTTCAAGTCATTGAAGATTCTGACGAGGAGAGTGCCCACTCCACTTCCGGAACCGAAGGCGACAGCGATCCGTCTCTAGCAACGCGCCATATCCAGACTTGGGCCATAGCAAAAACTACGCCAGCCAAGAATACGAAGGGGACGCCTACCAACCAAGCGGGGAGTCGTTCAAAGAAAGGACGGAAGCCAAGACATTAGGATTGGTAGGAGAAGAAGTATAGGATCCGGAATGGGATTTCGAGCTTGGACCCGGTTTCCGGAATTTTAGGCGGATAGTAAGGAAATCCGGTTATCTCGGATGGCAGTTAGCAATCTTTCCGGATATTTCGGGAGGTTCAGGGATTGGTGGCCTGGATTTCCGGGTTTTCCTTTTCAAGCTTTTAGGAGTTGACTTTGGGTTTTTGTGTTAGTATTTTAAGGGCAGGCAAGTTAGTTGTCTGCCATTCCATCCTACTCCATTCGATCTTAGTGTTTTCACATATGTATTACGATTTTCCTTTTCTTAATCTAAGTCAACCAGGGTGCTTCTAGCTGCACTTTGCTTAGGCGGAATCTTTGGCTCAGTGTATGCATGTATGTTTGTATCCTTGTACTGGAGAAAGAGAAGGGAGGGAGAGGAGGAATCCGGATCTTGAGCTACGGATCATCTGGGGGTGGAGCTAGTGAGAAGGAACGCAAAGCTGAGTAAGGGAGTGTAAGTGTGACGTGCTTTTAAATTGCCGGAACGGCAATCCGGATAAGACGGTAGAGGTCCGTGCGAGTCCGGAACCAAGAGGGTTCTGTGCGGAGTTAAGCAACCGCCAAAGGAAAGGATCTCCCGCTACTTCGGAAAGTCTGCCAACCTCCCCCTTGGTAAATTGTCTTCTCCTTGAGATTCTATCCTTTTGGATCTATAAGTTCTGATCCGTCGTTGTAGTAAGAGAGGTGTAAAAAGTGCTCTATATGACCTAATTTCGGATCGGCCAATCCGGAAACTGTGAGAGAATACTCCTCCCTCCTCCTACAACTGTGTTGTCTTGGGTGTGTTGTTTAGTAGATTTAGAGTATAGAGAGGATAATTGTACAAGTGGTGAGTCCCCACCCCTTTCTAGATCAAGGGCGGACCCTCTGAGGGTAAAACAAAGGCAACAAAAACTAGTGACGGAAGAGAGACGGAACTCAGATCCGGGTGTGTCCGGATCCGAAACGGAATCCGGAATGTACTAAGTTTCCGGAACGAGATAGGGTAAGTGAAATAAGGGAGATTAAGTGAGTAGTCACAATCCGGATACTTCTAACTTAATCGATATCTTACTAGAAGTTCCCTGGAACGATAATTCGTGTCATCTTGCAACCATTTGTCGTTGTAAGGATACTTACGGCTAACTGCGCGTACGAGAGAGTAGGCCAAGGAAATGATTCAATTGTGCAAGGAGAGGGTGGTGCGAGCAAATGAAGTGGATGTGCATCCATCCATTTACTTTTATACATATAGATTCCATGAAGGCCGCTTGAAGCAGTTAGTTCTGGTAGTGGGACTAGCAGCTCTATTGCCTTTTGACGTGGAGAGTGATAGTTGAATGAAGAGTGCGCATCAATTGGTGGTGAGACCCCCTGTGTTCTATGGTTTGCGGCCGGACTTGGACGATTGGAGGCCACTATACGATGTCTCAGTAGAAGACAATAGATTCTTGGGTAAGTACGAGAACCTGTTTATTAAAGAGGTGCATCAACCAGATTTGTTGTCATAGGAGGCATTGCTATGGATGGGAAAAGATTTTGGGAGCCAAACGAAGATTCTATTGCATCCAATTGAGGTGTTGATTCATCAGGAGAAAGGGATACGATAGCCAGGTTTACCACCATTGCTTGTCCAGGATTCCCAATTGTGCCGTGTTCCAAGGCGATATCTATGGTGCGTTACCAATAGACTAAACACTCCATGGTACAATTGGTGCGTTATGAACAGGAAATGGGACACCGTGGAAAATTATGTGGTAGGTTTTTAACAATTCTATCGTGACCATTGAGACCATACAGATCCAATATGCTTTAGACAAGCAGTGTTTTGCAATGCTCTAGCGTCATGGTACCAGGAGTTCCAATTGATCATGGATCCTCAGATTGGAGGGTGGCAGGGTCAGGATGGCCAAATTTACACTAAGATCAAGTATCTTGCCGCAAGGAGATTACGATTGTTTGAGTTGATGTGTTCAATGCATTTTCTTCAGGGAGCTCACAACGTGATCTTGGACGAGTATAAGGGTAGTCGCTATGTAGCTATGGATACTTTTCATCGACTGTAGAGGAGCGGGAATTTTGATTGCAGGCGGGAGGGATACCAGGATCTTCATAAGCGAATGAAAATTCACAATGTGGCAGTTCTTGCGGATGGGAAAAGAGAAGTGCCGAGGATGCCGTTCGAGTGGCACAATAGTAATGCTGGCTGTTCGGTGGAGTGTGTATTAGGGCCACCACCGACATCCAAATCACAGAACGAAGAAGTTGCAAAGTCAAAGATCAACAAATGAACTGTAGATGTTGTCGATCATCTTTGTAGTTGCGAGGACGCAACTAGCTGGGAAGTAGGCTATGTAGTATGGAAAATTTTGCAGTCTTTGTAAACTTTCTTGATTTTCAATAGTACTACGGCATTTTGAAGTTAATTCTCTATAGTTACTAGTTAATATGGATTTTACTTGGATTTCATCAATAGTGTTGGTCAATGAGATGAAAGGGGTATCATCAATGGTAGTGGTTAGGGGTTGGTTGGATGAATCAGGTGAAGACCAATTGTTCGTCGAAGTTGCCGCCCAGTCTGGAATGCGAGTCCAGAACTCGTGCGTGGTGGTGTCCGGCAGTACGTGTGTGAGCATGCTGGAGATTTATAGTGCGTTGGGCGATTAGGTTGAGCGGAGTGATTTCTATAGTGGATGTGTAATTTGATAGTGCGGGTTTGATAGTTGTTATCAAGAGCAGAGTGAGAATGCGAGGATCTATTGTAATATTTTAAGTTGTAATGAAAAATGGAGATGATTGGAAATCAATTGTTGTGTGCGTGTTATGTTTTCAATTGTTTTCAGTTCCATGTGTGATGAATCTGGGATGGTTGTCTTATCTATTGTGAATGAATTTGTGATGGATGCTGTGAATGGTAGATTATCTATAGGACGAGTTTGCCGCTTATGAGTACATGAGTATTCTAGAATCGATAGAATGAGAATTGGAGTATGTACAATTGTTTGATGTCTGAATTTATGGAGTAACTGTGAGTGAATTTAATTGTATTCAATGGAGAATATTTTGAGTGCATAGGGTTAGTATGTATAATGTTTTATTTATAGTGAACATGCTGCTGGGTCAGAGCATCTATGGTGAGAAGATGGATGTTGTCTATGCTGTAGATTGATAGATTCATAATCGGGTAAAATCGATAGAGTGTTTGAGTGAACAATTGTTTGAAAGTATTTGAGATGTTGTTCTTAGAGCACAATCTATAGTGGAGAGAGCCGAATATACAAAGCAATCCTAATAGTAATTGCAATAGAATTTGAGAGATCAATAGCTTGGAAGCCCTTGTATGGCTGTGTCCATCGTTGCTGAGAAGTTCTCTAATACCTATTGAAACTAGAGTTGCCTGAAAAAGAAATCAACGATTGATGCAGTTGGTTGGTGAGGCAAATTTATAAAAGATTGTGGCTAGTGGATTTGAGAGCTAAAGAAAAGCTATAGGAGAGAGACAAAATTGATAAGTTTTAGACCCGGTTTCAATTATAATAAATTTAGATCTTATCTATGATAAATGTAAGACTGAAATATTTTTTCCCTCCTTCAATTGTGCATAAACCAAAGAATGGATTAAATCCATTTCTTTATTAAATTACCCATTGCACTTTGCCTCCCTGAGAACGAACTCTAACTATAGGAATTCCTCAATGGTTCATCCATTGTAAAAAAACAAACTACAATTAAATGGAGACTTTAAAATTTTGAAATATGTATCTTAAATATTTTTCAAGTATTTAAAAAAGAATTCTGAACTACAGTAAATGTTTGGATGTGGGGGGGAATTGGAATTATAAATTTAGCAGACCAAGAGTACATATAGTAAAACATTTATTTAATTTGAAACTTGCATGTGTCAAATTACTTATGTATAATCTTTTTATTCCAAGTTTCACATGGAACTTGGAATTTCAAACAAACAAATTCAGGAATAAAATATATAGAGTACACAACAGTGAAATCCAATAGTCCAATAAATACTATTAATAGAATGTCATGTTCAATACATAGGCACATTATCATAATACAAACAACACAACATATGCAAACATCTCAAATCATCTAAATGCAAAAGCACATTCTACTAAAAAATCTAATACAACTATGTACTAATATAATTATGGACTATTCATCCTTAGGATGAAGATTCGTCCTTGTTGGAATCTGACATGAAGGCTAATGTTGATGCTTTGATGATATTTGTGCTTTCGGAATTGCAACTCTTAGAGCAAAAGTTCCTTCTTTGAATCGTGGCTTTCAGGCTATCATAATGTAGTCTATATTCAACCAAGTCAGAGATATTATTCAATCCTCAAGCCAAACATTACCTTTCTTTGTGTCCCATCCAACATACATATCCATATTAATGTGATGATGAGAAGCTGCCATCCAATATTGGATTTGGATCATATGAATGTGTCTTGGATCTGGATTAGGGTTTGTAATCGTTTTCATAAGCCAAAATGGCTTTGGATCACCATCAATGGGACGCACCACAACAAAATAACCTATAAATACATCATGAGCAATACGAAAGGAAGGTTGTGGACGATCACGCCTACGCCCAACAAAGGTCTCATCTTCTGCATGGTTTTCATCTAGTATACCATCATTTCTTCTTCAGTTTGCCTCTTCGATGGCGACTCTTGTCTTTGGTCAAAATCCATGCTGTAATCTCTATTGCACTTCTACAAGTTGATCCATAGCAGCTCAAACACCCTTCCATTATTTTTTAAAGGATCAATCTTCCTCGTGAAGTCCCCAGAGTCCTCATCATCTGCCATTCTATTCTAATATGTAATGAAACCATCCAAGCCCTTTTTAATATCAATAGAAGTTTGGCGTGGAATTAAAGCAAGTAGATTACCATTTGGCACTTTTGGACGCTTGTCTTCAATTTCAAACCAACCAATAAATTCCTTTACCATCTTCTGGCTTCTACTTCAAGTTCATATACAAATTCTTGTATTCCATAACAAGCCATCCACTAGAATCCTTGTGGAATTTGAAATACTACTTTTTAGAATGGCCTTCCAACCAATCTCTACCTATACCCAAGTACCCAAGTTGCACATATATTTTGAAATTAGGGACCTCTTCGATGAAATGAGGTATTATTGGGTGTATTTTGCATTCCATGAAGGACTTCATCAGCTTTGAAAGTGTGGGATAGTCACCCATCTTCAACTTACTACTCCATCGACCATAAAGAGCATCAATGTCCTCATGAGTGTGCCCAACAATAAGGAAATTAATATATCTATAAAACTGCCTAAATATTCTTCATAGATATAGAACTCATCTATCGTTGACTCAAAGATAATAATCGTACAAAAATCAATTTCAAGGTTATGCATGACATTTATACATTGGAAACCAACAAAATTACATGAAGACTAACTTCACCCTATTAGAGACTTGAAATTATACTCCTCAAAAGCCTAGAGGATCCTCGACTCGAGGATGACATGTTCTCATACTAACTGACGTTCATTTTATCATCGACTGCGATGTTATGATTATGCAATTTTGGACTTTAGCAAACTATATCTTCTTTTCGTCGAATGAAGGATAACATTTTCAACAGTCAAATAGTCGAATTGGTTCAATATAACCAAGAATCCCTCATAATACACTAGTAAATGTTGAGAGAAGAAGCATGACTGTAGTATTTTTGACTTGAGGATTGATGTCCACTAAAGAAACGTGATTATACACTACAAGAAAACCTGTCCGAAATGACAAAAACTGGTCCGAAATGATAGAAATTAGCCCCTCCTAATCTACAAAAAATTGACAGTTTTTGGTCAATTTAGACAATTTTCTGTCAATTCGGACAGTTTTTGTCCTAATTGACTGAAATTCATCAAATTTCTGTAGATTAGGAGGGGTTGATTTTTGTCATTTTGGACGCATTTCTCTTGTAGTGATAGTATATTCTACTCAAAGATACATGGATGAATGTCAAGAGGAAATAAGACTACATTATCCTAGAGTTGAGAATACACGAATTGATGTTCACTAAGGAAACATGACTATAGTATCCTCTACTCAAGGATACACGTATGAATGTCAAGAGAGGAAACATGACTACATTATCCTTGAGTCAAGGATAATCTGGGTATGTTTATAGAAAGTGTAAAGACATTTTTTTTCGAGATTTGTAGCGGGAAAATCAGACATTGTCAAACTACAAGATTTCTAGTGCGTCATGGGAAACACTTACGTAGTATAGGACACTACCACCAACTTCTATGTTTCAAAGAAAGTTAATGCACATAACTAGTAAGTAGTACTCGCTTTCGCAAACTAAAAAAATAGGAAAAGGGCAACTACCACCTGCTGTGGAAACCATTGAAAGTATAAGAGAACTTACTAGCAAGCCTTGTCCATGACAAAGGTCAACATTACAAAATCTCCGCCATCACAAAAGAAAACATGAAACAAAGAACCAAATAGTTGTAAAAAGCAAGTGCAAGGAGCAGGGTGAGGAAAAGAGAAAAAAACAACGGAACAACAAAAGCAGTTATGGCGGTGGAGTTTGCTTGCAAGGTTAATGTCGACGAGTTGAACTTAGTGGAAGAGACAATGAATCTAGCAACAATGAAAGGACATAAATGATTATAGTACCAAAACTTTAAAATTCAAAGGCCTTCTAAATCCTCATTGCTTTTCCAAATTCCTTTGGCAAATCATGTGGTAGAACATTGTTTGGCATAATGGAATAAAAGACGCTTTAACTTGGTTGAGGCCTAGATTCTTGGACTCCACTGAAAAAACGATATAAGAAGCCTTTTTCTGTTGCCTACTAGTATTAAAAATTATTGACTTCTTTGGTGTCCATGTCGTCGACTATAAGAAATCAAGAATAGATGCTATTATTGGGAGTTTCTCTACACATGATGAGTGGCAGCATTCAAAAGGTTCTACGATGGTTTCCAAGTTTTAGGGTCTATAAGGTTAGGGTATGTCAAACTAAGGTTTTTAGTTTTTAGAATTTTAGGTTTTAAAGGGTGTAGGGTGTAGGGTTTAATTGGTTAAATCCTACACTCTAAAAATGTGGGTTCAAGGTTTAATTGGTTAAAACCTAAATAGTGGATTTTTGGTTGAATTGGTGAAACTCCAAAATTGCAGGTCCATGGTTGAATTGGTTAAATTCTAAACCCTAAATTGCGGATTTAGAGTTCATGTCTAAATTGGATTTTGTATTTTTGTTTTCAACCAACTAAAGTTGTTAAATATCTTGTAAGCAAAAAAAACTATAAAAATGCCATTTCTAGAAGAAGTACCAAATTTTGATACTAAACAAGAGTTTTGGACCTACATGACTTTTAGACCTATTGTTGCATTATTTTGAAAAGTAATAACTTCATAAAATTCCACCATGTATATTGCATAATCTTAGTATTCAAAAGTGACCAAAAATTCAGTTAAGTTATAAAAGACTCTGTAGTTTATCCTAGAGTATAAATTCTAATATTAGTAATTGTAAACTAAAACTCCTTATAATTTTGATATAACAAATTCAAATGGAATAATTGAAAGTTTTGAAAATATACTTTAATTTACAGAACAAATTTGACATTTTGATTCCTTAAGAAACAGGAACAAATAAGATTCAAACTATCTTAAAAATTCAAAACAATGTACATTATATATTATTTATACAATATCATTTCAACCATGTAGAAAATATCAAAATAGTTTTGAGGTAATCTAAATTGCTATATTGAAAAAAATGCAATTAATTTTGGTCTTTTTCAATCAATAGTTCATAAAATACTATTTGTAATTGTAATAGCTATTGTAGCAAGGTATACATTATTTTAAACACAATTATGTTTTTTGTATTGCAAATTGTCTATAGAAATGTATGTTCAAGTGGTAATTTTTAATATAGAAAGAGTACTAAAACTAATAATAATTAAGCCCATATTCAAGCATTAAAGGGGATTGAAAAAACATGAATCCTTCCATTGATTTATAATATATGTATTACACGTAGGTGTGATATCTTACCAAAATATAGAAACCTATTTAATTGAAATGCATTGTTGTATTTTAAGGTACCAAATCATTCCTTTAAAAATATTCCCTCATCCATTTGAAGTAGAAATCACATGTACAAGTGCCAAATATTTTATGGCATCACATGTATAAGAAATTAATATACTAAATTGGGTCCAAAGTAGACATGTATGTTAGTTTCAAGAAAAATTAAATTTTTTTTGAAGATACAAGTCCATTAGTTTTGAATTTTATTTTTTTGGATCAAATTTTGAAGGTGGAGGGAAAATGGGAGTAATCATTTACTATTAGTACATTTTGAGGACCACATTAATTTTAAAAAAAACTTAAAAGTTTTAAAGGACTTAAAGATCCAGAATTCACCTCATTTGGACTTTTTTTACGTGCTTAATTTTCTTGATTTAGGAAAAAAATGAAATTGCAATGAACTTAGCATCTGTTGAAGTTTAGAGAACTCAAACATAGTAAGTCATTAAATAAATATGAGGAGGTTTGACAAAAAAAATGTAGAAATTCCAAACAACTTTTAAATTTAGGATACATGAGTATTTTCAATTTGTGCTTCTTGTCACTTCTTTAAAGAGTTTATGAAAGTAGAAATTATTGTCATTTACTATACATTAAAGGACTGCATTTATAAAAGACGTAGAATTCTTTTCTATATGCAAGAGCAAATTCATTGACTAAGTTGTAAATTTTTTTAATGGAGAAATCTATGAGATTTGAATTACCATTATTTTGTAGAATTGAATTTGAAAAGTGGAAAGGAAATTGGGAGTAATCATTTGTTGTACTTTAAAGCAACAAATTCTTCAAAAAAATTCTTTGCTATATGAAAGAAGTAATTCATTCATCAAGTTTTTAGTATTGAAGGATCATAGTGGAATGTATGAGATTTTAAATTATATTTTTTAACTCTTACAATTTGAGGCCAAAAACATGTAAATAAGAGTTTTGTGCATTCTACCTAAGTATTCAAAATATTTAAAACTTTATGAATTAATTTGCTCTTCCATTTAGCAAAGAATTCTATTTCTTTTTCAAGTGAAGACTCTAATTCTTTTTCAATATGTTATTTGGGTCAAATTTCAATTATAGAGAAAAAAGAATTTGAGTGATCCTTGACTACACTTTAGAGGACTATGATTTTCCAATATGGCACTAGAACTTAATGACGGTGTCCTCCATCATGGTGTGTGATTGTCATAATTAGATAAAACACTATATTCATTAAAATGAGAGTTTTCCAAGAAAATGAGAGGTTCTAAATACATAGTTTTCTTTAAACATAGGTGATTTTGTTCTATACGGAGAGAGAAAAGCAATGCATCATTAGGAAAGAGTCTAAATATTGGAAGTCCATTATGAGAAGAATGGAATTTACTGATAATATCCATCAAATATACAAGTAATAGTGTGTACACAATGGAATGACACTTTGGATTCTAGACTTTACAATAGCCTTTTATAAGGAACCCAAAATTACATTTGGATTGTAGACTTTACAGTAGCCTTTTATAAGGAACCCAAAATGTTATCATGGTCAACAATTGTTGATGTTCAACTGTACATCTACATTGTACCGGATGATGTAGCTCATGCTCCGTAATAATCATAATGTGCTTTACTGCTGTGACATACTCTTCAACTTCTCATATGCCTTCAATATTTCCGGTCCTCTACTGTACCCAGTACAAATTGCGGACCGCTCTCGAATGATGTCCCACTTTTGCTTCTTCAAGGACCTTTCTTCCGCAGCATCCCATAAACAACGGCTCCCTTCTAGTTGGGACTCTCCACTAAGACTTGAGCGTTGACGTTTTGAAACATTCAAGTATCTGCGTCTATGAATTGGAGGTAGTGGAACCTCCGATGTGGTCGCCTCTGCAATATACATGGAAGAGCTCCGAGATCGCTTCGTTTGGACACCCTCCGTCAGTGGAGGAAGGCGGGGAAGAGAGGAAGCAATATCTGGACGCACTTGGCAAATCTCACTTGGAATGCCTAAAGTTACATTTGTTCCAATGCTTGGACAACCTTCCTCCCTGTAAAGCTTTCTTTGAATCATTCGATCAGAAGTAGACGGCAAAGCACGTTGGCCAACGGATCGCAACGGCGACGGGGAGCAAGAAAGCCGCGGACGCGTCCTACCACTTGGGGGACTGTCGACCACGTTGTCCTCAATAGTCTTCGTCGAGAAATCCATGGTGGAATTTGCAGTAGTGGACGAACACAGTAAATTTCCAGTGCTGAGAATGATATATTGCCCATAGTCTAAGATGGAGTCAACAGAAGCTGCACAAGCAAATCCACCTTTCGGAACATGGGCCTCCGAAGTTCTCATCATCTATCAAGCAAAGAAAGCCACAGATTGAAGAAGAACATAATTCAAATTGAGAAAACACTGCCGCGCAATACACAGACCTAACAATATAAGAACTAAAACAGAAGACAACACCTAGCAAAAAGCTCAAAAGAACTTTGACATGTATATAAGCCAAACATGTGTTGTTTAGGTCGGACCGACCTAAACTGCACAAGTTGAAACGAATGAAGTGGATCACACAACACACTGGAACAAAGCAGTTCAAACATATCACACACAAAACTGATATCGCTTAAACGTTCTGAATGGATTCATTCAATCCACCAATCTACTAGTATCAATTAAAAAATAAGTATATACAATTTAAGGCGGACCGAGCTAAAATGCACCAGTCTTGCAGTCGAACTACACTTCCCTAGGAAACCATAGACCATGACCTAACTCAAACTAGAGGAAGCGCGAACTACTTCCATTAGCACTTCGTATTCCTTGCGGTTCCTTTCGTCGCAAAGCATTCGTCGCCCAATTCTTCCAGGACCATTTTCCTTGAATGCCTTCAAACCTTGGTCTCGAGCTATGTGTAAACGTTGAAACCAAGGAAGCAAAACATCGAAAAGAAAGGAGTCCCGCGGACCATTCCCTCTATAACTCCACGAATCAGGTAGTATGACATTATGAGGCCTGTTTATTATATGCTTTATAGGACTGTCATCTACAATGACAGTATTGTCAGACGAGAAGCTTCCTCTTCTATCTTTAAATAACCGGTCTAGATTTTTGAGGAATAAGTCCTTGTCCGTTCCTGGTACTTTGAAATAGATCAACCTTCCCGATCTATCTCTTTGTTTTAGTGTTTGGCAGGAGTCCTGCCCAAGTATTTGTAAAGGCGGTAGTCCGTCTCGGAAAAGATATTGAGAAATCAGTTCAGTGGTAGACTTCTTCATAGAACTCCACACTGAAACTGTTGCAAATTTTTGAAGCTCTGTAATGAAATTAGAGCAATGAGGCCGCACCCACACAGCCTTGGGTCTGACTAGTGCGGGCTCAGTTGCGGAGTGCGGCTGCGAGAAGTCTCTCAATTTTTTGTGAGACAATCCCTTGGACTTCCAATCTTCGCAGACACATAGAATGCCATTTAGGTCCAGGACAACATTGATCCACTTGTCCGCCACCCTGGACCTGAATGGACGATCGACGCCCTTCGAAGTCCCTCCACGACGACATGGAGGATCGGATTCCTGCTGTCAAAAGGAATAGAGCGAGGACAGTTAACATTCTGCACGTCCTCTTCTTGTCGACACTACAATGATACGAATTCCAGAACCCGTGGACAATAGGGAAATGAACATACCTGCTGCTGAGAGGACTCAACAAGAACATCAGGTTCAGTCTCGGGTTGAATGTCAATCGTAACCACCTTCTTTGATTCACTTTGAGGAGGTTCTAGCATCGGCATTTCATCAAGGGCAACAAACTCATTTTCCAACACAGGAATTGATGGTGCTACAGAAGAAGCGCGAGTTGTACAAACATTGAAAGCATTCTGAAACCCTACAATAGAAGAATTAAGATAGAATGTTGTGTAAGACAACAATATATTACAGCCTCAACAAATGAGTGTTAAAATACAAAATTGATTACAAAATTTGGAACTCTATGGTTCAGTCCACTAGAAGTTTTCGTGTCCATGAAAAAACTATGTACACTATATCTACAAATGAAGCTCTAGAATACACATCAGCTCGAGTCGAGCTACAACAAATGACATCAAGTGATTACTTGGCACAACCTGTTGGTGGATCATTGGCGCGGTCGGTGGTACTCCCGGGCACTACCCCTTCTGGATCCATAGACAATTTCTGCCCACTATCACACTACTCATCTCCCTTGGATATCCCCTCGCTTGCAGCTTGTGCGCCCTCTAAGGTCGATGTGACGTTCTTGGGCGATGAGGAACTCTGACCTCCACATGTTTCTCTCACAGGAATAGGCGGAGGGATAAAATCTGGAGGCCCCGGTGGAAGAGGCGGAGTCGCAGCAACATCCCTCTGTGGAACGGAGACAGCACTATCATTGGATCCTGATGGGTTGTTTCCAATGAAGAGCTGCTGCGAAGCTATTGGTGGTGGAAGCGTGGCAACAGGCTGGGCTTGATTTCTATCCAAGTACGATTGCCACATTACCCGATTATGCTCACGCTCCTCCCTATTCAACCTTTGTTCCTCTAGGAAGGCCTGCGCTAGACCCGCAAAGTTTTTAGTTGATTCCTTCTGGAACTCTAAATTTTCCTCCCGGTCTTTCTTTTGCTCGCGCCTGATTTCCTCTTGCTGCTTCAAGACCACTGCCAACGACATCGACAAGGCCTGCATATGGTCCACCTTCTTTTTTTTAGCAGGCCTAGTTCTGGAAACCGGAGTTTCAGCATCAACAGGTTGGACTGCCGTGTTCTGCAGCCCTGTTGAGCTTGACGACCCTAAATTGGTCTGCGATGCACGAGCACCTGGCGTGGTGATTTCGTCAAACACGTCGTAATCCCCCGCAATGTCTTCTACGTCAAAGTCATCCTCTTCCTCCTCATTTTCATCTTCCTCGACGTCTTCCTCCATGCGCCTCTTCCCCCGTTTTTGGCCAGGCGAGGCAGCAGTCTCCGAGCGCCCCCTTGGTCTGGTCAAATCAGGGTTGGACTGTGACTCACGTTGAGTGGATACAATGTCTTCGTCAACAGCGTATGAGGAGTTGAGGAAGTCATCCTTGTCCAACGATAAACCGACCGTGGCAATATTTTGCCAGATGTCTATTTCGCAATCCGGGACAATAGCGAAAACATCTACCCAGCTCATCTGCAGCCAAACACAGCATGCAGAATCTCAGAGTTACTGACTTGCAATTTAGGACGGTCCGACCTAAACAACATCCAAGGAACATAGGCTAGAATAGGAAAATAACGTCGACTATTATGACAATTAATCATTGAGTTCCAGACTATGTATGCATTTTAGGGCGGTCCTCCCTAAACTGCAACCAGGATCTAGAAATTGTTCATTGACTACAAGTAAGCAGTAAGCGTCAAGTGCAGGTTTGCAGTTTAGGTCGGCCCGACTTAAATTGTAGCGATGTACTTACCAGGGCAGCACATGTCAATTTGCTCCCAGCAAAAACAGAGAATACACTTGACCCCGGATGGCAGAACTTCTTGATGATCCCAAGGTAGAATTCCATTCGCAGCTCCATAATATACATTCTAAACGGTAGCTCATTGTACCTCTTAGATTCTTTATAAGTGATTGTATCCGGAGCTCGAAATTCCGGTTCAATCCGGACCTGCGTTGGCAGGTCTCTGCTTTGGAGAAAAATGAGCGGTACTTTCCTCAGCGCCCTTGCCGAATTCGCTGGGAGATCATAAAGTCTCTCATTTTTCGCTGGGTAGTAATCAGAGAAACTCCGATTATATGTGCGTAAGACCTCATTTTTCTCAACGAACCCGAGGACTTGAGATAAGTCGGTCTCGTCCTCGACGATGAACAACCAGGTCTTAACTTCTTCAAGCAGAGGTTCCTTCATTTGCTGCTGAGACATTAGTACTTCTAGGAAGAACGGCTTCTCCATTGTGGAGCTCTCCTTCTCCAGCACTCCGGGAATCGATCGAAAATCGATCACTCCCAAACCGATCAAGCTCACTGTCTCCGGCGTCCAAACATCCGCCGGCCAGTTCTTGTGTGTGTTGTAACGTATGCTGTAAGGACGCAAATGTGCGACCGACGAAGGAATGCGAAATTGGTTCTTCTTTTCCAGGAAGACTTTGAAGAAGGCCTCTATCTTGGGATCGATGGTTGCTGCTGTCTTATTTCTCCCTCGGGTTTGCTTGGTCATCGAAAAATATGCCTCACCTGGCCTTTCGAGCAACAGATTCATCGTTGCACTAGTGAAGCAGCGGCTTCTCTTGAACTGTCGCCAGTTCTCCGAAATGAGCTCATTCCTTGCATTGAACAAGTTCAGTTCTGGACAGATCAGGTGAATCTCTTTTTTCACCATCTTCTCCCGCTTCACTCTCTCCACCCATTCCTTGGCGCTATAGCAGTCTTGTACAACCGTGGACACCGATTTGATTGTCACTTTCGGATATGGGTGGTGGCGACTTGGGCCGGAGCGGTTGAGAATGTGCTTCGCCAATCTCTTCATATCGTCGTAGTTGAGATTTCCAAGGGACCTGAAGAAGTCTCTGCTCATTGCGCAACTTTCTTGCTTCCAGTTTTCCTTCTCATTGAACTTCATCTTCGTCTCTGGATCGATGAGCTCCCCGTGTGCAGCACTGATGATAACTTCGCTCCAAACCTCGTAAACGTCGTCGGGCGCAGAAATTATTTTCAGTTCGTTTGTAAGCTTCAGCTTCTCGTCTGCACCCTTCTTCTTTGAGATTGTGAAGCTTTTATTCATGTCAATCATGGCGAATCTGAGATTAACTGCCTTTTCAAAACTCTGCACAAGGATTGACCAAATTCATTAACTTATAATCTTATCATAAACTACACTTCAGAAGGAGCTCTCTTAGAGAGCAAGTACAAAACTGTAAGCATATGCAGTTTAGGGCGATCCGCCCTAAAATGCTTACCTTGTACTTTTGCGTTCGCGCAGTATGGGCTTTGCCTCGTTCTGAGGGTCCACCAGTTTTGTCTCCTTTCGGAGGTGCCGGTCTTCCCATGGAAACCCACACAGTCCTTGCTCCCAAGATATTTGTTGCCCAAGATGGCGTAGCAGGCTAAAAGTGGTTGGTCCAATTATAGTATGCGGAGATTGTCCTCAACATCTCCTTATCGAGTGACCAAACCACGTAGCATTTCCAGGTTCTGAAGTGTTTCTTCACTTCTTCATTCACCATGCTTTCTTCTTGCATCATCAGGTGGCTTGCAGCTACGTTGTGTTGGCCATTGATGATGTAGAAGTCTCCGTCCATCACCTCCTCCCATCGAGGTGGATCTCTTTTGCCTTTTGGCAAGACCGGTGTGACGCAAAGAGTTTGCTTCACGCTCTTGTCCGGCATGTTGACAAGATAATGGAGCATCTCTTTAACAATTTTGTCCTCCTTCACGCGTATGTTGAGTTCGGCAGGTGCCTCCTTCAATTTTCCAATCGGCAGCTCTTTCTTCTCACCAACTCCGTAGATAAACGCGGTGGAGTACTTCTCCCAGAAGTTCTTGTATAGAGCGCTTATATCTTTGTAGTTTGGCTTCCGCTCCGTCTTAAGGGCTTCCGGAACGACATTCATTTCTTCGAGATAGCTTGCCGACTCCATGCCTGACTGCTCCGATGTCCTCTCGACTGCCTTCCTTGCTGACCCGGATGCCAGCGGACTGCTTTGAGGTGCTGTTGCTGGAGATGGTGGGGGCTTCCTGTTTTTCTTGCCTTTACTTTGTGACCCACCAGCCTTTTTCCCCGTTGATGGCTGACCTTTATCTTGAGCAGCTGTCTCAACGGATACCGTCCGTGGAGCCATGAAGGATCTTTGCATTGCTATCTTCTCCTTGATGACTACAAAGGAGTTCATCAGGAGCGTGATCTTCGTGCATAGTCTGCTTCCCGTCAGTGGAGTTCTGTCCATGTTGTGGTACTCGCCACTGTCTATTTTGCGCTCCAACTCTTTGATCTCCGCTCTGTATGGCGTCGGCTCTAGACTTTCCAAGAATGGCGATATGTTGAACCAAATCTTCTCTGAGTTCAAGAGTAATGTGAAGTGGTACTGATTGCCCGCTGGGAATTCGTTGTTGGTGGTGACGCAGTGAATTTTGATTATAGGGAATTTATCCGTAGACACCCGCTTCACTTTCTCGTCAAATGAGATCGGCAGATACGTCTTTGAATTCCGGTACTTCATGTTGAAGTGCATGTTGTCTGTATGGGGCACCATCTTCAGACACCACGCGTCCACCTCTTTTGGATTTTCGAACTCCCACCAGTCCCCTTCTATCATATCCTCGTCTACATTTGGACTTTCTTCTTCGACATCCTCAACTCTTTTGAAGTGCGCCTTGAGTTGATCCATGTATTCCTCCATTCTGCGCATGGACAACTAGAATTCAGTCTATTGTTGCGGTTTAGGACGGACCGAGCTAAAATGTTGCTAGACGTAGACGCACATTTTTCTTGTTGATCTTTCTTAAGTCAATTTTGATTGCGCCCTTATTTATTTTTGATTTTGTAGTCTTTTATTTGCTGCCTACGTTTCTGTATTAGTCTGCAGATTAGGGCGGTCCACCCTAAACTGCTGGGATTATTCTTTGGTTTGTAAGCTTTTTTGTTTAATTAGTATAAGAGGCATTGAGTTTTAGAAGTATTTTATCTACCAATCATCACTGAAATGTTTTAATGTGTCTGATTTCTTTAATCATTTTATAGTAATGTCTATGCTTTTATCGTCAGTGTAGTGCTTTGGAGTGCAGTTTAGGGCGGTCCGCCCTAAATTGTGCGTGGTCTATATTCTCGGTTTTTATATGTAGCACATATATAGGGTTGATCAATTCTGAATTTCAACAGAAAGGCGGTTTAGGGCGGTCCGTCCTAACTTGCACATGGACTATATTTTTTATTTTTCAGCGTAGCATATGCATAGGATTCATCAATTCTCGTGATTTACAGAAATGCAGTTTAGGACGGTCCGCCCTAAATTGTGCATGGACTACATTTTTGATTCCTTACCGAGTTAGCGTACCTTATATGTAGAGTTTACGAGTTCTTATTATGAACAAAAATTCAGTTAAGGATGGTCCACACTAAATTGCGCATGGACGACATTTTTGATTTATCAGCGTAGCATATATATAGGATTGATCAATTCTCATGATCTACAGAAATGCAGTTTAGGACGGTCCGCCCTAAATTGCAGACGTTCTATTTCTGACTTTGCACTCAATACCCGCTTGATATCCGGGGATATCTAGGTGATACCCGCCTAAGACCCGGAGATATCATGGTCATATCCGTCAAATTCTATGCGAGGGTTAACACGTTCTTCAGCTGTAAAGCTTGATAATTAGAACCCTAAACCCTAAACCTCTAATACTAAACCCTAAACCCTAAATCCTTAAACCCTTAAACCTGAACCATTTATTAACATCCAATGCAGAAGTCCTGACCTGCCAAATAACACAATGATAGGTTTTTGATACTTGTCTCCTTCCACAAATGAAAAAATCCTCAAAGCTGCTACCACAAACGTATCCAAATCACACTGCTGCAAATCCAAGAGTGCAAAACAAGGAGTGAGAAAACAAGAAAAGTAGAATTGCAACTACTTAGTCACATGTAATTTGGGAGACAGGCAATTGATTCGTCCCCAAGTTCAACAGAATTGCAACATCCAGATGCAATTGAAACCAGTGCTCCCAATTGTTTTCCACCATTCTATAAATAAAAATGAAACCCACAAGCATCCCACAACCCACAACCCACAAGCATATGACCTAAAATTGCACCACAGAATCCTTGAAATTCAATCACACGGAAACAAAACCCTAATACAACATAGCATCTAATATGAATCTCATCAAGCAAGGAACCGACAACTTGTGAAATTAGCACTGTCTGGCAATTTCTAGCAGCTTGAATTTAGGTAAAAAAAGCGTGAAAAAAGATTGGCAAAGTACCTGTTGAAATGAGGAATTCTGATTTTGTGCCTCCCACTTCGCAACTGAAGTATGTCGCAGACAGCAGGTGCAGCTCAAGTGCAGCTCGCACCAGCTTGCACCAAGCACCAAGCACCTTGTAGCAAGCAGCAAGCAACTCAGACAACAAAGCACCTCGCAGCAAGCACCTCGCACCTCGCACCTCAAACAGCAGAGCACCTTGCAGCAAGCACCTCGCACCTCTCACCTCAGACAGCAAAGCACCTCGCAGCAAGCACCAAGCAACTCAGACGGTAGTAGGTGCAACTCAGCACCTCGCACCTCGCATAGCAAGTTTAGCAAGCAGCAAGCAACTCAGACAACAAAGCACCTCGCACCTCGCACCTCAGACAGCAGAGCACCTTGCAGCAAGCACCTCGCACCTCTCACCTCAGACAGCACCTCGCACCTCGCATAGCAAGTGCAACTCAAAGAACAGGTGCATCCTAAACCTCGCACCTTGCACCGCAACAGCAGATGCAACTCAGACAGCAGGTGCAACCCTAAACCTCACACCGAGCACAGCAACAACAAGTGCAACCCTTAACCTTGCACAAAGGATCCAACACCAAGCACCAAGTACGAAGCACCTCGCACCAAGCAACAAGCAATCCGCACCTCGGACCAAACAATCCGCACCTCGCACAGCAGTTGCAACCCTAAACCGAGCACCGAGCACCAAGCACGAAGTACGAAGTACCAAGCAGCAAGCAATCCGCACCTCGCACCTCCCAGCAAGCACCAAGCACCAAACACCAAGCACCAAGCAATCCGCACCTACCACCTTGCAATTTCAAATTTCGAGCATTCCTCACAACTCTCTCGCCGCGCTCCTTCGCTGCAACCCAGGCGGCCAACAAACCACTTCACACGAAACCTCAACGAAGAAACTAAACCCTAAACCAAACCAACAAAACTAACAAAGCTAGCAACAAATGCGCTGACCCTCCCCCCGCTCGGCGAAAGGAGGGTGACGACCGACCGGGGCTACACTGAGCCTCCAACCAGGGTCGGTATTAGGTTCGGACTTAGGGTCGGGTAAACGTTCGACTACCGAGGCTACAAGGTCGGGAACCAAATCCACAAGGTCAGCAACTGAGGCCGCAGGGTTGGACGTTGGTGCTACGGGCTTCTTTTCCATTTTTGAAGAAGTGCCATATTGGCAATATAAAAAATGATATTGGTTTTCCAAATTGCAACATTTATCCATTTAAGGGAGCCAACCCATTTTGACCACTTAAGCCGTTTGGACTATTTGCACGGCTAATTTTTTCAAAACTTTCATTTCTACAAGTTTCGAAAGAGGCATTACAATGTAGGCATAATTTTTTAGATGTTTTTTTGCAACATAAAATTATTGAGAACTTTAGTGGAAAATGGGCTTTCTTCTATTCTGATGATATAGCCCATTATCTTTCCAACAATTTTGATTGCAATATTGAAACTCTCCTAAGCCAATTATATAATGCGACAACTGCATAGAAAGTTGTGCCATATGTAATTGCTTCAAATTTTTTGTGCACAGTCAAAAAGGCAATGGTCTATACTACCAGAATGGGATGTCGGTTATAAATGGGTTGCCTCTTGTATTGGATGTATGGTATGGTTTTCATCCACAATTGGGCAATTTCATCTAATATATTTTTATATTTCAAAGTTGTCTAGCAATTTCATCCACTTTTTCTAGCATTTTTTATAATCTTTTTTAGGGCAATCCTTCCTTTTCATAAATCATAACAATCTTGCCCACTTAGAAGTTGAACTTTGCATGAATAAAAAAAAATGGGAATAGAATGGGCCCTCCCCTTGAATGGTCCAAATCCTTCAAATGTCTTGCAATAATTAAAAAAGAATGCTCAAATAAATTTAAAGCAACTTGAAATTCATGCTACACATTGGATTCCACATTAATTCTCAATGCTAGCCCATTTAGGAGTTAATTTACATGTGAAAAGGAAGGATTGCCAAGGATACGACCGTTGTACCTTAACGGTTCAAAATTAAAAAGGTCATGGAATTTTGTAAGTGATTGCTCAAATTTTGATCAAGCAAGTTGTAAATAGTGGTACAAGCAACATCGTACGTTCATTTTCAATCTTGCCCACTTAGAAATTGAACTTTGCATGAATAAAAAAAAAATGGGAATAGAATGGGCCCTCCCCTTGAATGGTCCATTCTATTCAAATCATGGCCTTATGGGATGAATTCATTAAATGGTAAATAAAATATATATTAGTACAAGTTATGAATTAGATGAACTTTAAGATTTTATATTAAAAAGCACTACTAGTGCTTCTTTTATACATTTTTGCAAGCAAAAATAATATGTAATTCAATAACTCATGTGCTGTAGTATAGAAATACTAAAGTCCAGAAACCATGATGTATATGAAAATAATCAAACGCAAAAGACATGTACAAGTTGCATACTAATTGAACATTTAGATTTCATGATAAAACATTATTGATGGTCATTTCATTCATTTTAACACGCAAAAGAATTCTAATTGAATAAGTCATGTGATGTAGTTTACAAATATTGAAGCCCAAAAGCCATGACATATATGAAAATAATAAATGAACGAAATACATGTACAAGTTGCATACTAGATGAACATCTAGATTTCATGATAAAACAATATTAAAGGTCCTTTTATGCATTTTTACATGCAAAAGAACTTCTAATTGAATAACTCATGTGCTGTAGTTTACAAATAATGAAGTTGAAAAGCCATGACATATATGAAAATAATAAAACCCAAATACATGTACGAGTTGCATACTAAATGAGCAATTTAGATTTCATAATAAAACGAAACTAATGTTCCTTCTAGGCACTTGGAGACATGCCAAAACAAATTAATTGCAATAAATGATATTGAGAGACTTCGAATTTTTATCCATATGAAATTGTAGTTCCATTTCGAATAATTAAAAGGTATGAAAGAAAAATATATTACAATCTACAAATTTATATTTATTGGATTGAATTCAAAGAATCTTGTTACAAATCTTGAACCCAAATTTAAAATTAGGAACATTCCAATTCATTTTATTGATTAAAAAATTGTTGAGAAGAATTTATTACATCGGTCCACCGATCCACGATGCCAACACTAGCTCTAAGCGTTATTACAAGTGTATATTATGTGAGTCTGGAAAGCTACAAAAAAAGGTTTTGCACGCAAGCACATAAATATGGTGCAAGTTGTAAACGTTTTGAATTCTCAAATTCCATGGATTGAGCGTTCAGACGTCCAACTCATTTTTGAAGAAGTAAATAAAACCTTAAAATTTTAATGTACTACAGATGCCTTTCAAATTTTGGCTACTTTCTATAGATAACTAAGAAAATAACTTGCATGATTGGTGGCACATTTCAAATAATTATAGTGCTAGTGCCTTCATGATTGAATGGCACTTGCGAGTGTGAATTACCATAATGTAAACTTATAATTTATAATTGAGAGTGTGATGTGAATGCAAGGTGGACTCCACCATGATGGGTTTCCCAAATTAATCATTTCAATAATTAATGTTCTTCACTTCAAGAGATGACCTCACCTTTTGCCACTTCCAAAGTTCATTGTATGTGTCAATCACCCAAATTTTCAGTTAAAAATGATTGTTTAGTCATGTGTTTATGTTTAAAAAAGTTGAAAAGTCCGTCATATAGGATCTTCATACACCATAATTATTATTTAGTGCAATAGGAAAGTCCTCTGCAAAGGGTGTTCA
This sequence comes from Climacium dendroides, assembly GCA_950106755.1. Taxonomy (NCBI): domain Eukaryota; kingdom Viridiplantae; phylum Streptophyta; class Bryopsida; order Hypnales; family Climaciaceae; genus Climacium; species Climacium dendroides. Next base: position 27,762 of record CATNNA010000090.1, read on the forward strand.
TGATTCCATTGAACATGCAAAAAAATATACAATTACATAATTTTTAACATGAGTACCAAATGCATCTTTCATTTTATGTGCTTATCTTTCTACATTCTCATGTGGAATGTAAAAATTCACGTAGTACATTGTAAAAAAACAAAAAATTATTTTTTTTATTGTATGTGTACTTTGTTTTCAATATAATGCTTAGCACTAATTTGAATATAATGCCCACAACTAATTTGAACTTCCTTAATGAAAATTTTGAGTATTCACGTTAAAAATTTCATGACATTTTAAATTTTGGACATCTTCAGTCCAGTGGCCATGAAACGTGTACATGATTTATTAAATGGGCAAGCATTGAAAATTTGCTTGGAATCCAATGCATAACTTTAGTTACAGTAATTTTTGGCTTTGCCAAGGATACTAATTGATTTATTGTATGTCTTTCATAATGTTCTATTATTTTAAACAAAAAGAGTAATTCATAGACTTTTACATTTTTTTAACTACTCAAACCCATTTGAAAAAGTATCAATTAATTTTTTTTAAGTTCATTTGTAAGGCTTTGGTTTATGCCAAAGTGTTAAAACTTTTTTTTTCCAGTTTTTTCAATGTTTATGTATGTACGCTTTTTTCGAATGTTGAACATTTAATCCACATTTTTAACACTGGACCCTATACCCTAAACCCTAAACCCTAAACCCTAAAGCGTTGTTTACATTTTGTACACCAACATTCATAAACAAAGAGATTTTATTTTTAAAATGCAAAGTCAACAAAGTTACAAAAGTTCAATACATTCTTTGCACATGCATTGTTGCGTGGCAAGGAAAAGGAAGGAGAGAATGTCTCACCTACTTCTGGAAATCTTTAATGTTAGACAAAAAATCGCGCGCAAAATTTGCTTTGTCAACACTGTGATTTGTGAAAAAAAATTCCAGTAGTTGACTTTGCAAATCCGCAAACACCTGAAATAGGCTTGAATCTAAAGTAAGCACTGTCAAGTGGACAACTATTTTTCTAATGAAAGACTGCACGAACTTCTTCCAAAGATCGTGTGACCTGAAAAAGTGCTACAAAGTGGAAAACGAATCTCCCGAAAAAAAATTTGAAATTTGAATTCATTTTGTTTTGGCGCGGCCCCCTTCCGGCGCCAAAACTTTGCTCCCCTCGGCGCGGGTGGCCGGGTGCTTTGTGTATGCGCGTTGAGATTGTTAGTGTCGTTCTCATTCTCATTTGGCTTTTCTTATGTGATCGTGAACCTGTTCAAGCTCTCTGTTATTCATTGTTGTCATTTTCTTCTGTTGTGGTTTGAACACAGTTGGACGAGGCGTTCTGCAGTTCAAGGTGCGCTTTGCGTACAACCAACAGATGAAAGCATTTTCTTTGTCCAGACATTTGTAGCACTCCAGTACTTTGTGCATAGTCATAGAACGCAACAGATTTCAAGTTCGACAGAGTTCTCCTCTTCTTCTTGAACATTTTAATTTCGTATTGAGGAATTTGCAATGTGCTCATACATTTTCAAGTACAAGTTCAATTTTAAGTCATCATACTGAATTCAATTTCTGCGGTATGAATAGGTACCCTGGTTTGTAGCCGTAAAATCCGGGTCTATATTTAGAAACTTCAGTGGGCTACATGTTTTTGAAGACGTGCAATTTAGGACGGTCCGTCCTAAAACGCAAGTAGACCATGTCATGACTTGTATTTCATGTCGAGCATATTACATTTTTGTAAGAAGTGCAGTTTAGGTCGGTCTGACCTAAACTGCACTGCGATGGGAAATAATTTTATGAATATGACAACAAAATACAGTAGCACTGAATCCAATTTCCTTGACCCTATTTATGCAGTTTAGGGCGGTCCGCCCTAAATTGCAGATTGACAGACCTAAATATTTTCTGAAGACTTAAATAAGTTGGGGTTTCTAATAAATAATCACAAAATCAACAGTTTGGATATGCACTTTAGGTCGGTCCGCCCTAAAATGAAATGCATCAACGCCTTAATTTATATTCTATATAGTAAAAATTTTACTAGTGGGACGAGCAGTTTAGGTTGGTCCGCCCTAAATTGCAATGCATCATTTACCCACTGAAATGAAGACAATTTATATTTACGCTATATATACTGTCATTGCAGTTTAGGGCGGTCCGTCCTAAACTACATACTGACAAACCTAAATGTTTTAGAAGCATTAACTAGGTAGGTATTGCTATATCTTCAATACACGGAGAGTCCGGACATACACTTTAGGACGGTCCGCCCTAAATTGCATTGCAATAGTTTTTTATTGCACAACAGTGAACAAAGCAGGTTCTTGTTCAATTTAGAAAGGACTTCGACAACCTTCACGCAGTTTCTACCGGTCATGTAGTTTAGGGAGGTCCGCCCTAAAATACACTTCTTCCTTGTTCAATTTATAGGGTTTCAGCATGTCGAGTCTGGAATATTTTACACTATGTTCATGCAGTTTAGGTAGGTTCGCCCTAAATTGAAATGCCACAATTTCTGTACTTAAGAAATAAAATATGAGGGGATGTCTTATTTAGTTTCTAAAATCTGACAAAGTGGTCATGCTATTAGCCTAAAACCGCCACGCCATTGATATTGACAGATTAAGAAAATGAATGAGGTCTGCGGCATCTATGTTCAGAAAATTTCACACTACTGTGAAGCAGATAAGGGTTGTTAGCCGTACAATGATCATTTATTTCGATCAGATTGGTCTTCATTGATCTAGAACTTTGTCTGTCTAGTTGTGCATTTTAGGGAGGTCCGCCCTAAACTGCATTTATATAAATTAAAAAATTACATTAAATAAAATTTGACAGGTCTTTCTTCATCTATTAATTTTCTATTCGGATTGTGGTTTATGGTTACAGATAATATGGGCTCCGTTGATGTCCCACTTGACCTCATGGACTCATCAGACGATGAACTCCAGGTACTTCAAGAAATGAGTGCTGGCATTCCTGAGTGTGAAGGGCTTCCTCGACAAAAATGGAATACAAGGTTTGTTACTTTGTATAATGGAGAGGGCGTTCTTGTTGGAGAAGGTACTTGTCATAGTGTGAATTCAGATCTTGTACTTGGTGTCACTGGACCTCTTGGAGACACTCATGTGTCAGTGCACATTTCAAAATCACATTCTGAAGTGGACATTTCTGAAGAGAATGTCTTCTCATTAGTAGCTTGGCCTATTGAGCTCGTGCACTGTCGTGGTGCTAGTTTACGCGATCATGAACAGAGAGACAAATTCAACCGTCTGCAAGCAAGTTTAATGAATCCACCATCATCCAAATCTGCTAGGCCCTATGCAAGTACCAACCGAAATCCGCCTCGTCAAACTGTTGTCAGAGCAAAAGACCTCCTTACACAAGAGTCAATCAACATGGTGTCTAGCAAGGTCTGCTGCAATAAGAATTGTGTCCAACCGTTCCCGAGGGAGAGAATTCAGGCATTTCGAGAAAGAATGTACAGAAATTCAACATTTAAACACCGTGCCTTCATGAAGACTGATGTGCACAGACAAATTCATGAAGGTGCACATCGAAGGAAGATGGTTACAATTGAAGGCATAAATGTGTGTTTGCGCGCATGGATGCTTATTGCGGGAGTTGCTGAGTCTACATTCTATCGCTACTCAAAATACATGAAGCTCGATCGAGAAGCAAGGGATCACGGTAATACAGGACTGTTGAAGCCTAGAGAACATACCCTACAAGCAATAGCTTCTTTAAAGTGCATCCTTGACAGGGAAGCCGATCATATGCCGCATCGCACCCGGAGTCTGAAGGCAGGTGAGAAGGTCGTATCAAAGATTCTTCCGGCCTCATTTCAATGGAAAGACCAATTGAAGAAACTCAATGATTCCAATGCGGCCTTCGGATTGAAGGAGATCTCCACTTCGAACTTGAGTAAAATAAGGTCCACAAAGTTCTCAGAATTCGATGTGAAGAAGCCAGGGGATAATTTTGCTCGGTGTGCTACTTGTGACAAGCTAAATGAGCTTGTTAAGGGTGCTATCAGTGGATCTCAAACTGCTTTGAAATGGGCAAGAAGATTGGATAGGCATCTTACCATTGCTCGTGCCCATAGGAATGTATATTACATCAATCGAGAGTTGTCATTCAAGTCTCCGCATGAATGTCTTACAATCATACACGACAAAATGGATCACTCGAAAACCGCTTGTCCTGTGTTCTCTCACAAGAGTAAAGAACTCGATGGCCTCATGAAGCTACCAGTTTCTGTGACGGGCATGCTTGCACATGGTCATGCAGATGTACGCTACGCGCATTATGGCTTGGATGTCTTCTCCCATGACTCCAACTATACCGTTGGATCAATGGCAAAGTTGTTGCGGATTTAGAGTTAGTTCCGAAGTCTTCTTCTAGAGAGTTGTTCAAAAATTCAAAGTCCACTAATTTGTTTAAGGCTGTGCTAGAGGGTGCAGACATGTGCAACGTGTCACTACCGCCGTTGCCAAATACTTTAGCTCCAGCCATGCGGCTACCGCCCATTTTGAATGTGCAGATGGACAATGCCACTGGAGACAACAAGAATAGATATGTTTTCTGTTTTTGGTCTTTACTTGTCGCAAACAAAATCTTCCGGGAAGTGTACGTGAACTTCATGATTGTGGGTCACACACATGACGACATAGATGCGTTGTTTGGAAGATGGAGCATGGATTTGAAGAAAGACAACTTCTCAACAGTACCAGCACTAATGAAGTCGTTCATGGATGTGGATTCCATCCCCGTTATCCCTCACCTTATTGAAAAAGTGCCCGATTTCAAGGGTTTTATAGCAGGGTCGCTTGTTGATGGTGATGACATCCTCGTTGGACACACAAAACCACATCAGTTGAAGTTCTACCTAGACTCAACGGGGTGCCCTGTCATGAAGTACAAACTTCTTTGCACTGATGTAGAGTGGTTAGGAGAAGACGGAAGAGGCATCAAATTATGGAAAGAAGATGTTGAAGGGCGAAGTTTGTGGCCATGGGGTGAACCGCTGCCTGTTCCGTTGAAGCCTATGAAAGGCTTAGATGACATCGTCAAAGGTGTGTCGGGGTTCGTGAAATATTGGGACAATTTATGCAATGCAGATGTCACTGGGGATTACCTAAGACGTTACGAGCACATAGTGAGGTACTGGCGTGGCATCAAGACAGCGTTGATGGAACCAGTACCTACCTTTGGTGTTTTGAGAGATGGTTTTTGGCCAACTTCACGAGTAGTAGCAGATCGAGCGGATGAATTGAACGAGGATGGTGAAGAGCGTGAAGAGTTTGGGGAAGATGACCCGTACGTTGGGCCGTTGAGTGGTCGTCCAAATCCATCCTTTCGGATAGCTCGAGATTTGTTTGAAGGCTATTTTGTTGCAGTTCGCCCCGCAGATGGTGACACTCATCCGGTGTGGATTGCAAGGGCATTGTCTGATCCGAATTGTAGCCCAGAAAATCCGAATTGTGTCCGTATTCAATACTTCCGTCCAACATCAAGGAATCAAGATGTTATAGATTTTTACACCAGATGGGACAGCGAAAGAGGTCTGCGTTGGAAGGTAGATGAAACTGAACCTCCTATTTGGCAACACACTGATGCTCTTATGACAGCGTGGAAGTCGAGGATCAAGAAAGACACTCAGGAGTGCATGATTAAGATCCCTGCTATACAAATTGAAGTCATTAACGAGAGCTTGAGTTCCTATAATTGAGAAGCCATATGTACATAAGGGTATATGTGGTATGCTTTATTTTGTTTTCCCATCCACATATTCTGTGTAATGGATGGAATTTATATATTGCAGTAGATGGCATATACTTTAATTATGTTGGTTTGGATTTATAGTTTGGTATTGTTTATATGCTTTGAAATGTAGCTTTTGTTTTTACAAAACAAGAGTATTCAATTTCAATTATAATAAATTGCTTCTAAGTACATTTGAGTTTTATTATTTTTCTATGTTTTAATTTATTTTTGTTGAAGCACTTATGTTATAATATCTATGACGAATATTATTGATAATTTGAAGCAACTGGAAAAAATGGGTAGTGGTTCTAATGACTATGTGTCTGATAATTGTGTTAAGTAATTGTCACAATTCGGGTAGAGGGCCGATTGATTGTTACAACTTTCCTAGCTACATGCATAGGTCATTAGGCAGCACCAAGTCATGCCTCTCCCTCAACCGCTTATTCATATTCAATGGGAATAGAACTCGGACTGTTTGAATGACATGAACCATCCTTTACAACCAACTTCAAAGCTCATGATATGGTGTTCAAAAAGTAAAGATTTTATGTATATTAATGTTAGCATTGGTGCTTGAAATTTGACCTAATGTTCAAACTAGAGACTTTGTATGTCACTACACTCTCATTTTAATGGAAATTACATTAAAAAATTAGTATGTCTAATATTTGTCAACCTAAATTATATACAAAACATCCATTCGTATTGGTATCAAAATCAACAATATTATTTTGGGAGAGTCCTAAACTCCCAAAATTTTGAATATAGCGTTATAAACCATTGTACAGTGGCACATTCCAAATACTCCATTTAAAATATTCACCATGATTGAATATTACTTGTTTTGTGAGTGACATTGGGTATTGTAATGTACAATATGAAGGTTAGTAACTCTTAGAAGTGATTGGTTTTGGATTAGAAGTCACTTGCACATTGTTTTTAATATCCATTTTTCTTTTGAATCTTATAACTTTTTATTTTGGTGGCCATGAAACTACAAGGTACAATTTTTTCCCATTCATATTAATTCACATGGAAGATGATTAGAGATAGTTCCTAATTCACAAATCTTAGGCATTCTAACACTTGAAAGTGATTCGAACTTGTACATTTTTGGAGGATCTCTTTGTTGTATGAATTTGATGATTTTTTTTGGTTGTGCAACTACTAGGAAAGGTTCTTTTAATCTTTTTAAATTTTTTGTAGAAATTGATCGAAAATGGTAATGATGTGAATGTTCTTCTGCATTCAATTACTTGAGACAATTTACAACTTTTCCATTTTCTTGAAAACGCTTTCCTATAGTGTTGTACCTTTTGTATATTTACATAAACCCTATTGATTAATTCCCATCCTTTTTTCTTGTACTGATTAGCAAAGCATTTTTATTCCAAATTGAAGACATGTTCTCTTGGAAACCATCTGCCATTCCATTATCTTTGCTTTTGTTAGGAATACACTACTGTCCATCCCAAGTCTACCC
>CATNNA010000091.1:0-2500 GCA_950106755.1 Climacium dendroides
TGAATTGGAATGAAATGGAATGGAATGGAATGGATAAGTGCAAGTCCAAAAAATATGGGGAGTAATAAACCGGGAGCCCAAATTATTTCTTTGAATGAAATGGAATGAATTGGAATGAAATGGAATGGAATGGAATGGATAAGTGCAAGTCCAAAAAATATGGGGAGTAATAAACCGGGAGCCCAAATTATTTCTTTGAATGAAATGGAATGAATTGGAATGAAATGGAATGGAATGGAATGGATAAGTGCAAGTCCAAAAAATATGGGGAGTAATAAACCGGGAGCCCAAATTATTTCTTTGAATGAAATGGAATGGAATGGAATGAATTGGAATGAAATGGAATGGAATGGAATGGATAAGTGCAAGTCCAAAAAATATGGGGAGTAATAAACCGGGAGCCCAAATTATTTCTTTGAATGAAATGGAATGGATAAGTGCAAGTCCAAAAAATATGGGGAGTAATAAACCGGGAGCCCAAATTATTTCTTTGAATGAAATGGAATGAATTGGAATGGAATGGAATGGATAAGTGCAAGTCCAAAAAATATGGGGAGTAATAAACCGGGAGCCCAAATTATTTCTTTGAATGAAATGGAATGAATTGGAATGGAATGGAATGGATAAGTGCAAGTCCAAAAAATATGGGGAGTAATAAACCGGGAGCCCAAATTATTTCTTTGAATGAAATGGAATGGAATGGAATGAATTGGAATGAAATGGAATGGAATGGAATGAATTGGAATGAAATGGAATGGAATGGAATGGATAAGTGCAAGTCCAAAAAATATGGGGAGTAATAAACCGGGAGCCCAAATTATTTCTTTGAATGAAATGGAATGAATTGGAATGAAATGGAATGGAATGGAATGGATAAGTGCAAGTCCAAAAAATATGGGGAGTAATAAACCGGGAGCCCAAATTATTTCTTTGAATGAAATGGAATGAATTGGAATGAAATGGAATGGAATGGAATGGATAAGTGCAAGTCCAAAAAATATGGGGAGTAATAAACCGGGAGCCCAAATTATTTCTTTGAATGAAATGGAATGGAATGGAATGAATTGGAATGAAATGGAATGGAATGGAATGGATAAGTGCAAGTCCAAAAAATATGGGGAGTAATAAACCGGGAGCCCAAATTATTTCTTTGAATGAAATGGAATGGATAAGTGCAAGTCCAAAAAATATGGGGAGTAATAAACCGGGAGCCCAAATTATTTCTTTGAATGAAATGGAATGAATTGGAATGGAATGGAATGGATAAGTGCAAGTCCAAAAAATATGGGGAGTAATAAACCGGGAGCCCAAATTATTTCTTTGAATGAAATGGAATGGAATGGAATGAATTGGAATGAAATGGAATGGAATGGAATGGATAAGTGCAAGTCCAAAAAATATGGGGAGTAATAAACCGGGAGCCCAAATTATTTCTTTGAATGAAATGGAATGAATTGGAATGAAATGGAATGGAATGGAATGGATAAGTGCAAGTCCAAAAAATATGGGGAGTAATAAACCGGGAGCCCAAATTATTTCTTTGAATGAAATGGAATGGAATGGAATGAATTGGAATGAAATGGAATGGAATGGAATGGATAAGTGCAAGTCCAAAAAATATGGGGAGTAATAAACCGGGAGCCCAAATTATTTCTTTGAATGATTGGAAATCTGAAAGTGCAGTGAATTTTATGGAAATCTGAGAGTGCAGAAAAATTATACTGTCTGTGTCGAGAGCTGGGACAAGCAGCGGGAGTCGGGACAAGCAGCGGGAGTGGTGGGGTGACGGGAGTTGGAGGCGTGGCGCCGTGGCGGGAGTCGGGAGTAGCGGCGGGACTTGGAAAAAAATTGAAGGAATCAACTCCAGGGTGCCGGGAGCCCACCTGAGGAGAGGAAATGCCAACACTTGGAAATAATTGGTGTGTGCCGGGAGTGACGGCGTGGCGGGAGTGAGGGCGTGGCGGGCGTGGTGACGGGAGTTGGAGGCGTGGCGCCGTGGCGGGAGTCGGGAGTCGGGACAAGCAGCGGGACTTGGAAAGAAAATCAAGGATACAACTCCAGGGTGCCGGGAGCCCACCTGAGGAGAGGAAATCCCAACACTTAGAAAAAATTGGCATGTGCCGGGAGTGCCGGGGTGGCGGGAGTGAGGGCGTGACGGGCGTGGTGACGGGAGTTGGAGGCGTGGCGCCGTGGCGGGAGTCGGGACAAGCTGCGGGAGTCGGGACAGGCAGCGGGAGTCGGGAGTAGGCGCGGGGAGTGACGGAGTGAGGGCGTGACGGGCGTGGTGACGGGAGTTGGAGGCGTGGCGCCGTGGCGGGAGTCGGGACAAGCAGCGGGAGTCGGGACAGGCAGCGGGAGTCGGGAGTAGGCGCGGGGAGTGACGGAGTGAGGGCGTGACGGGCGTGGTGACGGGAGTTGGAGGCGTGACGGCGTAGCGGGAGTCGGGACCAGGAGCGGCATGACTTAGGGTGGTCTTCCACAAATTTGCTATCAGGTTTGG
>CATNNA010000091.1:22500-25000 GCA_950106755.1 Climacium dendroides
AGCCCAAATTATTTCTTTGAATGAAATGGAATGGAATGGAATGAATTGGAATGAAATGGAATGGAATGGAATGGATAAGTGCAAGTCCAAAAAATATGGGGAGTAATAAACCGGGAGCCCAAATTATTTCTTTGAATGAAATGGAATGGAATGGAATGAATTGGAATGAAATGGAATGGAATGGAATGGATAAGTGCAAGTCCAAAAAATATGGGGAGTAATAAACCGGGAGCCCAAATTATTTCTTTGAATGAAATGGAATGGATAAGTGCAAGTCCAAAAAATATGGGGAGTAATAAACCGGGAGCCCAAATTATTTCTTTGAATGAAATGGAATGAATTGGAATGGAATGGAATGGATAAGTGCAAGTCCAAAAAATATGGGGAGTAATAAACCGGGAGCCCAAATTATTTCTTTGAATGAAATGGAATGAATTGGAATGGAATGGAATGGATAAGTGCAAGTCCAAAAAATATGGGGAGTAATAAACCGGGAGCCCAAATTATTTCTTTGAATGAAATGGAATGGAATGGAATGAATTGGAATGAAATGGAATGGAATGGAATGAATTGGAATGAAATGGAATGGAATGGAATGGATAAGTGCAAGTCCAAAAAATATGGGGAGTAATAAACCGGGAGCCCAAATTATTTCTTTGAATGAAATGGAATGAATTGGAATGAAATGGAATGGAATGGAATGGATAAGTGCAAGTCCAAAAAATATGGGGAGTAATAAACCGGGAGCCCAAATTATTTCTTTGAATGAAATGGAATGAATTGGAATGAAATGGAATGGAATGGAATGGATAAGTGCAAGTCCAAAAAATATGGGGAGTAATAAACCGGGAGCCCAAATTATTTCTTTGAATGAAATGGAATGGAATGGAATGAATTGGAATGAAATGGAATGGAATGGAATGGATAAGTGCAAGTCCAAAAAATATGGGGAGTAATAAACCGGGAGCCCAAATTATTTCTTTGAATGAAATGGAATGGATAAGTGCAAGTCCAAAAAATATGGGGAGTAATAAACCGGGAGCCCAAATTATTTCTTTGAATGAAATGGAATGAATTGGAATGGAATGGAATGGATAAGTGCAAGTCCAAAAAATATGGGGAGTAATAAACCGGGAGCCCAAATTATTTCTTTGAATGAAATGGAATGAATTGGAATGGAATGGAATGGATAAGTGCAAGTCCAAAAAATATGGGGAGTAATAAACCGGGAGCCCAAATTATTTCTTTGAATGAAATGGAATGAATTGGAATGGAATGGAATGGATAAGTGCAAGTCCAAAAAATATGGGGAGTAATAAACCGGGAGCCCAAATTATTTCTTTGAATGAAATGGAATGGAATGGAATGAATTGGAATGAAATGGAATGGAATGGAATGAATTGGAATGAAATGGAATGGAATGGAATGGATAAGTGCAAGTCCAAAAAATATGGGGAGTAATAAACCGGGAGCCCAAATTATTTCTTTGAATGAAATGGAATGAATTGGAATGAAATGGAATGGAATGGAATGGATAAGTGCAAGTCCAAAAAATATGGGGAGTAATAAACCGGGAGCCCAAATTATTTCTTTGAATGAAATGGAATGAATTGGAATGAAATGGAATGGAATGGAATGGATAAGTGCAAGTCCAAAAAATATGGGGAGTAATAAACCGGGAGCCCAAATTATTTCTTTGAATGAAATGGAATGGAATGGAATGAATTGGAATGAAATGGAATGGAATGGAATGGATAAGTGCAAGTCCAAAAAATATGGGGAGTAATAAACCGGGAGCCCAAATTATTTCTTTGAATGAAATGGAATGGATAAGTGCAAGTCCAAAAAATATGGGGAGTAATAAACCGGGAGCCCAAATTATTTCTTTGAATGAAATGGAATGAATTGGAATGGAATGGAATGGATAAGTGCAAGTCCAAAAAATATGGGGAGTAATAAACCGGGAGCCCAAATTATTTCTTTGAATGAAATGGAATGGAATGGAATGAATTGGAATGAAATGGAATGGAATGGAATGGATAAGTGCAAGTCCAAAAAATATGGGGAGTAATAAACCGGGAGCCCAAATTATTTCTTTGAATGAAATGGAATGAATTGGAATGAAATGGAATGGAATGGAATGGATAAGTGCAAGTCCAAAAAATATGGGGAGTAATAAACCGGGAGCCCAAATTATTTCTTTGAATGAAATGGAATGGAATGGAATGAATTGGAATGAAATGGAATGGAATGGAATGGATAAGTGCAAGTCCAAAAAATATGGGGAGTAATAAACCGGGAGCCCAAATTATTTCTTTGAATGATTGGAAATCTGAAAGTGCAGTGAATTTTATGGAAATCTGAGAGTGCAGAAAAATTATACTGTCTGTGTCGAGAGCTGGGACAAGCAGCGGGAGTCGGGACAAGCAGCGGGAGTGGTGGGGTGACGGGAGTTGGAGGCGTGGCGCCGTGGCGGGAGTCGGGAGTAGCGGCGGGACTT
>CATNNA010000091.1:35000-37500 GCA_950106755.1 Climacium dendroides
AATGGATAAGTGCAAGTCCAAAAAATATGGGGAGTAATAAACCGGGAGCCCAAATTATTTCTTTGAATGAAATGGAATGGATAAGTGCAAGTCCAAAAAATATGGGGAGTAATAAACCGGGAGCCCAAATTATTTCTTTGAATGAAATGGAATGAATTGGAATGGAATGGAATGGATAAGTGCAAGTCCAAAAAATATGGGGAGTAATAAACCGGGAGCCCAAATTATTTCTTTGAATGAAATGGAATGAATTGGAATGGAATGGAATGGATAAGTGCAAGTCCAAAAAATATGGGGAGTAATAAACCGGGAGCCCAAATTATTTCTTTGAATGAAATGGAATGAATTGGAATGGAATGGAATGGATAAGTGCAAGTCCAAAAAATATGGGGAGTAATAAACCGGGAGCCCAAATTATTTCTTTGAATGAAATGGAATGGAATGGAATGAATTGGAATGAAATGGAATGGAATGGAATGAATTGGAATGAAATGGAATGGAATGGAATGGATAAGTGCAAGTCCAAAAAATATGGGGAGTAATAAACCGGGAGCCCAAATTATTTCTTTGAATGAAATGGAATGAATTGGAATGAAATGGAATGGAATGGAATGGATAAGTGCAAGTCCAAAAAATATGGGGAGTAATAAACCGGGAGCCCAAATTATTTCTTTGAATGAAATGGAATGAATTGGAATGAAATGGAATGGAATGGAATGGATAAGTGCAAGTCCAAAAAATATGGGGAGTAATAAACCGGGAGCCCAAATTATTTCTTTGAATGAAATGGAATGGAATGGAATGAATTGGAATGAAATGGAATGGAATGGAATGGATAAGTGCAAGTCCAAAAAATATGGGGAGTAATAAACCGGGAGCCCAAATTATTTCTTTGAATGAAATGGAATGGATAAGTGCAAGTCCAAAAAATATGGGGAGTAATAAACCGGGAGCCCAAATTATTTCTTTGAATGAAATGGAATGAATTGGAATGGAATGGAATGGATAAGTGCAAGTCCAAAAAATATGGGGAGTAATAAACCGGGAGCCCAAATTATTTCTTTGAATGAAATGGAATGGAATGGAATGAATTGGAATGAAATGGAATGGAATGGAATGGATAAGTGCAAGTCCAAAAAATATGGGGAGTAATAAACCGGGAGCCCAAATTATTTCTTTGAATGAAATGGAATGAATTGGAATGAAATGGAATGGAATGGAATGGATAAGTGCAAGTCCAAAAAATATGGGGAGTAATAAACCGGGAGCCCAAATTATTTCTTTGAATGAAATGGAATGGAATGGAATGAATTGGAATGAAATGGAATGGAATGGAATGGATAAGTGCAAGTCCAAAAAATATGGGGAGTAATAAACCGGGAGCCCAAATTATTTCTTTGAATGATTGGAAATCTGAAAGTGCAGTGAATTTTATGGAAATCTGAGAGTGCAGAAAAATTATACTGTCTGTGTCGAGAGCTGGGACAAGCAGCGGGAGTCGGGACAAGCAGCGGGAGTGGTGGGGTGACGGGAGTTGGAGGCGTGGCGCCGTGGCGGGAGTCGGGAGTAGCGGCGGGACTTGGAAAAAAATTGAAGGAATCAACTCCAGGGTGCCGGGAGCCCACCTGAGGAGAGGAAATGCCAACACTTGGAAATAATTGGTGTGTGCCGGGAGTGACGGCGTGGCGGGAGTGAGGGCGTGGCGGGCGTGGTGACGGGAGTTGGAGGCGTGGCGCCGTGGCGGGAGTCGGGAGTCGGGACAAGCAGCGGGACTTGGAAAGAAAATCAAGGATACAACTCCAGGGTGCCGGGAGCCCACCTGAGGAGAGGAAATCCCAACACTTAGAAAAAATTGGCATGTGCCGGGAGTGCCGGGGTGGCGGGAGTGAGGGCGTGACGGGCGTGGTGACGGGAGTTGGAGGCGTGGCGCCGTGGCGGGAGTCGGGACAAGCTGCGGGAGTCGGGACAGGCAGCGGGAGTCGGGAGTAGGCGCGGGGAGTGACGGAGTGAGGGCGTGACGGGCGTGGTGACGGGAGTTGGAGGCGTGGCGCCGTGGCGGGAGTCGGGACAAGCAGCGGGAGTCGGGACAGGCAGCGGGAGTCGGGAGTAGGCGCGGGGAGTGACGGAGTGAGGGCGTGACGGGCGTGGTGACGGGAGTTGGAGGCGTGACGGCGTAGCGGGAGTCGGGACCAGGAGCGGCATGACTTAGGGTGGTCTTCCACAAATTTGCTATCAGGTTTGGTTCTTTGACACAGGACGGGGGGGCCTGCCGAATCCCACAGAGAGTACTATGTGGGGGAAGGGTTCCTCCGGGATCCGCTGCTACCTTTCACGGGACCCTCAGGGAAAGCGAGGCGGGGTGTGCGCTGTGGTGCCTACGGGTGCCCACGTATCTCCTTTAGCGTATTTTTCGCCTAGTACTGATGGGATTGAAACGTGAGTGGTGGTAGCGGGTGTCCCGGGGGTGTGATTCGCTTTGCGAAAGCTTGGGAGAACGAAA
>CATNNA010000092.1:40000-42500 GCA_950106755.1 Climacium dendroides
ACCGGGAGCCCAAATTATTTCTTTGAATGAAATGGAATGAATTGGAATGGAATGGAATGGATAAGTGCAAGTCCAAAAAATATGGGGAGTAATAAACCGGGAGCCCAAATTATTTCTTTGAATGAAATGGAATGAATTGGAATGGAATGGAATGGATAAGTGCAAGTCCAAAAAATATGGGGAGTAATAAACCGGGAGCCCAAATTATTTCTTTGAATGAAATGGAATGGAATGGAATGAATTGGAATGAAATGGAATGGAATGGAATGAATTGGAATGAAATGGAATGGAATGGAATGGATAAGTGCAAGTCCAAAAAATATGGGGAGTAATAAACCGGGAGCCCAAATTATTTCTTTGAATGAAATGGAATGAATTGGAATGAAATGGAATGGAATGGAATGGATAAGTGCAAGTCCAAAAAATATGGGGAGTAATAAACCGGGAGCCCAAATTATTTCTTTGAATGAAATGGAATGAATTGGAATGAAATGGAATGGAATGGAATGGATAAGTGCAAGTCCAAAAAATATGGGGAGTAATAAACCGGGAGCCCAAATTATTTCTTTGAATGAAATGGAATGGAATGGAATGAATTGGAATGAAATGGAATGGAATGGAATGGATAAGTGCAAGTCCAAAAAATATGGGGAGTAATAAACCGGGAGCCCAAATTATTTCTTTGAATGAAATGGAATGGATAAGTGCAAGTCCAAAAAATATGGGGAGTAATAAACCGGGAGCCCAAATTATTTCTTTGAATGAAATGGAATGAATTGGAATGGAATGGAATGGATAAGTGCAAGTCCAAAAAATATGGGGAGTAATAAACCGGGAGCCCAAATTATTTCTTTGAATGAAATGGAATGGAATGGAATGAATTGGAATGAAATGGAATGGAATGGAATGGATAAGTGCAAGTCCAAAAAATATGGGGAGTAATAAACCGGGAGCCCAAATTATTTCTTTGAATGAAATGGAATGAATTGGAATGAAATGGAATGGAATGGAATGGATAAGTGCAAGTCCAAAAAATATGGGGAGTAATAAACCGGGAGCCCAAATTATTTCTTTGAATGAAATGGAATGGAATGGAATGAATTGGAATGAAATGGAATGGAATGGAATGGATAAGTGCAAGTCCAAAAAATATGGGGAGTAATAAACCGGGAGCCCAAATTATTTCTTTGAATGATTGGAAATCTGAAAGTGCAGTGAATTTTATGGAAATCTGAGAGTGCAGAAAAATTATACTGTCTGTGTCGAGAGCTGGGACAAGCAGCGGGAGTCGGGACAAGCAGCGGGAGTGGTGGGGTGACGGGAGTTGGAGGCGTGGCGCCGTGGCGGGAGTCGGGAGTAGCGGCGGGACTTGGAAAAAAATTGAAGGAATCAACTCCAGGGTGCCGGGAGCCCACCTGAGGAGAGGAAATGCCAACACTTGGAAATAATTGGTGTGTGCCGGGAGTGACGGCGTGGCGGGAGTGAGGGCGTGGCGGGCGTGGTGACGGGAGTTGGAGGCGTGGCGCCGTGGCGGGAGTCGGGAGTCGGGACAAGCAGCGGGACTTGGAAAGAAAATCAAGGATACAACTCCAGGGTGCCGGGAGCCCACCTGAGGAGAGGAAATCCCAACACTTAGAAAAAATTGGCATGTGCCGGGAGTGCCGGGGTGGCGGGAGTGAGGGCGTGACGGGCGTGGTGACGGGAGTTGGAGGCGTGGCGCCGTGGCGGGAGTCGGGACAAGCTGCGGGAGTCGGGACAGGCAGCGGGAGTCGGGAGTAGGCGCGGGGAGTGACGGAGTGAGGGCGTGACGGGCGTGGTGACGGGAGTTGGAGGCGTGGCGCCGTGGCGGGAGTCGGGACAAGCAGCGGGAGTCGGGACAGGCAGCGGGAGTCGGGAGTAGGCGCGGGGAGTGACGGAGTGAGGGCGTGACGGGCGTGGTGACGGGAGTTGGAGGCGTGACGGCGTAGCGGGAGTCGGGACCAGGAGCGGCATGACTTAGGGTGGTCTTCCACAAATTTGCTATCAGGTTTGGTTCTTTGACACAGGACGGGGGGGCCTGCCGAATCCCACAGAGAGTACTATGTGGGGGAAGGGTTCCTCCGGGATCCGCTGCTACCTTTCACGGGACCCTCAGGGAAAGCGAGGCGGGGTGTGCGCTGTGGTGCCTACGGGTGCCCACGTATCTCCTTTAGCGTATTTTTCGCCTAGTACTGATGGGATTGAAACGTGAGTGGTGGTAGCGGGTGTCCCGGGGGTGTGATTCGCTTTGCGAAAGCTTGGGAGAACGAAAGTTTGAGGCTAGATTTTTTGTGCGATGGGAAGCCCGGCGCCGCCGTGCTCTTGGTTCAAGTGTGTCCCGGTCCGCGTGTCGGCAGTGCGAAGGGAGCGAGGTGCTGAAGACTCCCCCGAAGCGATTAGCGTCCTGCTTCATTGCCAGGGCCTCTGTTCGTTAGGGAAGGAAGCGCTTAGCGATGAATACTGATGCCTGGGACCTCCGCGA
>CATNNA010000093.1:0-19281 GCA_950106755.1 Climacium dendroides
CTCGGCAGGGAAAAGGTAGAAAGAAATCGGTAAGCGCGTAGCGCTTACGCTAGCGCCCTGCAACCAAGCAAGCACTGCCTGCGGCACTGCTTTGGTAGCAAGAAAGGCGGTCGACTGGTAAGCCCATCCGTCCATACGGTGGTCCACCTACCCGATTCCGCAGCTACCGCAGCTCCGGCCGGTACTCCGGGGCCAATTATGCCACTTTTTGCAAGGGCCAAAGGCACTCGACGAAGGAGAGGTGGAATGAGGTCTAATCATGAACCGTGATAGATTCTATGACTGCTCGACCGAACTACGAATTAGTGAGGGATAGCTATACCGAAATACGTAATAACTACTCGCCTACTCGGTCATGCGAAAGAGCATAGCCTTCACTTTGGTTTTCCTTTCCAAACCATCATCCGGGGATTTCATGCTATGTAATGGGTGCAGTCAGTCCACTCGTGAGTGTTCATTCAACGGACTCTTTAAAGAGTGGCAGCCGACAGCCCTTTGGGCTGTCACTTCGCCCTTTGGGCTGCCGGACGAAGTGGCAGCCGACAGCCCTTTGGGCTGTCACTTCGCCCTTTGGGCTGCCGGATTCCCGTACATCATAAAAGATTCAATTGTTCCCGGTTTACCGGTTACTTCCCGTAAGTTTCCGCATGGATTATTATACGATAATCTAAAGTTTTTACGGAAAAGAACTCTAGTATGACTCTAGGGTAAGGAGCGATCGAACCTAGTGTAACGACCTAATGAAAAGCCATTAGACAGGGTAGAATGAAACACATGAGAAAGGGAAAAGAATTGATTAATCTAGAACAAAAAATTCCTTTCCTTAGCAACCAGCCTCCCTTCACATCTTTCCAAAGCAACCAGCCTCCCTTCACATCTCTTCTTAAACCCTGCCCGTAGGCATGAAGGAGGAGACCCCGCTTCTTCCCCTTCCCGTAGGCATGAAAGACCAGCCGGACCCTTACGGCATGAAGAATGAGGACCACCAACAATCGGATCCTTGGAATGCCCCGGGCAATATATAAGCATAAGCAAACCTGATAAGAAAACTAAAACATTCATAGTAGGCCATTACTGGGGATGGCCCACGAGGTGTAGCGCAGTCTGGTAGCGCATCTGTTTTGGGTACAGAGGGCCATAGGTTCGAATCCTGTCACCTCGATTATTGCCTAACTGGGCGGGGCGGGTAACATTTCGCTCCGTCCTTTTGTTTTTCCACGCCACGGGCGCCAAGGCGGCTTCTTGTGGCATAACTCTGTCCACGGATCGAACAAGCATTGTAACCCGAAACTTCTCTGAAGACATGACCTTCTGAGTCATCTAGGCATTTTGAAACCGGAAATTTCGTATATAGAGTTGTAAACGCGAAAAGGATTCGTTCTCTCCGGGGCTTTGCCTTTTCGGTTAATTTCGGAGTAGCTAAGCTATTACGTATCGAATATTCCAGGCCGGGAGAGCTCGACTGAACTACGAATTAGTGAGGGAAAACTGTACCGAAATACGTAATAGCTACTCGCCTTTTCGGTTCGGTGTAGCGAAAGAGCATAGCCTTTTCCGCTCGTTCGAGGAGTGTAAATCCTACGTTAGATCACCCGGTTTCGGGTCTTTTTTCAGTAACTTCCCATGGACCACACGCGTATGAAACAGCAGCGCCACTTCTCCGCTTTGACTTATGAGATCACCTTTCGGAACCTAAAGGCAGGCCAACCTATGTCTAGTTGACCAAACAGGTAATCGCTCAAGACTTCGATCAACGAACGGATTGTCTTGCCGTTTACTGGTTCAGAAGATGTTAAGACACCCACATGAGACGATGCCATTACCTCGGGAATGGTGGCTGGCTAGGATCGGGGGATGTTTACATCCTGAACCACGAGGAACCAGCCCTCACTCATCATGGGGACTACGGGACGGTCCCGTGGACCTCTTGCCCAACCCGAGGAGGCCCTTCGCTAGCCTCCCCAAGAAGGTTATCCCTTACGGGAATCGAACCCGTGTCTTCGACATGAAAAGACGATGTCCTAACCACTAGACGAAAGGGACTTGGCTTTATCATTCCATAACCGAAACTTTGAAAACCCGGACGTGCTTGAACTAACTCTACACCCAGCCAGATGCTTATGGCAAGAGGTTGAACTAAGGTTTGTTCTGACTAGTTGCCTTCGCGGCTCGGCCAGGTTGCTGGCATCCCTCCCTCGCTACTATGCGACCTCTGAGACCGCGCATCGTTTGCTAGACAATGCGAAGCGGTTACTTCCCGTGGTTGCTCTCTTCTTGTGCCTTTGCCCTTCGAGGACGGAGTAGGCACGCACTATCGCTTTGTAAACGCTTCCTCGCTTTGTTCTTTGCGAAATCACATCACGGGGTAGGCGCTTGCTTAAACTAAAAGGAAAGGTTTAGCAAAACAAAAGCGCTTCCCGCCCTCCTCCGGGGCCCAAGGGACAATAACCTAGTGCGGTGAAACTAGGGTAAGTGCCGTTTCCCGAAGTGTTTCCCTTCGCCTTCGGGAAACACTTCGTCCGTTGGGCACTCACCAGCAGACATAAAGCCCTTACCCCGTTCTGCTTAGGACGGAGTAAGCGCTATACACTTCCCTGCTTCGCCCCATCAGAGCACCCAATGGTTACAGGTCCTTGCGCACCCGCTCGATTGTTCAAGCAAGTCAGTTCCTATGCTGGAATTACTTGTGGCTGGCTGCCTGGCAACCTTGACCGCTTCATGTAGAAGTCAAAGCTCTCGCCCAGATTGGGCCCTGGATTACTCCGCCACACACATACTGACGTATTCTGTTCGGGATACGTAGCCCTTACTCAGGCAGTAGGTACGTACCAAGTGAGTCAATCTAACCTTTCTCGCATCAGCTGAGGGACACCATCGAAGAGGGCTAAGCCGTCCTTCCTTCGGGGAAACCGCTTTGCGCTCCCGGCTTCGCCCTTTTTCGACCAACTGCTCGCGAACTCGATGGATTATTAGCCCAAGATGTTGTATTGGCCCGCCGTATATACTTCCGAGTCAAACATCTATGTAGAAGGGTATTCCTCCGTTACGAAAGAAAACGAGCCTCACACGGCGCACCGTAAATGTAATTACCAGAGCCATTACAGAAAGAAAGAAATTAGCACTTGGAGGTGGAATAGGTTCTTTTAAAATTGATTTCAAACCATCCGCTAAGGGTTATAACAACCCAGATGATCCCACCACATTAAGACCCTTTCAACGTTACATGGAAGCCATGACTTTACGTTCGACTGACACTGGAAAGGCTACTCCTGGTAGAAGTGATATGATGATTCCAAAGATTTTAGCTAGGAGACAAAGGATATATGGCTTCGTTTCGTCGGCTAAGATAGATTTCAAGGAAATGCCTTCTAAAGCATTAGAGGGGCTTGCGTTGGCTTTGTCAACACAAGGTCTGTTCTTGATATTTATGGCAGTTTAAAAGTTAGCAGCAGTTACGTTACGGGGCCCATCACGATCTAGTAAAATTGAGTGAAGCCGTTGGTGGTTCGAACTTCGTTTCGTGGCCCTTTCAACTTGCCTCCAGTCATACTCCTTGCCTTTGATGAATCTATCATGGCGACCCGCTTCCGTGCGTTTTCCTCTTACCGAAATCAACGATTTGAGCATAAGATGAAATCTATCACGGTGAACTATTTGACCCTATTCCACCTAGCAAAAAATGGCATAATAGGTATGTGGTTCGTGCCCACTCTGCTCCGCGAGCTTTGAGATGGAATCGCGAGACCAGCGTTAGCGAGACCAGCTTTAGCTTTAGCTTTGAGATGGGCGAGACCAGCTGGTTCGTGCCTCGAGACCTCTTCGGGGGATAGAATCTATCATGGTTCTAAGTTCGCTTCGGTGGTTCCCGAGCCGCGTTCTGTTTTACGTTCTTCCTCGAGTTTCTCATGTGCAGAACGTCGTAGCTGTTTCTTGCTTAAGGCATTAACAGTACATTTCGTTATTCGACCGATATCTGAATATTGTTCTATGAACCATTTTAGGTCAACCTCGGCCAACCCCTTGTTACGGATTATAGGTGAGGAGTCTTCCTTAACCAAAGCGTAGGTTTTAGGAGCTAGAAAGTACCCCTCCAGCACCTCGTGTTCTAACTTCAGTTTCCCTAATTCGTACGAAGACACTTCTGAATCTGGAAGTGGTTTGTCTAACACTACCGAATCAGTGTCTGTATAATAGCAGCTTCCTGGTAGGGATATATAGGGGCCCGAAGATTATCGTATAATAATCCATGAATATTCAGGTGAAAAAGCTAAATTCTGATTCGGAAATTAGCCGAGAGAGATCAATCGCGGGGTGGAGTAAATGGCCAACTCGTCAGGCTCATGACCTGAAGACTGCGGGTTCGAACCCTGCCCCCGCACTACATGTTGTCAGCAGCAAACGAAGATTATCGTATAATAATCCATGCGGGAAGTAACCGGGAACAATTCAATTGGTGCGACGACGGAACAGGATCGTAACCAACTGCTTATCGGGGTGGGGTTCGGTTCGGGACTACTTCTCGGTCTGGCTGCATACTTAATACTTATCGGCCCCGGCTTCTCGCAGACTTATCGACGCGTTGCAGGTGGTGGATGAACCATACCGGTGTAGATCATCATTTGGAGTAACCCGCTCGCCGTCTTTAGCGATTAGCGCTACTTATCGCCGTCTTTCAGTACTCCGCCAGGATCGTACTGCGAATTGTCCATTCGGTGGTCGAATTGTCGATTTCAGGCCTCGTAGTCTACGTGCTATCGTTGGCTTCCGCAATGCGGGAAGACATTGCATTGGGTGGATGGCCTGCCTTAGCAACCAGGAAACCGCATTATAGTCTTTCGAAAACTCTAGCCTCAAGATAAATCTGGGCAAGCCGTTCCGGGCGAGAGACACCGGAACCATTTTCGCACTCGGTTCATAATGAACCGGAAATTTCGTATATAGAGTTGTGGCGAAAAGGATTCGTTCTCTCCGGGGCTTTGCCTTTTCGGTTAATTTCGGAGTAGCTAAGCTATTACGTATCGAATATTCCAGGCCCATCAGTCGGTTCGGACCTCCACTTAGCTTCACCCAAGCTTCATCCTGGTCATGGATAGATCACCCTCGGGTTTATAAGCAGTGACAATTGCCCCAGCAAGACTCGCTTTCGCTACGGCTCCGGGCCCCGCCGGGCCACTGCCTCGGCAATAATCAGGCACGCGGATCCAATTCTCCTCCCACTGCTTGGGAGCTCACGGTTTCATGTTCTATTTTACTCCCCGTTTTCACCTTTCCCTCACGGTACTGCTTTGCTATCGGTCACTCAGAGCCCACGGAGGGACTAAACGTCCACGTCCCGCAGATAACCAGACCTCCCATGTCCATCCATTTGGTAACATAGGATAATTATGAAAGCCTTGAAAAAATAGAATGAATCGGAAGATAGCGGCGTAGCCGAAACTGGGTGCCAACCAGATTGCCCCAAAGGGTAAATCAGGAATACGGATACAAAAACCGCGATTGGAGCGGAGAAAGCTATTGCGTCGTAGGGGCGTAGTTGCACAGACCTTGCAAGTTCGAACTGGCGTAACATAAAACCTATCAGAGCAAAAGAGCCGTGAAGAGCGACGAAGGTCCATAAACCCCCTAATTGGCACCAACGGGTGAAATCTCCCTTCCCTGTGCTTCAAGGCCCCACAAGAGAAGCAGGGAGTGGGCCAAACTGTTAGCGGGGGTGGAGACCGCGGCAGTCAGAAAATTACATCCCTCCAAGTAATAACTAGCTAATCCATGGGTGTACCCTGAAGTGACAAAGGTTGTACCTGTGAACCAACCGCCCAAAGCGAAGTAAGCGGTGGGAAAAAGTAATAGGCCAGACCAACCCACGAAGACGAAGCGATCTCTTCTGAGCCAGTCGTCCATACTATCAAATAAATCTTTCGGTTCCGATTTTCCAATGGCAATGGTCATATTCATTCCCTCACTCGGCTCCTCAAACCATTTCTGGGTTCCCCTCTTTTTTTTTTCTTCAAGCCACGACGCGCCGCCCCTTCGCGGTAAGATAAGGTAGGACGCTATAACACCGGCCGTTCCAAAAAGTCATTTACCAAAGTAGCATACTCCCAGGAGTTTTTACACGAAAATGAGACTGGTAGATTTTTCAATCTCAAGGGCACAAATTTGTACTGTGGAATCTTTAGGGCTTGACGGTTGTTGGTTTAACGTAGGTTTCGATTCTGGCTCTGGACCAGACTCCGGTTCTTGCCAAAAAAGATCAATCATAAATTTGTTTAACCAACTAAAGAAAAAAGGGAGAGAACCGAGGACTAGATACATTTACATTAAGAAAATAACTGTAAATCTTAAGGCTAATGTTTTATCTAAGTAAAATACGCGATAACATAAAAGGACAACCTCTTGTTTTAAAAGCGATAACCTCATTTCTTCTAGCTCTTTTTTTACCTTACCAGCTTGTAAATCTACGTAAACATTTCGGATATTCAGGTAGTTATTGAGTAATCGCGGGCCTAGTATGGGATCATTTACAACCTCATCCCAACTATTCTTCTCGCGGAGAAGTTCAGAAACCTCTTTATTAGTGACTCGGCGGGTTGGGGATCGGTCAATAGTCTCTCTCTTTTTATTTTCTTTTTTCTCTCTTCCTTCCAGTACCGTGGTAAGGTAAAATTACTGCCTGCGTTTCTCTCGATTCTTTTCTTGCCAAGGGGCACAGGTTTGCTTCTCTTTCCTCACTATGGCTACAAAACCAATGATCGACGAAGCAAAGGGAAAACGGACGGGGGAAACGCGAAGGCCCGAGGATTGGCTTTCACTTTTGCCCATTCAACGGACTCTTTAGAGTGGTATCCCGAAGGATACCGTACGAAGTGGCAGCGGCTGCCGTACGATTTGACCATCAGATGATGAATCTATCGTGGTGAATGATTACACCCCTTCGGCCCTACCAAAAAGTGGCTTGCCATGGTGAAGATTTACGAGCCCTACCCGCGTGCCACAGATGACCCACGAAAAAAAAGGTACGAAGGTGGCCGATGGCAGCTACCAACGGTTGAAAGGTACGAAGGCGGCCGAAGGCAGCCGGAATTCGCAGAGTTTCACGCTTCCGAAGCTGCCAATGAAGAAGCAGAAGCTAAACGACTCGAAAGAGTTGCGAGTATTAATGCCGAAGTAATAGCTAGAAACATTCAAGTCTTTAAAGAACTCAAGGAAGTTCGTAGCATAAAAAATGGACAAGATCAGGGAAAAGAGCCAGGCACCTTACCCGGACGTTTCATTTCACTATGCGATATCTTGCAGAATGACGGCAAAAGCGATAGCTTCATCAAAAGCAAGCAGACTGACCATCCCTCGAGTCGGGATCCGCCATGATAGATTGGTCCTCCTAACCATGAGGAATGTGCCAAGAGGATTATACCACCTTTGCTACGGAAAAATAGTGTAGAATTATTCACCATGATAGATTGATCATCTAACAGCTAAATCGTTGAATGCTCTCCATTCCCTCCGGTCAAATCGTCAGCTGGGGCTGCCACTTCGTACGTTGAATTCGAGAAGGCATTCGCGAACACCAAAGATCCGGCGGGATGTGGCAGCGCTTCTTTAATTCCAATCCTTGCAGAGCTCAGCTCCCTTCAGTCCAAAAGCAGTGCCGTCCGAGTAACAGTAACATAATGGGGGAAGGGGTCGGAATGGGGGGAGCTCACGGCTCACAGCACGGTAGAATATTAATTAATACTAAATTATTTGTGTGAAAAAAAGCGCATCATACGATAGTGCGGGCGGAGCCCGAATCCAGATGGTATAGTTATAGTAGTTTTTTATCGTCTTGATGTTAGTTAGTTTGGTGTATTTAACAGAGCATTAATGCAATTCTGCATTCGCTCAAACAGTCGAGTTCCCCCGTTCCTCAGTTTAGGCATTAGCGCTAAGACATCCAAAAGCTCTTGGGCACTAGAAGCTAGAGAATCGCAAAAAGCGTCATCTTTCGCCTCTCTAGGAGCCTCACTTCTGGTACGAATTTCGTGTTTTCCTTGCACGAATAGCGCATGTATTAAAATCAACTTCACCAATAAAATTAACACTGGATCCGTATAAATGATATTATGCAGCATAGCTGAGGTCATCTCGCTAGAGATTCCTTCAACTAGGGGCTTAGTGAAATCAACCAAGAGATCACCCCAACCTTCCGGTAACTGGAAATTATCCGGCGGAGCTTTGTTAATTGAAGTAAAATTAATGGGCGTCGACACGCGTCTCGACTCGATTAAGATTGTTCGTGCATTTTCATTGCATTGAATGCGTGAAAACACATCTGATAGATAGACATCTTTGATATCCGAAAGAGCCGGATATTTCCGTTTGACTTCAGAAAAAGAAAGGATTTCCATAGTAAAGGGTGGTTTTCTCTCTTTGTTGATTATGCCACTATAGTTTCTTCTTTCCTGTATCCATAACCTTTTTCCTTCCGTTTCGCTTTCGGGCAGGCTCCAACCCAAGTAGCATGGGGCACGCGAGCAGCGATAAGCCAGACGATAGGCGTGCTACCGTCTAGGCCTAACGAAGAAAGAGGTAAGATTCGAACCTACAATGCATATCGCATACGATTACCAATCGTGCTCTTTCGGGGCTCACCATAAGATGAAATCATACCCAGTACAAGGTTTAGTTTTTTTGTTTTTCGGCTCTCGATACGCCGGTGCATATGGCCGGAGAACCAAAGGTTCGAGATGGATTCGGCCGGGGTGAGAACCGGCGTGTTGGCATTAACAATCATGCTCTCATCTTTCAAATCAGTCGTTACGGGGTCAATGAGCTAGCTCGTAGCTACGAGAAGGATTCCCTAAGAACGAGGTTCTGGAGTGCGAAATAAAGCAACGAGGACCAACGAGTGGGAACGAGAGCATTTTGGTGGTAGTCCCCTGGACCCCTTCGAAAGTGCCAAAGGATACTCGACGGACGGTGGGGCCGCCTTTTGTTTTGGTGGTGGGACTCCGGACTGTTTAAGTGTTGGCGCGCATTTTTGTTTGCTGAAGGGTTGACGTTAGCCAACCGAGGTTCCTACCGAACCCGACCCGCTTTATTTCTCGTTGAGGGCTGGGGCACTCGACCGCAACAAAGGGGGAGAAGCTTTCACGACTTCCCACGGTGTGGCCTAGAAACAGCTGGTTTCACCGTTATGAGCCAGTTATTGAAAAAGCATTCGCACGCTTGTGGGGCGAAAGGCCGAAGGAGGACTCCTTTTCCCGCCTGTAGGTTCTTATGGTCCTTCAGACTTCAACAAAGGAACAGAGTCGTAGCTCTTTGATTCACCCCTAGCCACAAGTCATCCCCGTATTTTGCCACATACGTGAGTTCGGTCCTCTAAGGCCTCTGTGGAGAGCTCGATTCAACCTGCTCGTGGCTAGATCAATCGGTTTCGGGTCAAATAGAAACAACGCCGAAGATTCAACCTCATTGCGCCTACACCTAATGGCTTAAGCCGCTGTTCCCATTCACTCGCTGACCCATTATGCAAAAGGTACGCCGTTAGGGTGGAAAGTGCGCCGAGCGAGAGCCGACAACGCAAAGCTTCGCTCAAGGGTTCGCTTTAGCGAACATTAGTGGCTTTGCCCCTGAAAGCTACAGCGCTTTCTCAGCTTCGCGTATGCGTTCCATCGAACATTAGTGGCTTTGCCCCCGTTTTCTCAGCTTCGCTCTTCCGACTGATGGTTTGCACCGGATTTCAGGTTTTCTATTGCACTCCCGGAAAAGCATACGGCGGGGTCTTTTCACTTTTCCCTCACGGTACTTGTGGTACGCTATCGGTCATTGAGGAATACTTAGGCCGCGAGGGTGGTCCCCCTTAGTCACGTGAAAGCGATCAAACACGGTATCCGCGTTTTGCGATAGTAATCAAACTTGCAAGGAAAGATCTACGGGGCTATCACCTTCTTTGGCCAGATCTTCCAACCTTTTCAGAATTCCTTGAGGAAGGGTTCCCACCCTTCCCCCTACTGCAAGTTCTCCCCTGCACAGGGCCAGGGAAAGCGGGGGTCCCTCTCTCGGGGCCCCTTCCCCTTTCTTTGCCTAATCCGCTTTCGCTCGCTGCTACTAACGGAGTCTCAGTTGATTTCCTTTCCTTTAGCTACAATGATGTTTCAGTTCGCTAAGTCTCTCAAGTCCGAGGCGGAGCCGCAGCACACGGCATGCCCGGCAAGCTTGGATACGGTTTCCCGATTGGAAACCCATGGATCACAGACGGTATCTCCCCATGGCCTTTCGCCTTTGGAAGCGTCCTTCCTTCTCAATGCCCAGGCATCCATCCAATGCATTCTTTTCGATGCGGTAGGAATTGAACCTACCGAACGCCTACCGAGCACCATATTCGATCACGCAATCTATGACTGCGTCTTCAGTAGTCATTTCCCTTTTATTCTGTTTTTTGTGTGTGTTTCCGACATTCATGGCAGTTTATAGTGCTTGGGCGCTGTTTTCCGGTTTACCCATGACGGACCGTATGATAGGGCATAGACTAGAAGAAGCCTACTCGGAGTTTCCGAGGGCATGCCAGCCGGGCCATTCGCCTAACTAGAAAGAAAGCCCGAAAACCATTGATTAGTGCTTTGTCCGATCCAGAGGGCTGCCCACACGGGGTTTAGATGTCCGAAGAGCGCTGCGGGCTTTCATCAAGAGAGTTTCGTATCCATAACCGTACAATAGGCCTTGTCTGGCGTTTTTTCGAATGTTTAGTGACAAACAGCGCGAGTGTGCATGAGGGTCCGGGCTGTCAACCACGTCTCCCGAAAATTATCAGTACATATGGTAGAAAACGCTTTTCACATATCGAGGTCGGAATGGGATCGGGTGTTCCGCGTCTTACTAGGATGCCCGGACGGAACAAACAATCTTGAGTAATGAACAGGGGCCGTAGGCAGCAGGAAGGCCGCCCCTGTGACCTGCTAGTTGGAGGAGGTCAGAAATCCACGTTTTGAAACCTGCCCACGGGCGGTAGCGCAATACGTAATGTGAAGGAACTGGAGATTACCACGCACTACTTATCAGGGACCAGAAAGAGGGCCTTCTCTCAATGTCAATTCGTAGCCCTGTGCGTGTGAGCGAAAATCTCGCATACCAAACCAAAGCAGTGCCGTCCGAGTAACATAATGTTCTAACCTGGAGGTTTCTGTGCGCTCTTCTTAGTATCTGGCATACCGCAGCCTTTTGGATCACTGCTCTTTTTAATTGTTGGTTTCACTTGATGATCCCGCAACCCGAACACACCTATGCTTTTTAGATCACCGGCTACTTGGTGATTCCATGCCTTTACAACCGCCCCTCCGGTTAAGCATGATAATTGATCCCAACGAATTGACTTTATCAACGTTAGTACAGTTAATGAAAGGACGCTAGCGCCTCCCTTTGAGATTCCCTCCAGCCACAGGTTCCCCTACGACTACCATGTTACGACTTCACCCCAGTCACTGACCCAACCGTGATATGCGCCAAGGAGACCACCAATACCAAAATGGGCCACACTCAACTAGGCATGGAACACTTGCCGTAATGGGTGATCTCTGGTCGATGCTTTGGGCGAAACCAATTCCCAGGGTGTGACGGGCGGTGTGTACGGGGCCCGGGTACGTATTCACCGCGGCATGCTGATCCGCGATTACTAGCGATTCCAACTTCATGTTCTCGAGTTGCAGAGAACAATCCGAACTGAGGCAATCTTTCTGGATTCGCTCCGCCTTACGGCCCTGCTTCCTATTGTAATTGCCATTGTAGCACGTGTGTAGCCCAGCCCATAAGGGCCATGCGGACTTGACGTCATCCCCACCTTCCTCCATAGCAGAACTACGGGCAGTCTCTTGTGAGTGCAACATCGGCACAGAGGGAGTGTCATCAATTCCGCTGACTGAACACAGATTCGTGGGCAGGTACCGGCTCACTTACCACCCATTACCGGGCGGCTCGCTCGTCGGAACCTTAGGCGCCCATGTTCCTGCGGGGGTGAATGATGACATTGATCCTCTGGGAGCAGCATGTCTTAGCAACACAAGACGAGGGTTTCGCTCGTTATAGGAGTTAACCAAAAACGTCTCACGACACGAGCTGACGACAGCCATGCAGCACCTGTATGAATTTTCGTTTCATCCCGTTAAGGACAAGCACACTTGTTCATATGTCAAGTGTTCATACGTCAAGTGTTCATATGTCAAGGGCTGGTAAGGTTTTGCGCGTTGTATCGAATTAAACCACATGCTCCACCGCTTGTGCAGGCCCCCGTCAATTCCTTTGAGTTTCAGTCTTGCGACCGTACTCCCCAGGCGGAGTGTTTAACGCGTTAGCTGAGCCCCCGATCCGCGGACCAAGGACGAACACTCATCGTTTACGGCATGGACTACCAGGGTATCTAATCCTGTTTGCTCCCCAAGCTTTCGCACCCTAGCGTCAGTAGAGACCCAGAAAGCTGCCTTCGCTACTTCGGCGTTCCTTCGTATATCTCCGGATTTTATCCCTACACACGAAATTCCACTCCCCTCTATCCCACTCGAGTGAATTGGTTTTGAAAGCATTCCGCCAGTTGAGCTGGCGTCTTTGACTTTCAACCTGATTCACTGCCTACGTGCCCTTTACGCCCAGTCATTCCGAATAACACTTGCCCCCCCTGTCTTACCGCGGCTGCTGGCACAGAGTTAGCCGGGGCTTCTTCTTCGAGTCTTGTCATAATCGCGCACTCGACGAAAGAGCTTTACAAGCGGCATTGCCCTTCCTCGCGTTAGCGACGTTTTTCACTCACTCACGCGATATTGCTGGATCGGGCTTTCGCCCATTGTCCAATATTCCCCACTGCTGCCTCCCTACGGAGTCTGGGCCGTGTCTCAGTCCCAGTGTGGCTGATCGTCCGAAAAGATCAGCTAAGCATCTGCGGCTTGGTCAGCCTTTACCCAACCAGCTACCTAATACTACGCAGGCTCATCAAACAGCGCTTTTTAGCTTTATCGAAGCTTTTTTGCTTTCGTTTCTTTGGGATTCGGCCCAAACTGTTTGGCAGATTCCCACGCGTTACGCACCCGTTCGCCACTTTGTCTTCAACTGTTCTATAGACCGAAAACAACGTTCGACTTGCATGTGTTAAGCATATCGCTAGCGTTCATTCTGAGCCAGGATCAAACTCGGTTTTTTGGTCAATCTCTCCTGTTGATGATCTCTTGGTTGGTTACCGGCTCTCGCCAATAACCGTAAGCGGAACGGCCATCGGCAAGGCGGATCATCCTACGTCCCGTTTTCTCAGATTGATTCTTATTCGTAGGCAACTACGGCTCCTCGAAGCGAAGAACTGTACGAACTATGACGTAGGCTACCGCTCTGCCCTTCGGAACTCAACCAACT
The DNA here is from genome assembly GCA_950106755.1 of Climacium dendroides. Classification (NCBI taxonomy): domain Eukaryota; kingdom Viridiplantae; phylum Streptophyta; class Bryopsida; order Hypnales; family Climaciaceae; genus Climacium; species Climacium dendroides. The sequence goes on from CATNNA010000093.1 coordinate 13,369, forward strand.
ATCGATGTCTACCCCGAGGCTTGCGTCGGGATTGCCCTTCGGGACTGCACTTCGGGGCTCGACCAACTAAACTATCGGTGTCTACCCCGAGGCTAACGAATTCACTTCGTGCCCAAACGAGCAGACACGGGGATTTCTTCATACCTTGATCAAATAGGGTGGGGTGGGGTGTCGTTTGCTCAATTTCCTCGTCCGAGCCAACTCTCTATATTACGTGAAACAACTCTCTATATTACGTAATTAATGGGAGGCAGGGAAACGTAATTAATTGTCCGTCCGAGCGAAGCTCGGCAGGGAAAAGGTAGAAAGAAATCGGTAAGCGCGTAGCGCTTACGCTAGCGCCCTGCAACCAAGCAAGCACTGCCTGCGGCACTGCTTTGGTAGCAAGAAAGGCGGTCGACTGGTAAGCCCATCCGTCCATACGGTGGTCCACCTACCCGATTCCGCAGCTACCGCAGCTCCGGCCGGTACTCCGGGGCCAATTATGCCACTTTTTGCAAGGGCCAAAGGCACTCGACGAAGGAGAGGTGGAATGAGGTCTAATCATGAACCGTGATAGATTCTATGACTGCTCGACCGAACTACGAATTAGTGAGGGATAGCTATACCGAAATACGTAATAACTACTCGCCTACTCGGTCATGCGAAAGAGCATAGCCTTCACTTTGGTTTTCCTTTCCAAACCATCATCCGGGGATTTCATGCTATGTAATGGGTGCAGTCAGTCCACTCGTGAGTGTTCATTCAACGGACTCTTTAAAGAGTGGCAGCCGACAGCCCTTTGGGCTGTCACTTCGCCCTTTGGGCTGCCGGACGAAGTGGCAGCCGACAGCCCTTTGGGCTGTCACTTCGCCCTTTGGGCTGCCGGATTCCCGTACATCATAAAAGATTCAATTGTTCCCGGTTTACCGGTTACTTCCCGTAAGTTTCCGCATGGATTATTATACGATAATCTAAAGTTTTTACGGAAAAGAACTCTAGTATGACTCTAGGGTAAGGAGCGATCGAACCTAGTGTAACGACCTAATGAAAAGCCATTAGACAGGGTAGAATGAAACACATGAGAAAGGGAAAAGAATTGATTAATCTAGAACAAAAAATTCCTTTCCTTAGCAACCAGCCTCCCTTCACATCTTTCCAAAGCAACCAGCCTCCCTTCACATCTCTTCTTAAACCCTGCCCGTAGGCATGAAGGAGGAGACCCCGCTTCTTCCCCTTCCCGTAGGCATGAAAGACCAGCCGGACCCTTACGGCATGAAGAATGAGGACCACCAACAATCGGATCCTTGGAATGCCCCGGGCAATATATAAGCATAAGCAAACCTGATAAGAAAACTAAAACATTCATAGTAGGCCATTACTGGGGATGGCCCACGAGGTGTAGCGCAGTCTGGTAGCGCATCTGTTTTGGGTACAGAGGGCCATAGGTTCGAATCCTGTCACCTCGATTATTGCCTAACTGGGCGGGGCGGGTAACATTTCGCTCCGTCCTTTTGTTTTTCCACGCCACGGGCGCCAAGGCGGCTTCTTGTGGCATAACTCTGTCCACGGATCGAACAAGCATTGTAACCCGAAACTTCTCTGAAGACATGACCTTCTGAGTCATCTAGGCATTTTGAAACCGGAAATTTCGTATATAGAGTTGTAAACGCGAAAAGGATTCGTTCTCTCCGGGGCTTTGCCTTTTCGGTTAATTTCGGAGTAGCTAAGCTATTACGTATCGAATATTCCAGGCCGGGAGAGCTCGACTGAACTACGAATTAGTGAGGGAAAACTGTACCGAAATACGTAATAGCTACTCGCCTTTTCGGTTCGGTGTAGCGAAAGAGCATAGCCTTTTCCGCTCGTTCGAGGAGTGTAAATCCTACGTTAGATCACCCGGTTTCGGGTCTTTTTTCAGTAACTTCCCATGGACCACACGCGTATGAAACAGCAGCGCCACTTCTCCGCTTTGACTTATGAGATCACCTTTCGGAACCTAAAGGCAGGCCAACCTATGTCTAGTTGACCAAACAGGTAATCGCTCAAGACTTCGATCAACGAACGGATTGTCTTGCCGTTTACTGGTTCAGAAGATGTTAAGACACCCACATGAGACGATGCCATTACCTCGGGAATGGTGGCTGGCTAGGATCGGGGGATGTTTACATCCTGAACCACGAGGAACCAGCCCTCACTCATCATGGGGACTACGGGACGGTCCCGTGGACCTCTTGCCCAACCCGAGGAGGCCCTTCGCTAGCCTCCCCAAGAAGGTTATCCCTTACGGGAATCGAACCCGTGTCTTCGACATGAAAAGACGATGTCCTAACCACTAGACGAAAGGGACTTGGCTTTATCATTCCATAACCGAAACTTTGAAAACCCGGACGTGCTTGAACTAACTCTACACCCAGCCAGATGCTTATGGCAAGAGGTTGAACTAAGGTTTGTTCTGACTAGTTGCCTTCGCGGCTCGGCCAGGTTGCTGGCATCCCTCCCTCGCTACTATGCGACCTCTGAGACCGCGCATCGTTTGCTAGACAATGCGAAGCGGTTACTTCCCGTGGTTGCTCTCTTCTTGTGCCTTTGCCCTTCGAGGACGGAGTAGGCACGCACTATCGCTTTGTAAACGCTTCCTCGCTTTGTTCTTTGCGAAATCACATCACGGGGTAGGCGCTTGCTTAAACTAAAAGGAAAGGTTTAGCAAAACAAAAGCGCTTCCCGCCCTCCTCCGGGGCCCAAGGGACAATAACCTAGTGCGGTGAAACTAGGGTAAGTGCCGTTTCCCGAAGTGTTTCCCTTCGCCTTCGGGAAACACTTCGTCCGTTGGGCACTCACCAGCAGACATAAAGCCCTTACCCCGTTCTGCTTAGGACGGAGTAAGCGCTATACACTTCCCTGCTTCGCCCCATCAGAGCACCCAATGGTTACAGGTCCTTGCGCACCCGCTCGATTGTTCAAGCAAGTCAGTTCCTATGCTGGAATTACTTGTGGCTGGCTGCCTGGCAACCTTGACCGCTTCATGTAGAAGTCAAAGCTCTCGCCCAGATTGGGCCCTGGATTACTCCGCCACACACATACTGACGTATTCTGTTCGGGATACGTAGCCCTTACTCAGGCAGTAGGTACGTACCAAGTGAGTCAATCTAACCTTTCTCGCATCAGCTGAGGGACACCATCGAAGAGGGCTAAGCCGTCCTTCCTTCGGGGAAACCGCTTTGCGCTCCCGGCTTCGCCCTTTTTCGACCAACTGCTCGCGAACTCGATGGATTATTAGCCCAAGATGTTGTATTGGCCCGCCGTATATACTTCCGAGTCAAACATCTATGTAGAAGGGTATTCCTCCGTTACGAAAGAAAACGAGCCTCACACGGCGCACCGTAAATGTAATTACCAGAGCCATTACAGAAAGAAAGAAATTAGCACTTGGAGGTGGAATAGGTTCTTTTAAAATTGATTTCAAACCATCCGCTAAGGGTTATAACAACCCAGATGATCCCACCACATTAAGACCCTTTCAACGTTACATGGAAGCCATGACTTTACGTTCGACTGACACTGGAAAGGCTACTCCTGGTAGAAGTGATATGATGATTCCAAAGATTTTAGCTAGGAGACAAAGGATATATGGCTTCGTTTCGTCGGCTAAGATAGATTTCAAGGAAATGCCTTCTAAAGCATTAGAGGGGCTTGCGTTGGCTTTGTCAACACAAGGTCTGTTCTTGATATTTATGGCAGTTTAAAAGTTAGCAGCAGTTACGTTACGGGGCCCATCACGATCTAGTAAAATTGAGTGAAGCCGTTGGTGGTTCGAACTTCGTTTCGTGGCCCTTTCAACTTGCCTCCAGTCATACTCCTTGCCTTTGATGAATCTATCATGGCGACCCGCTTCCGTGCGTTTTCCTCTTACCGAAATCAACGATTTGAGCATAAGATGAAATCTATCACGGTGAACTATTTGACCCTATTCCACCTAGCAAAAAATGGCATAATAGGTATGTGGTTCGTGCCCACTCTGCTCCGCGAGCTTTGAGATGGAATCGCGAGACCAGCGTTAGCGAGACCAGCTTTAGCTTTAGCTTTGAGATGGGCGAGACCAGCTGGTTCGTGCCTCGAGACCTCTTCGGGGGATAGAATCTATCATGGTTCTAAGTTCGCTTCGGTGGTTCCCGAGCCGCGTTCTGTTTTACGTTCTTCCTCGAGTTTCTCATGTGCAGAACGTCGTAGCTGTTTCTTGCTTAAGGCATTAACAGTACATTTCGTTATTCGACCGATATCTGAATATTGTTCTATGAACCATTTTAGGTCAACCTCGGCCAACCCCTTGTTACGGATTATAGGTGAGGAGTCTTCCTTAACCAAAGCGTAGGTTTTAGGAGCTAGAAAGTACCCCTCCAGCACCTCGTGTTCTAACTTCAGTTTCCCTAATTCGTACGAAGACACTTCTGAATCTGGAAGTGGTTTGTCTAACACTACCGAATCAGTGTCTGTATAATAGCAGCTTCCTGGTAGGGATATATAGGGGCCCGAAGATTATCGTATAATAATCCATGAATATTCAGGTGAAAAAGCTAAATTCTGATTCGGAAATTAGCCGAGAGAGATCAATCGCGGGGTGGAGTAAATGGCCAACTCGTCAGGCTCATGACCTGAAGACTGCGGGTTCGAACCCTGCCCCCGCACTACATGTTGTCAGCAGCAAACGAAGATTATCGTATAATAATCCATGCGGGAAGTAACCGGGAACAATTCAATTGGTGCGACGACGGAACAGGATCGTAACCAACTGCTTATCGGGGTGGGGTTCGGTTCGGGACTACTTCTCGGTCTGGCTGCATACTTAATACTTATCGGCCCCGGCTTCTCGCAGACTTATCGACGCGTTGCAGGTGGTGGATGAACCATACCGGTGTAGATCATCATTTGGAGTAACCCGCTCGCCGTCTTTAGCGATTAGCGCTACTTATCGCCGTCTTTCAGTACTCCGCCAGGATCGTACTGCGAATTGTCATTCGGTGGTCGAATTGTCGATTTCAGGGCCTCGTAGTCTACGTGCTATCGTTGGCTTCCGCAATGCGGGAAGACATTGCATTGGGTGGATGGCCTGCCTTAGCAACCAGGAAACCGCATTATAGTCTTTCGAAAACTCTAGCCTCAAGATAAATCTGGGCAAGCCGTTCCGGGCGAGAGACACCGGAACCATTTTCGCACTCGGTTCATAATGAACCGGAAATTTCGTATATAGAGTTGTGGCGAAAAGGATTCGTTCTCTCCGGGGCTTTGCCTTTTCGGTTAATTTCGGAGTAGCTAAGCTATTACGTATCGAATATTCCAGGCCCATCAGTCGGTTCGGACCTCCACTTAGCTTCACCCAAGCTTCATCCTGGTCATGGATAGATCACCCTCGGGTTTATAAGCAGTGACAATTGCCCCAGCAAGACTCGCTTTCGCTACGGCTCCGGGCCCCGCCGGGCCACTGCCTCGGCAATAATCAGGCACGCGGATCCAATTCTCCTCCCACTGCTTGGGAGCTCACGGTTTCATGTTCTATTTTACTCCCCGTTTTCACCTTTCCCTCACGGTACTGCTTTGCTATCGGTCACTCAGAGCCCACGGAGGGACTAAACGTCCACGTCCCGCAGATAACCAGACCTCCCATGTCCATCCATTTGGTAACATAGGATAATTATGAAAGCCTTGAAAAAATAGAATGAATCGGAAGATAGCGGCGTAGCCGAAACTGGGTGCCAACCAGATTGCCCCAAAGGGTAAATCAGGAATACGGATACAAAAACCGCGATTGGAGCGGAGAAAGCTATTGCGTCGTAGGGGCGTAGTTGCACAGACCTTGCAAGTTCGAACTGGCGTAACATAAAACCTATCAGAGCAAAAGAGCCGTGAAGAGCGACGAAGGTCCATAAACCCCCTAAT
>CATNNA010000094.1:0-111303 GCA_950106755.1 Climacium dendroides
TGCAAGGTTTAATTTTTTTTTAAATTCTGAATTTATTTTTGCAATCAGAGGCCCCAAATTACCTCGGAGGAGATGCAAGAATTCTCAAAAAAATGGCACAACATAATTTTTTTTCTGTCAAACCAAAGTTGACCGGGCCAATGAAGGGGCCAATTCTCCCTGCGCCCATGGGACTGGTCTTATAAGTTGAATATCATGAACGCATGATACTGATTAAAAATTTGAGCTTGTTTCTTTTACCTTTGCAATCTAAAGAAGCCCAAAGACAATTGAGAACACGTACGAGCAACACTCCAAAGTTTTTTACTTTCAATATAGAGCACCAAAATACATGCTCAGTTGTGTTGGGATCTTCTTTCGATTACCAACAAGATTCAACAAAATTGAAGTTAGAGTAATAATAGGAACTATGATCAAATCCTTAGTAGGGTGCTCATGGATGTACATGTCTTACTACTGGATAACATTTGTATATCAAATCATAACTCAAGTTAATTCAAACAATGCAAGATACATTTTTTGCTACATTTTTCTAGTAGAAACAATTTTATTTTCAACTATTTAGTGGCTACTTGGATAATAAGGAAGTCTTGTCTTTGCCCTTAAGTCATGAGCATTCTGGAATTTTTTACAGGGAAAACACGCAATATAAAATAAAATAAAACATCTAGCAATTGAATTAACCTCTAAAGTCCCAAGGCATGTTTCGGGAAGAAATTGTAAAAAAATGTGACATTTTTGTGTAGTGAGCAAAAAATTAAAGAAAATATTGTTTTTCTTAAAATTCAACTATATAAGTTGGAACTAGAATACTATAGGAATGTAGGGAAACGAATCATTTCTTGAAAATGAGGAAGGAGGGATTCAATATGGACTCCGCATAGAGGACTTGCCCTCTAGTACAAAGGAAGTGCAAGTAAACAACTGGACTTACCAGGTCTTGCCTTTCTGCATTACAACCTTAATACCCACTCGATTCCTCTTGGTTGTGTCTCCATGGTACTACTTGCAGCTATGATTTAGGAAATAGAATGTTTTCATTGAAGGGGCCCTCTAGATTGTGGAAGAATAATCCAAGCTCAAGTTCATTCCTTTGGTTCTATATTTGCCTCTGATAATAATTATAAGTGAACTCCGAGTAAAAGGCGGATTCTATGCAAATTATTTTATTAATAATGCTTTAAAAAACTAGAAGGAGCATCATGGATTAAGAAAGAAACCATGAAGTTGGAGAAGACATTGGATTCTGATCTGTAAAGATTTTTATTCTAATTTGGAAAAAGCCATGATGTTAGTGACATTTTGAATTTTGATTCTCATTCTTCTAGATAGTATTTGATTCTATAGGCTTCTTGTCGTACACAAAGAATAGGTTATTCTATGGTATTGTACTGTTTTCTTGTCCTATATGAAGAGTTGATTTTCCCATACTTAGTTGCATTTAGAGATTTTTTCCCATGAACATCAGAAGTGCATTGCTTCAAACATTGCATTTAGACCGTGCATCCAAGTACATCAATCATATGGAATACACGTACGAATTTATAGCAAAGGATGTTTCAAACCTATTACACTCTTACAAGACATGTCATGACCAAATGTATTGAAAGAATTTGGACTTATGTTTGTCTTAGTAGCTTAGTCTAAGTCATGTCATTTTATTTTGTATGATTGGCGTGCAAGTACTTCTATTGTGGATGCATTGAATGTGTTGATTAAAGCCGCCAACAACAATAAATGCTTCACTGTATGGCACTATGATTGGAATTTTTTCAAAGTTATTTTCCAACTGTTATTTTTCCATACACTTCCAGTTTACTTAGTAACTTCCATCCTCCTTTATTTTCACTAGTTCCACAGTAACAAATCCATACACTATAAGAAAGCAAATATTCATTGACAAGAGATCAAAGACTGCCTTCTTTGATCCATATTGTTCTCCAAGAGCAAAGTTTGAATCATGGCTTGTATTCGTGTAGATGGCCATGACATTCCCCTAGTGTTTCCAGTAGATGAAGGTGGACATGCTAGAGTTCTAAGCCATCTATTGCACGTCCGCTTTAGATTTGTAGAGTCTTCCATCTATGTCGAAGAAGAGAGAATGTCTGAATCAGGAGAAGTGCAGCAATCAATTCCAATATTGAAGTCTACAGAGGAAGGAAGTCAGTGTTGGTATCTTCCTATTGGAAACTATAGAGCGTATGGACTGCTACTGTCTATGGTAGGTGCATCAACAGAAATTCGAAGTCGGCAGTCAGATAACTCTTCTGTAGATATGCCATATGTTGCTCATATGGTTTCACCCAGTCCTAGTCGTGAAGCTCTTCCAGTCCTTCTTGATAATTCTACTCTCCGCCCAGTGAAAATTGAGAAGTTAGATGCCATCATAGAGTTGTCTAGTGAATCAAAAGGAGAGTCCCCTGATTTAACAGTTCACAAAAATGCGTGCAATATCAAATTTGCATGGCAAGAAAATACTTTGGTGAAGCCACTGTCAAGCACCCCATCAAACAGTGGAGGTCGAACTCAAGTGTCCCGTCCTCCATTGCATCCAGATGTAGGGAATCGAGTGAGTATAATGGAGTCTTTGAGGGGATTAGGGAAAATGCATCGTTCACGGAATGAGTTGTCGATGACGGACTTGAACAGCATGAAGCACCATCGCGTACAGTTTCTTCCACCCGTCTTCAATGGAAATGTCATATTTGAGTTGCTTCCATGTCGTTCATCTTCTTCTTCATCAGCGGCCAAGAACTTGGAGGGAATGGACAAGAGATATGATGGACACCCATGGTGCAAGTTGGTGACCACAAACATCCACAACTCCGATAAGTTGAAGTTCCGTAAGTCATACTGCACTGGTCATCTTATTTGTCTAAATGTAGAGTGTGACTATCTGAAGAGGGCTTCAAAGCACAACGAAACTGAGTGGAGTGGTTCAACAACCTTCGCTTTTACAATAGGGGATACTCCTCCCAGAGACTGTATTCTAGTTTGCAAGCTTTGTAAAAAAACTCCTACGTGTCTAAGCACCTGTGATGCTAGGATGTACTACTGCTATAGTGAGAATCCAAAAATGACTAGGGCTTCTATTCATTTTGGAGATCATGTTCATCCTATTGCTAAAGGCATATATAGAGATTCTGCAGAGAAGATTAGTGAATTGATTGCAGAACAAGTGGCCCAAACACCAACGGCGACGAACTCCGCCATTACTCTATCGGCAAGCAAAGACTTCCTTACAAACTATCTATTCCACAACGGAAATGGAGAGAAGAAGATGTTGGAAGGGGAGGAATTGGAGGAAGTAATGGATCGTTTCCAGTATTTGAGTAGTCCCAACATTCGGAATGTGATTTCTTCATTTCGCTCAAACAATAGAGGAGGAGTCATAGACAACATTATGACCATGAAGAGAGACTCAAAGTTTGAGTACATTCATGATAGCGTTTTTCCTGGACAAGGAAAGGAGAAGGTATACCTTTTCAAGATGCTCACCGAAGGACCTGATAGTGGAGTAGACTTGGTGAAGCGCATGCAACCAGGGGGAAATCTGCAGAATGCATGGATGATGTTTGACCATGTGAAGCGTGTGAAAGATTGGACCACAATGGCTTGCCACGTGTACGATTCTGAGTACAAAAAGGTAATGACCATTGCAACATGTGATATGCAGTCCGAAGACACAGAAATTCAAGTGCAATTTTGGAGGTCATTGAATGTTGTAATGTCAAGACATGGACTGGATCAACCAAACTTCAAAGGGTTCATGGTAGATAGTGCTATGGCCAATTGGAACGCAGTTCGAATTGTTTACGGAAGTGGATGTGCCAATGACAAAATGGAGAATCGGGAGAGGACATGCTTATTGCATTGGAGTACTTCTCTCCAAAAACATACTCAGAAATACATAAAGGAAGCATTTCAACAACAGCACAATACACTGTGCAAACAGTATAAAGATGCGAAAACTATAGAAGAGGCAGAGACACGTTACCTAGCAATTCGTTCATGGTGGTTATCATCAGGTGCTACTACGGAAGATGCGCTTCATCACTTGGAGCATTGGTTGGCATTTTGGCATTTCAAATATCGACAGTGGGGGGGCTTCATGCAAATGGTAAGTAAATATTTACTTTTGTGTATGTCAATTTGTGAGCATACAAGGAAGTTGTAGTCATGTTCGACTTGGAAAATGCAAATTGTAATTAAGTTTAGTGATTAATGAATAGCCATGTGTATGCATATTTGTAAGAAAATGGAAATTGTACCTAAAACCCGAACTAGGGGTATTGTTGTGGACCTTGAAACACTTGTCGGATTTGATGGGTGTTTCCATGATAATTCACGGTACATTCAATTTTAGTGACAAAGGTAATTGTAAAGAGGGGTTTGGATACAGGATTCTATTGTCGTTGTGAAATAATTTACTTCTTGATGTACTTGTTTGAACACAAATAGTATTCTTTTTGTAGTTCATTCACTAGGAATGCCTTTCATCCCATATGAACTATACATGCACATAGTTGATGGTGTTCACAATTTTCTGTAGCTTTAATGAATAAAAGTAATTATGAGAAGTAATTTTGATTATTGGGTGTATGTCTAGGATTTGAATTTGGAGGAAATGGCAGACATGCCTTCATGCAATCTATCAGAGACGGTTCATAATAAGTGGCTTCAAATGTCTGGCAACCGAGGAAACAATTTGTTTGATGCCACATGTGATGATAGCATCCGTGCATGGATGCAAATGACAAACTATCGTGCATATTTGAGAGGCCATGCCTCTGGTTCCGGTCCGTCAAAGGGGGAGTTGAAGTTGAGAGCTACAAGACGAAGTGGAGACCCTAAAAAAATGGCCGAAGCGTTGAATTCCTTACCCGGGTCTGAAGGAATTGGAAGTCGTATACCACATTTGGAAGGAGAAGAGATCTTTGAAAGCACAAAGAGGAAATTGGACATCCCGATTGGCGACGCAGGAGACTCACATCGACTAGACAAAGTGAATTTCTCTCAACCTCGTGTCCGAACAAGGTCCGCTATTCCTCCTACAAACTCTTTAGAGGGCAAAGGAAAAGAACCAGAGTCAAATAGGTATAACCATGTCACAATTGCATTTGAAAGCGATTGTGACACATCAAAATGGCACATTGCAAGGATCAGCCATAAATCTAATGCTAAGTGTCAAGCTCAGCAGCGAGGGTCAAATATGAAGTGCACTGCTTGAATTGCAAGAGGACAAAAGGGAACACCAGCTCCAACTTATCGTGGTAGAAAAGAAGATTATGGAACTAAACGAGAAGTATTTGCAGACTTCTGGTTTTGTGCAGATGATATTGAACGATGTGTGAAGGATACAAAGCGTAAGTGGGTAATAGATTGGCCAGATGTCCCAGAAATTTGGCCTATTTTGATAGGGACAAACCTCAGTCGAGATGAGACTTTGTTGTTGCAACATGCTGGCTTTCGGCTACAAGAACAACCGACATTGTCACCACGTCGCTTGTTCAGTATGTCAAAGATATTTGAAAGTGTTGTGTATAATGAGGTCCCGCCAACAAATGCAGATGTGTACCCCACAGTGAGGAACAATCGAACCATACGTCGAATAGCAAATGCACCAACTGCAGAACAACGCAATAAGTGGGAGAGTGTAGGCAATGTTAGAGGTCAAATTCTGGAAGTGACCTTGCTTCCTTTCCCGGGACTAGGTGCAATCATATCTCTGGAGACTGGGATAGATCAGAACACAAATGTGTATCGAGTAACAGTGGGTATGTTCCCTTCTTGCACATGCCCAGACTTTATGAACATGTCTACTTCAGCTATTGGAGGACGTCAACAGTATGTGAATTGCAAGCACCTGTACTACTTGTATCGATATTTCTGCAAGATGGACATCCATGACGACAAATTCATTCATGCACCGAGTTATAGTTTCAATGAGTTGAAACTTCTTTTACTTCGAGCAGGAATAATCACTATGCCAGAATAGGCATGTAGTAGACTTCATATGTATTTCAGTGGTATTTTATTAATATATTTAAAATACTATTTAATTGATGGAAACTTAAAAAAAATGGAAGCTTGAAAATTGCAATTGAAAGTGAGAATGTAGTTATAAAAATATGAACATGAATGACATTTTCTTTTCCTTCTTTTGTGGTTTGTTTTTTTTTGAATTGTATTTTTCTGGTCTTTCCCCTTTTTTTCCCTTGGTTATCCATTAGTATTTCATTCTTCTTGAAATTGACTTTCTCATGTTTCGTCATGCACTTGTATGTTTTTTAATTTTTTCCGTGCCCTAAGTCCATACTAATTTTTTTTCCTCCACTGTTACTTGTAAACCCTTTTACTTTTCTATTTTCTGTCATTTAGTACCCTCCTTCTTACACTTTACTTCCCTTTTTTTCCTTTCGTTTTTCTTTTCTTTTCCATGTCATTTCTTTTTCTTGGTTGCTTTCCCATTTTCTAGGAAGACGTCTTCTATGCTTTATATTTATTTTTTTCAATTGAGCAATCACTCCATTAAGTTGGAGTATATTAGCGAGAGGTCTATGAGACTGTAATGTGATGGCCCGGGTTCAAATCCCGTGAGGCCCAAAATTATGCCGTTCGGCGCAATCCCTATATTGAACTAAGTCTTAAGAGTGCTTGTAGCGCAGCTATAGTGGAGGATAGGTAATGTCCATCAAATATTTTTTATAGTATTCTTTGCTGAACTAATTATATTTTTTCCTATAAATGATTGGTCATTGCATACATAGTTGCATTATAGAGTTGGAAGTACAGGCCTAACTATATACTAATGTTCAAGGAAATTTTCACATTTCAAATGGTCATTATTGAAACAACTTGTTTTTTAAAAATTCACGGTTATAGGTGGCTTGGTCATAGGTCCCAAATTTTACTAAAAATAGTAAGTACAAGTCTTTTTTTAGAATTTTAAAAAAAAAAAATTGGGGAGTTTTTTCTGTTTTTTTTCTAATTTTTAGGGCTCCACGCTCGCAAGGCCTACGCTCGCAGCTCACAAGCTCACCGCTCAGAGCTCGCATGCTAGCGTCGTTGTCAAAGACAACGTCGACATTGACATTCAAGAATCCGGATTTGTTGACACTGCTGCATAACGTCTGTTTGCAACCTCAGTGCGATTTATGGCTAGTTTGAGAGGTCTTGGCTCTATTTGTGAATGTTGTTTCTTGATCTTTCTACTACATTGACTATGTGCCAAGCAATTGACTTCCATGCATTACTTTCTATATGCGTCACGCACATTTGACATACTATTTGCCATTACTTGTAGACTGGCAAATGTGTGGGGAAGCCACGAGAGTTTCTGAGAAGTGGATGCAACCTATCATCACGAAGGCCCTTATCTTGGTTCGGTTCAACTTGAACAAAATTATAGACCGTGGTGGTAAAATGCCCTCTGGAAAGGATTTGCAAGTGTGGGATGAGTTGGTGGACATTCGGCAATCCGAGGCCGCGCAGCCAACGACGCTAGCATGTGAGCTCTGAGCGGTGAGCTTGTGAGCTGCGAGCGTAGGCCTTGCGAGCGTGGAGCCCTAAAAATTAGAAAAAAAACAGAAAAAACTCCCCAATTTTTTTTTTTTAAAATTCTAAAAAAAGACTTGTACTTACTATTTTTAGTAAAATTTGGGACCTATGACCAAGCCACCTATAACCGTGAATTTTTAAAAAACAAGTTGTTTCAATAATGACCATTTGAAATGTGAAAATTTCCTTGAACATTAGTATATAGTTAGGCCTGTACTTCCAACTCTATAATGCAACTATGTATGCAATGACCAATCATTTATAGGAAAAAATATAATTAGTTCAGCAAAGAATACTATAAAAAATATTTGATGGACATTACCTATCCTCCACTATAGCTGCGCTACAAGCACTCTTAAGACTTAGTTCAATATAGGGATTGCGCCGAACGGCATAATTTTGGGCCTCACGGGATTTGAACCCGGGCCATCACATTACAGTCTCATAGACCTCTCGCTAATATACTCCAACTTAATGGAGTGATTGCTCAATTGAAAAAAATAAATATAAAGCATAGAAGACGTCTTCCTAGAAAATGGGAAAGCAACCAAGAAAAAGAAATGACATGGAAAAGAAAAGAAAAACGAAAGGAAAAAAAGGGAAGTAAAGTGTAAGAAGGAGGGTACTAAATGACAGAAAATAGAAAAGTAAAAGGGTTTACAAGTAACAGTGGAGGAAAAAAAATTAGTATGGACTTAGGGCACGGAAAAAATTAAAAAACATACAAGTGCATGACGAAACATGAGAAAGTCAATTTCAAGAAGAATGAAATACTAATGGATAACCAAGGGAAAAAAAGGGGAAAGACCAGAAAAATACAATTCAAAAAAAAACAAACCACAAAAGAAGGAAAAGAAAATGTCATTCATGTTCATATTTTTATAACTACATTCTCACTTTCAATTGCAATTTTCAAGCTTCCATTTTTTTTAAGTTTCCATCAATTAAATAGTATTTTAAATATATTAATAAAATACCACTGAAATACATATGAAGTCTACTACATGCCTATTCTGGCATAGTGATTATTCCTGCTCGAAGTAAAAGAAGTTTCAACTCATTGAAACTATAACTCGGTGCATGAATGAATTTGTCGTCATGGATGTCCATCTTGCAGAAATATCGATACAAGTAGTACAGGTGCTTGCAATTCACATACTGTTGACGTCCTCCAATAGCTGAAGTAGACATGTTCATAAAGTCTGGGCATGTGCAAGAAGGGAACATACCCACTGTTACTCGATACACATTTGTGTTCTGATCTATCCCAGTCTCCAGAGATATGATTGCACCTAGTCCCGGGAAAGGAAGCAAGGTCACTTCCAGAATTTGACCTCTAACATTGCCTACACTCTCCCACTTATTGCGTTGTTCTGCAGTTGGTGCATTTGCTATTCGACGTATGGTTCGATTGTTCCTCACTGTGGGGTACACATCTGCATTTGTTGGCGGGACCTCATTATACACAACACTTTCAAATATCTTTGACATACTGAACAAGCGACGTGGTGACAATGTCGGTTGTTCTTGTAGCCGAAAGCCAGCATGTTGCAACAACAAAGTCTCATCTCGACTGAGGTTTGTCCCTATCAAAATAGGCCAAATTTCTGGGACATCTGGCCAATCTATTACCCACTTACGCTTTGTATCCTTCACACATCGTTCAATATCATCTGCACAAAACCAGAAGTCTGCAAATACTTCTCGTTTAGTTCCATAATCTTCTTTTCTACCACGATAAGTTGGAGCTGGTGTTCCCTTTTGTCCTCTTGCAATTCAAGCAGTGCACTTCATATTTGACCCTCGCTGCTGAGCTTGACACTTAGCATTAGATTTATGGCTGATCCTTGCAATGTGCCATTTTGATGTGTCACAATCGCTTTCAAATGCAATTGTGACATGGTTATACCTATTTGACTCTGGTTCTTTTCCTTTGCCCTCTAAAGAGTTTGTAGGAGGAATAGCGGACCTTGTTCGGACACGAGGTTGAGAGAAATTCACTTTGTCTAGTCGATGTGAGTCTCCTGCGTCGCCAATCGGGATGTCCAATTTCCTCTTTGTGCTTTCAAAGATCTCTTCTCCTTCCAAATGTGGTATACGACTTCCAATTCCTTCAGACCCGGGTAAGGAATTCAACGCTTCGGCCATTTTTTTAGGGTCTCCACTTCGTCTTGTAGCTCTCAACTTCAACTCCCCCTTTGACGGACCGGAACCAGAGGCATGGCCTCTCAAATATGCACGATAGTTTGTCATTTGCATCCATGCACGGATGCTATCATCACATGTGGCATCAAACAAATTGTTTCCTCGGTTGCCAGACATTTGAAGCCACTTATTATGAACCGTCTCTGATAGATTGCATGAAGGCATGTCTGCCATTTCCTCCAAATTCAAATCCTAGACATACACCCAATAATCAAAATTACTTCTCATAATTACTTTTATTCATTAAAGCTACAGAAAATTGTGAACACCATCAACTATGTGCATGTATAGTTCATATGGGATGAAAGGCATTCCTAGTGAATGAACTACAAAAAGAATACTATTTGTGTTCAAACAAGTACATCAAGAAGTAAATTATTTCACAACGACAATAGAATCCTGTATCCAAACCCCTCTTTACAATTACCTTTGTCACTAAAATTGAATGTACCGTGAATTATCATGGAAACACCCATCAAATCCGACAAGTGTTTCAAGGTCCACAACAATACCCCTAGTTCGGGTTTTAGGTACAATTTCCATTTTCTTACAAATATGCATACACATGGCTATTCATTAATCACTAAACTTAATTACAATTTGCATTTTCCAAGTCGAACATGACTACAACTTCCTTGTATGCTCACAAATTGACATACACAAAAGTAAATATTTACTTACCATTTGCATGAAGCCCCCCCACTGTCGATATTTGAAATGCCAAAATGCCAACCAATGCTCCAAGTGATGAAGCGCATCTTCCGTAGTAGCACCTGATGATAACCACCATGAACGAATTGCTAGGTAACGTGTCTCTGCCTCTTCTATAGTTTTCGCATCTTTATACTGTTTGCACAGTGTATTGTGCTGTTGTTGAAATGCTTCCTTTATGTATTTCTGAGTATGTTTTTGGAGAGAAGTACTCCAATGCAATAAGCATGTCCTCTCCCGATTCTCCATTTTGTCATTGGCACATCCACTTCCGTAAACAATTCGAACTGCGTTCCAATTGGCCATAGCACTATCTACCATGAACCCTTTGAAGTTTGGTTGATCCAGTCCATGTCTTGACATTACAACATTCAATGACCTCCAAAATTGCACTTGAATTTCTGTGTCTTCGGACTGCATATCACATGTTGCAATGGTCATTACCTTTTTGTACTCAGAATCGTACACGTGGCAAGCCATTGTGGTCCAATCTTTCACACGCTTCACATGGTCAAACATCATCCATGCATTCTGCAGATTTCCCCCTGGTTGCATGCGCTTCACCAAGTCTACTCCACTATCAGGTCCTTCGGTGAGCATCTTGAAAAGGTATACCTTCTCCTTTCCTTGTCCAGGAAAAACGCTATCATGAATGTACTCAAACTTTGAGTCTCTCTTCATGGTCATAATGTTGTCTATGACTCCTCCTCTATTGTTTGAGCGAAATGAAGAAATCACATTCCGAATGTTGGGACTACTCAAATACTGGAAACGATCCATTACTTCCTCCAATTCCTCCCCTTCCAACATCTTCTTCTCTCCATTTCCGTTGTGGAATAGATAGTTTGTAAGGAAGTCTTTGCTTGCCGATAGAGTAATGGCGGAGTTCGTCGCCGTTGGTGTTTGGGCCACTTGTTCTGCAATCAATTCACTAATCTTCTCTGCAGAATCTCTATATATGCCTTTAGCAATAGGATGAACATGATCTCCAAAATGAATAGAAGCCCTAGTCATTTTTGGATTCTCACTATAGCAGTAGTACATCCTAGCATCACAGGTGCTTAGACACGTAGGAGTTTTTTTACAAAGCTTGCAAACTAGAATACAGTCTCTGGGAGGAGTATCCCCTATTGTAAAAGCGAAGGTTGTTGAACCACTCCACTCAGTTTCGTTGTGCTTTGAAGCCCTCTTCAGATAGTCACACTCTACATTTAGACAAATAAGATGACCAGTGCAGTATGACTTACGGAACTTCAACTTATCGGAGTTGTGGATGTTTGTGGTCACCAACTTGCACCATGGGTGTCCATCATATCTCTTGTCCATTCCCTCCAAGTTCTTGGCCGCTGATGAAGAAGAAGATGAACGACATGGAAGCAACTCAAATATGACATTTCCATTGAAGACGGGTGGAAGAAACTGTACGCGATGGTGCTTCATGCTGTTCAAGTCCGTCATCGACAACTCATTCCGTGAACGATGCATTTTCCCTAATCCCCTCAAAGACTCCATTATACTCACTCGATTCCCTACATCTGGATGCAATGGAGGACGGGACACTTGAGTTCGACCTCCACTGTTTGATGGGGTGCTTGACAGTGGCTTCACCAAAGTATTTTCTTGCCATGCAAATTTGATATTGCACGCATTTTTGTGAACTGTTAAATCAGGGGACTCTCCTTTTGATTCACTAGACAACTCTATGATGGCATCTAACTTCTCAATTTTCACTGGGCGGAGAGTAGAATTATCAAGAAGGACTGGAAGAGCTTCACGACTAGGACTGGGTGAAACCATATGAGCAACATATGGCATATCTACAGAAGAGTTATCTGACTGCCGACTTCGAATTTCTGTTGATGCACCTACCATAGACAGTAGCAGTCCATACGCTCTATAGTTTCCAATAGGAAGATACCAACACTGACTTCCTTCCTCTGTAGACTTCAATATTGGAATTGATTGCTGCACTTCTCCTGATTCAGACATTCTCTCTTCTTCGACATAGATGGAAGACTCTACAAATCTAAAGCGGACGTGCAATAGATGGCTTAGAACTCTAGCATGTCCACCTTCATCTACTGGAAACACTAGGGGAATGTCATGGCCATCTACACGAATACAAGCCATGATTCAAACTTTGCTCTTGGAGAACAATATGGATCAAAGAAGGCAGTCTTTGATCTCTTGTCAATGAATATTTGCTTTCTTATAGTGTATGGATTTGTTACTGTGGAACTAGTGAAAATAAAGGAGGATGGAAGTTACTAAGTAAACTGGAAGTGTATGGAAAAATAACAGTTGGAAAATAACTTTGAAAAAATTCCAATCATAGTGCCATACAGTGAAGCATTTATTGTTGTTGGCGGCTTTAATCAACACATTCAATGCATCCACAATAGAAGTACTTGCACGCCAATCATACAAAATAAAATGACATGACTTAGACTAAGCTACTAAGACAAACATAAGTCCAAATTCTTTCAATACATTTGGTCATGACATGTCTTGTAAGAGTGTAATAGGTTTGAAACATCCTTTGCTATAAATTCGTACGTGTATTCCATATGATTGATGTACTTGGATGCACGGTCTAAATGCAATGTTTGAAGCAATGCACTTCTGATGTTCATGGGAAAAAATCTCTAAATGCAACTAAGTATGGGAAAATCAACTCTTCATATAGGACAAGAAAACAGTACAATACCATAGAATAACCTATTCTTTGTGTACGACAAGAAGCCTATAGAATCAAATACTATCTAGAAGAATGAGAATCAAAATTCAAAATGTCACTAACATCATGGCTTTTTCCAAATTAGAATAAAAATCTTTACAGATCAGAATCCAATGTCTTCTCCAACTTCATGGTTGCTTTCTTAATCCATGATGCTCCTTCTAGTTTTTTAAAGCATTATTAATAAAATAATTTGCATAGAATCCGCCTTTTACTCGGAGTTCACTTATAATTATTATCAGAGGCAAATATAGAACCAAAGGAATGAACTTGAGCTTGGATTATTCTTCCACAATCTAGAGGGCCCCTTCAATGAAAACATTCTATTTCCTAAATCATAGCTGCAAGTAGTACCATGGAGACACAACCAAGAGGAATCGAGTGGGTATTAAGGTTGTAATGCAGAAAGGCAAGACCTGGTAAGTCCAGTTGTTTACTTGCACTTCCTTTGTACTAGAGGGCAAGTCCTCTATGCGGAGTCCATATTGAATCCCTCCTTCCTCATTTTCAAGAAATGATTCGTTTCCCTACATTCCTATAGTATTCTAGTTCCAACTTATATAGTTGAATTTTAAGAAAAACAATATTTTCTTTAATTTTTTGCTCACTACACAAAAATGTCACATTTTTTTACAATTTCTTCCCGAAACATGCCTTGGGACTTTAGAGGTTAATTCAATTGCTAGATGTTTTATTTTATTTTATATTGCGTGTTTTCCCTGTAAAAAATTCCAGAATGCTCATGACTTAAGGGCAAAGACAAGACTTCCTTATTATCCAAGTAGCCACTAAATAGTTGAAAATAAAATTGTTTCTACTAGAAAAATGTAGCAAAAAATGTATCTTGCATTGTTTGAATTAACTTGAGTTATGATTTGATATACAAATGTTATCCAGTAGTAAGACATGTACATCCATGAGCACCCTACTAAGGATTTGATCATAGTTCCTATTATTACTCTAACTTCAATTTTGTTGAATCTTGTTGGTAATCGAAAGAAGATCCCAACACAACTGAGCATGTATTTTGGTGCTCTATATTGAAAGTAAAAAACTTTGGAGTGTTGCTCGTACGTGTTCTCAATTGTCTTTGGGCTTCTTTAGATTGCAAAGGTAAAAGAAACAAGCTCAAATTTTTAATCAGTATCATGCGTTCATGATATTCAACTTATAAGACCAGTCCCATGGGCGCAGGGAGAATTGGCCCCTTCATTGGCCCGGTCAACTTTGGTTTGACAGAAAAAAAATTATGTTGTGCCATTTTTTTGAGAATTCTTGCATCTCCTCCGAGGTAATTTGGGGCCTCTGATTGCAAAAATAAATTCAGAATTTAAAAAAAAATTAAACCTTGCAAATAGAAAATTCCACGGGTTGCAAGGCAGGGGCAAGGACGGGTGTCAATTCACCCTGGCCATCCCATGGCTTACTTGGACTTCTCCGAAACCATGCAGTGCGAGAAGAATCTTCTCAGTAGTGCGCAGTGAGAATGTCTCATCGACATTCTCGGACCAAATCAAGGAACCCACCTACTTCCCTATTGAAGGAGTCGCCAGGCTTTGACAGCATTTTATTCCTTGCAACAGTGCTCCCTTAAGACGTGGTGCGAACCAGCCTTAACTCATGTACCATCTCCTTTTATATTTTGGGCACATCATGATTCAAAGTACCCTTGAATACCTCGCTCAAGAATTTGAACGCCTCGCCTTTACAGATGGGTGGTTATTGTGGGATAGGAAGCCGCCAGTGAATGAACCTGGATTGCCGGCGTCCATGAAAGCTCCTCTGCACATGGTTGCGGTTGAGGGTCCACATGTAATTCTCGAAGTCCTTCTGAATTTTAGATTATGACAACCTGTGGTATAAATCTTGGCTTGAACTCGTCGGTTTCTCACATCTGGTGGTCTTTGCAATCTATTCCGTGGTGCCTTCAATTTTGAAGCACTTCGGTTCCTGTTCTTGTTATTCACGATTTGGCAGCAGGAGCACCGTTACTTCACAATGAGGAATATGAGGAGGCGTGGAAGACTGGGAAGTGAAGATTCGCAAACAAGGTTGGCGGCACGCATCGAAGACATGGAGCAGGTAATCACCGACCTCATCTTATATTTTTTTTTGTTTTCATGCAGTCCGGTTGATACATGTAGTTTTTTTCGAAGGTGCAGCTCCTTCCAAGTTTCAATCGTAGATTCCATTGCAGATTCTTTACACAGTTAAGTAATTCTGCATTTGCCGGCAGTTGAATGACATAGGTTTTGGGTATTTTAAAAATACCCGGACTGTCCTAACGCCTGATCGATTGGTCTTCCTGCTTTGGTCGTACCAGAGATCGATGTGGAAAATATCTAGTAGTCGGAGTTGAGAGGACCCCAGTACATGTCTGCAGCCTGCACCCCCCCTAAACCGCAAAACCGTAAGTTCATAATTGTATCTTCGAAGTCCGCAAACGGGGGTAGCAGTTCCGAGTTTTTCAATTTGTCGGCTTTCCAGTTGTGTTCCCCATGCACATCGATCATCATTGATGTTCGTCAAATTCTGTTTGGAAGGTGCAGCTCCTTACTAGTCTGAAGCGTAGATCCGATTGCAGATTGTAGTTCAGTGAATTATGATTTGCGGGAATCATTTCTTGTATAGTAAAAAAAAGGACCGTCTTACACCGTGATCGATGGGTCTTTCCCTGCTTCGGTCGTACCGGGGATCGACGTGGGAAATGTGGTTCAATCGAAGTTGGAAGGACCCTAGTGCATCTCTGGAGCCTACACCTTCGCTCCCCGGAATACTCAGAAGATTAATGGTTTCACTTCCAAGTCCAGAAAGGGGGGTAGCGCCAAGGACCCCAGGGACCCCAGTCGGACCCGACGGGGTTGTCGGGGGTACCTCGTGCTACCCCCCTTTCTGGACTTGCTAGCCGCATTGGATTCTCTTGAATCGAACAGATGCTTCCTACCCTAACCAACTGTTGCCTGCAGGGTTAAATTTTCTTTCGATCCTCCCCTTAAATAGATGCTTCGTACTCTTAACCCTAAATAGTAGTGCAGCTCGTCCCGTGTTTTCCTCAATTCGATCTTACCACCGCCTCAGACGTCAATGCAACTGGGCAAAGCAATAGTCTTGAAAAAATTCTCGCATGTTCTCTTTCCAAAAATTTGAGAATGATGAAGTTCTGTAAAATATCTAATGCTAGTGTTCTTTGATTCTTTGATCGGTAGGTAGATGCAAGTGTGAGGGGTACCACATCTGTAATGGATATTATCGGTACAAATATTATCTAGTAATTTGTTTTTAAAATAAAATATTTTTTTTAATAAAAAAAGAATTTTATTTAGTTGATTAACATTACTTAAATTATTTAACTAGAGATTTTTCCAAGATCTTTGAAGGGCCAGCAAGTCAACCGGGCAGGAGGACCAGAAACGGGGGTAGCGGGAGCTACCCCCATTTTTGGTCTTGGAAGAAGGTGTACGGATGATGAGGTGACCAACCAATCCAATGTCTTTTAGGAAAATAATTCTTTTTTGTCTTGTGGAAGTGACTGTAGGGCTTTTTAAACCTCCTTGAAGTTGTCCTAAGTTTTCTCTCTTTCCATGTTGAATGTTTTAATTAGTTTAATACTTCAACATCAATGGTCCTTGTCAGCGTTAGTGGCATGCCACGTGGAGGGAGATGCCAATTTCAATCACTTGGTTTTGGTAGAACATTTTCTCTTGGACTGACTATGACAGTGTTTGCTCGTTTAACCATATATTCGAAGAAAATGTTTGAAATATTAATATAAATGCCTGTTATTTGTTCGTGGAAGTTGAAATGTGAGGAGATAAATATTTATGTTGTCTATAATCTTGCTGTATTCATACATTAATGTTAGTCTTAGTTGTGTCTATGTGAGAGTTTCACGGGGATGTGAATTTCATGTTGTAATGTAAATAAATCCAAATTGACAGTCATGTTCTGTCAGCAAGACCAATAATGGGTGTATGGCTAGATAACCCCAGGAAGGCCGTCGGATCCGACGACATTCCTAGGAGTATCTTAATGTACCCCCATATCTGGTCTTGCAAACCAAAGAAAGACTTGTAGAATTATGATATTCTCATTTTTAGTGTTGAATAAGAATATGTCATGAGAAATAGGAGGAATTGAGAGGGGTAATTTAGAGTTTCCACTTTTTTAGTGTTTTCTTGCATAAAGGAAGTTCTACAAAGCAATTATGGAGTTCAATTTAAGTTGTATACATTTATGAAGTCAATAGAATTTACAATAATATAGCAACGTTTTGATATTTATTTTATCTTCCCATTTGTCATTTGGTTTTTCTTCCTATTTGTTATAAAAGTTTTTTTGTTTGTTTTGATTGTCATTGGCCTACCTCATTCTTATAATGCTTGTGCAGATGGATACAGATGAGAGTCTGAACGAGCATGCACCTTTACCATTGCCAAGCAATGTGGCAACCCATATTGTAGATGTTGCGCGTACTTCGGAACTTACAACTCCAGAAGACAGGATTGTCAACATAGGTAGCCAATCATTGCCTCATGAAGACACTGACTTGGTAAGCCTTGGAGACATTCTTGATGCTTGTGACCGAGCCGCTGATGAATTAGATGAACCTCGTTGCAGTAGGTTCAGCGACCCCAACAGACGAAAACGAAAACAACAAGTGTTTTCTCCTGAGAGTTCTGAGACTGAGTATAGTAGCTCGAATTCTGAAACGTCAATCTCAATTTCTAGTCCAATAATAGAGGATATTAGAGATTGTGCTTGCAGCTCTGGTTTGGGCAAGCATGAAATTGTCCTCATCCACTTGAGCTCCGACTTAGATGGTACTATAGAAATTGATTGAGTTTGGAAGGAGTAGACACCATTCCATTGCTTCAACATTTGTATTACTTAACCATTGGTGTTATCATATTTCTTTCCATTACGTATTACTTTTACAATTTTTTGTAATGAGACACTTCTTACCATCATAGTAAAGATTTGTTGTATAAATTTAAATTGTAATTTCATGAAGACATATTCATACTTCCCGATTGACTTAAAAAATGTACATGATATTGCAGATGGAGGAGTCACCAATTAATCTATCACAGCCAGAGGAAGTTCTATCAACTCCACCTACCAATGAAAGAGGTCAGCCAGAAATTGGCACTCAGGAAGAAAGAAATGCAGAGGTGAATGTTGAGGAGGAGGAGGAGGAGACGGAGTTGCTGGAAGATGAACTTCGACGGTTGCAAAAGGTGGACTCTATGGCCACTATTGAGAGTTTGAGGATGAGGCCTCAAAAACACTCACGAATGCACATACTTTTGTGTAGATTGGTACCTATGCTAATGGTTAGACCCACCCTCTCTTGTGATCTTGTTAAACTTGAGCAAGAGTTTGTTCATGGATATCGGGATGGAGCCGTAGTTTTCTATGTGTCCACAACTAATGAGGCTGGGGAGTCCTCGGAATTCTCAACAGCTGACATGGAGGCTTGGGGCCCTATATGGAAGGCAGAAAATGAAATCTTCAATGATTTTCTTAATTCTGTCCCAGAGCTGAGTCACTTAAAGAACTCCAAGTTCTTTATCTGCGATGGAAATCACCGTCGCTTGATTTGGATGAATCATATTTCTAGGTTGCATGTTGCGGACCGGTCTTGGCACATTTCGGTGGACACCATAATTTTGGATACAAAGAGCAGAATAGAGTTGGTCATGCAAATTATGCATGACATCAACAAGTAAGTAAAATGACATCATAATTTATTAATTTATTGTTTCTGAGCTTTGACATTCAAAATTCCTAGGTTGAATTTGTATATGTCTCAGCAAAATGCTTATTGTATTGTATGAATTGTAGGTCAACGGAGGATTCCCATGTGAAGACCAATTTGGTTCACACTCTGTACTGTGTTCAAAAATATGGACTTCTGCCTTTTGAAAAGTTCAATGAAATGTTGAGACCTTCTGAGAGGAAACGTTGTGGTATGCAAGGAGTGAGGAAAACATGGTATTCCATGCCAATTGAGGTCTTCACAGCATTTGTTTTTCGGGTGAGAGTCTCAATGTTCTGACAATGTTATATATCTTTCAGTATTTATCATTATTGGATAGCAAGGGCTAAAACATTAACAAAATTGATGTAACTGAAATGATACTGATGATATTTTGTAGCAAGAGATAGCACAAGGAGCGGATGCTGCAGTACGAAAGTACAATGAAGTGACAGCAATGGATGATAAAAGCGATGAGGGAGTGGCTAATGCCATGAGGACAGGAGCTGAAGAGAAGGCAGCTAAGTTATACGTGAAAATGGGGAAATTGCTTGCAGTGGCAAACCCTGCTCATGGTCCAAGATTTCTAGAAGAGGTGCTGAATGCATTTGAAGCATGAATTTGTTGTTGTATGTTTTATTTGAATTGTTAATTTGATGTTGATAAAATCTTATGTGACTTTGAAGGTTGAAAAGCATTGGACCACAAATGAAGTTCCGGAAATGACTTTGGAAAAGCTCCAGATGATAGCCACTTGCAATACCTCTGCAACTCAGAAGATAAAGTTGTTGAAGTGGTGGAACTCATCCGTACCTTCACGGGATGCTAGACGCTTCCCTCCAAAGCCAGTTTCCGAAGAGAAGTTGGGTCCCTTCCTCAATAAATGGGTCTGGTGGGCAGGGGTAAGTGATTTTTTTCATGTGAAATAGCTTTATGTCTGTAATGTCATTTTCTTGAAGTGGTGCATTTTATTAATGTTTGACAACAATGAAAATTATTTAACAAGAACATCTTGTAGATTGAGGATTGTGCAGTGGAATACTTCGACAATGTGGTCAAGAAAGATGGCCTCACAATCAATATGGCAGTCCCTCTTCAACCGGAGTATCTTTCAGAGTATATAGAGGGATGGAGGAGGAAGATTTGGGATCAAGGTTTCGGCCCAACTTTGAAGGGATCGAATCCTTTCAAGAAGTCCGAAACCTTCTTAAATTATGATGGCTCAAATGACGCTGTTCGTAGAGTTATTTTCCGGTATGTTTAAGTGAATTTGGATTTTATGTTTCATCAATTTCTTAGAAGATTAGTATATGTGGTTATTTGTTTTGAGTGTTTGAGTTTTTTAAATGAAGTGAATTAGTTTCTAAAATACAATGACAACATTGAAGGCTACGGTACGATGAACCCCCCCCCAAACCTGCATTAGGTCCAACAGGGGGAGTCGTAAACCTTCATTGTACCCTCACTATAGCATTATTTTATAGAATAGTCGTGCATAGTAGAACTTCTTTGGATGCCTAGAATACTTTTGTGGTGAACAACTGTTTCTGATTCGTTTTTTGAAGTTGAAGTGGTCAGTTGTGTGAAATAACCCTAAACATTGATATTTTAATGAGTATTCAAATTTTGATATGTCATTATTATTAAATTTTTTATGTTCTTATCATAGGTACTTCAAGTATGAGCTCTTACAAAAGAACGCCATCTCTAGGGAGGATCTTCCTCCATTTCTGACCACATGGTTGGATCGGAGTTCTGAAGAATGCATGTATACATCCAGCCAACTGAAGACATTCACCACAGTTCATCTTAGTGGTGGTGCATGGTATTTAGATTGTCCATTGACATTCACTCATCCATCAGAGGTGGAACTTCGAAAATCATTAGATGGTCTTGGCGTCTTTGATGTGGAGGTTCCCGAATTCAACAACTACACTAATCAACAGAAGAAGAGAGCAATTGCAAGGAGGATGGTTGCTGACAAGAAGAAAGAAAACAAAGAGCAGGAGATTCGTGAGAACAAGGAGAAAAAAGAAGCAGAGCGTCTTGCGAAGTTGGTAGAGAAGGAAAAGGAAAAAGAGGAGGGCAAGGGAAAAAACAAAGGCAAGAAGAAGGAAGAAGGGAACAAACAAGTGCCAACCTCTTCAACGGTTGATCAAAACTCGCACATGCAAAGTGGATCGCAAAGTGGAATGAAAAGAAAGGCAGTACTTCCAGATTTCACAGAGGATATGGTGACACAAGGTACTGAGGTCATAGTTATTAGTGATGATGTAGACATTACTTCAGAGGAATTGATCTTGAACGTCTCTATTGCTGATATTATGGATAACATGGAGTCTGAGGGACCTACATGCTATAGTGAAGTTGAGACCTTTCTAAACAAGGTAAGCATTGTTTTTTTCCTAAAACTTTGAATCTTTTTGGGGGGGATTTTTAAAATTTTCAATTGCTATATGAAATATTGATTATTTCAATTAATTTGTTTCTACAGTTCGCATCAGGGAAGCCTCGTATGTATGGAGGTAAAGTGAGCCGAGCACCCTTAGTGGACCTCATCTTTTTTGACTGCCAAGAGAATTTACCTGTTCTAGAGGTATCTGCTTCAGAGAATGCAATACCTTCATGGAATTCAGACCCAGAGTATGAGGCCATTCAATCGGCCTTCCTCTTTGCAGATATGCACTTACAAGACTATGGTTGCATGATAGTATTTCAGTCATGGTGTGCCGATTCAAAGGGCATTATTGCAGGATTGTGCGAGTCTTATCCTTCATTGGTGAAGAAGAAGGAATGGTTGGGCATCAATCGTATGCACTTAACCTCAGCTATGGATGACTCCGAAACGGTTAGTGTTTTCAAATGTTTTCATGATTTTAATGGAAATTGACATTCTGAAATTGTTGTATTCAATTCTAATATATATTTTTTTTATGACTCCAGACTTTGAAGTTTGGAATCACTCTTCTAGTGAAGGACCTTGGTGATAAAGAGAAGTCGAAGTTCTTTTTGAAGCGGTCACAAGCAATGCAGAAGGCGAAAGTAGACCTCCGCAAGGATGACACATTAATTAACTACACAACTGAAGATACCATGTTGATCAATCCAGAGACCAAAATTCCATGGCGAGGCCCTCTCCAAAAAGATAGTAGGCTCTTCCAATTCTTTATAGAAGGGACAACTGAAGAAGGAGACTTGGTTTTGGACTGCACAGCATCTACTGGTTAGTTTTCATTTCAATAATTGATTTTTTATATATCTATTGACATAGTGATTCATTCATATCATGAATTGCATTTTGTAAATTGTAGGTGCATCGATTACAGCATGTCGCGGTACGGGACGACATATAGTGGCTTTGGAGGAGGACAATAATGTCTTCAATGGTGTCCTTAGACCCATGAAGAAAACCACTGAAGTAGATGTGATAATAACTGAAACGCAACCACCACCACCAATTACATCTTCACAAGATCCAGACGCCATGACTATAGTGCCTCGAAAATTTCCTCGCTGAACTAAACCTAGTAAGTAAGTTTTTCATATTTTTGGAGTCTCCCTTTACATACTACTTCTTCTATTTTGTAATTGTAATATTCTATCTGTTCTTTTTGCAGGCGTCAAAAACTGATGTTCGCTAATGCATTGAGGAAGAGACGCAAACTTGTTCTAAGTCCGGAAAAGTCTTTTGATCTCCCAATTTATGCAGAGCAATTAGCATCAGCGTTTGCAAACTTTGGTAGCTTAGAACCAAAACGTATAAAAGATACATATGCTCTTAATGTTTTGCAATTCATAGATGGATCAACATCAAAGGGAAAAGAGACTTCAGAGTCTGAGAGTAGCTTGGCATCTGTAACTGAGTCCACTGCAACTTAGATTCATGAGATCGACATATCTCATGAGTCAAATAGTTACGTATTCATTTTCAATATGATTTGATTTCATTGTGTGTTTTATGGCTACATCTTTAGTATGATTTATTTCCCTTCACAATTTTGCATTCTATATTTTCTATAAAAATTAATCACAATTGATTGTTGCAATTTTTTATTTCATTTAAGTTTGTAAGTAAGTTAAATTTTTTAATAATGAACTCATATTTTTTTTTTTAAAAAGACACCTACATCCACGGTCATAGGTCCATCACATTTTTTTAATAAAAAAAATTTCCCGCTCACAGGCTCACAGGCTCATGGGCTCACGCTCACAAGCTCGCTTGCTAGCAACCCTGTCGTCTTTGACGTCTACCTTGATGTCCATTTCGACGTCAGTGACAACGCAACACCTGCATCACTAAGGTGCAAAGCTGAATCCAACAATTCACCAAAGCATGGGTGCGAGGGCTCCAAGTGAACCGCACTCACGTCCGGTGAATGAAGAAAACCGTACTTGCATAGAGTTTGGAGAAAAGGCAACGTCTGTCATGTAGTAGTTGACCCTCCCATCCACTTCTTGGATCAAACTCTCAGGCATACTTCTTGATGTCGCTCGTGATTCCGCTCTTCATTCCTTCGTATGGCTCACCGGCCTCATCCAGCTCAATGGGTTTCTTCGGGACATTTGAACCTTTCTTCCATTTCTCGGTCGGCTTCAAATTGTCAATTAGGTCTTCAATGTCCGCATCTGAATGTTGGTCGCCTTCTTCGCCTTCATCGAGGCCTTCATTGCCTGATGCAGTGTCATACCCTTTACTGCAAAAGTAATTGAAGGTTAGAAGCTACAGATTACTGGACACGACAGATCAACAAAACTCTATCCGACATGACACCCTAGACGTGTCTCCAATTCACATAAAAACAGACATCTACAACTAAGCGGAGAAGACTACCTATCAAGGATGTCACTCATAACATAGTTCCGTCAGAATGAACATCACTTGGAGCATGGGGAGTGGGGATGCCAAAATTGACGGGGCTTATAACGTGTGGATGTCAAAATGAACGTCACTTGCAACGCGTGGACATTATAATGAACATCACAATGAACACACAGATGTGAAAAAAAAACATCACATTCAATACATGTGAAGGAATCTGATGACTGTGATGTCCTCTTTGACGTCCGACTTGACAAGAGCTACAAGGCCATGACTCGGTGCCCACGCTTTCGGACAACTTCGTCACTCGTATTACTAAAGACCGGTGCAAAACAGGTAAAAAAGTGCTATGAAGTCTGTACCTCCAATCTTGAGATGTCAAAGCCTCGCTTTGCGATGTTTCCCCTGCGGCGGGTTTCGGCGATCTCTCCTCCTCCACCGTTGGCCGCCTACGCTTTGACGGCGGAATTAACTCTCCCACCTTCTCCTTCCCCTTTGAGGCGCGGTTGAAGTCCTCCCGATGCTTGGACCGGCACTCACTCCTCTCTGGAACCTCTTCCGTAGACTCCCTCTAGCCAGCATCTCTACGTTTTGGTGCTGATGGTCGGCGCGCAGAACTCCTACGGTGCTCCATTCTCCAGCGCACGAAGAACCTCTGGTCCTATAAGGCAGAAACACACAGCTTCAGACAATGGAAGGGGCGGAAGACTTCAGGGTTGAGTCGCTGGAAAAAAGGTGACACACTCAACCGACATTGCCATACCGAGGTTTTGGTCAGGACAGGTAAGGCGACAACGGCAAGGAAGATTCCGCGGAGCCAGACAGGGTTTTGGGGATCCCAATTCAAGGACGGTGCTGCCATAGAAGACCCAAAACCCTCCGATCCCTTGTCCGTCAAAATTGACAACCCTTCTCCGCCCAAGCCCCAATGCTTAGTCGCAATTGCGTCCAGCAACTGCAGTTCAAAGGTGACTAAGGTAGATGAGGTGACTTGGAGAAGAAGGCGGACGTGAAACCTGCTTGTCAAGTTGAACATAGGCTCCAGAATTTGCAGCAGAGGAGGCGTCCTACAAAACGTGCCCAAAACGACGGCTTTTGTATTCAAACAAGTAATAAAGGCCTTGGATTTAGAGATATAGAGTCCACTGTAATAGGGTTCTCAACCCCTATGACTGCAGAAACACGGCGGCGCGCTGGTTGCAAAGCGCAAGCGATGACAAATCAGGGTTTCGATTCCATCAGAATTTGAAGCCAAGTTCCAATGGAATTGGGCTTCGTCTTTAGAAGAATGAAGGAGAGAATGTTATGGGAAAAATTACCTGGTCTTGCATTGTCCTGGGGCCCTCTGTGACCGTGAACAGCGTTGGCAAACCCTCCGTGCGGTTTGTGCGTCTACTGCACTTAACAAGAATTCCTCCTTTAGTTTTTGGAAGCATAGAGTATGCAGATGCCATGCTCACTCTCTGCAATCCCAGATTCGTGAGGACAGAAGCCGCCTCACAATCTTCTACGCCAACCACTTCTATGACCGGTGAAGCAAACCCAACAGTCTTCCTACGCCTCAAATTGGGAGACACAACCATTGTGTTGAGATTGGCGAATGTGAAGTGAATTACTGCCTCTACTTCAATACCTTTTTACGCCAAAAAAGCGTAAGTGACAGCCTTGTTTTTTGGTCTTCAATGATACGCCTCCCACGTTACACGTGGGCTTCTTTGTAGGGCAAAATACTCGATGGGTACAGCCTCGATGTCACAGGAGACGTCGCAAAGGACGTCACTTTTGAAATAATATATTTTTGAAGCTCAGCTATCCGCAAATCTCTTTGTCGATCTAGACATGCCAAATTATGTATCTAAGACATTCTTCGTGGCTGTGATTTACCATTGCAATATTGTCACGTACAATGTACTTGCTAGCATTAACATGTATCCGGGTGTCACATCTCATTATGCTTGTGGTAGGTTCAGAACGTCCCAACAGCATCCCCTTGTTCTAACATACACCAAATGGCATTCCAACAACATCGGAATTCGAGAAGACAAGGCGCTACCATTCGAATATCTAAAGATGGATGAACACTCCGGCACATCCCACTTGGTGACATCATCCTACACACGGAGTTGAGAATGGGAACAGAGAAAAATTTGTGATCATTCAGGTGCCCTTGCAGGATTGCAAGGGTGGATATCAGAAAACAATCCAAGTCATACAGCGGTACCACGCCGAGGTTGGGCGGGATCCATTTCTGGACAGGTCTCTAGTAGGTGGAGACCCTGTTGAGGGCTATCCACCCCAAGGGATGTGGGTTGAAGACACCGCTTATGATGACGACGTCATTGACAACGCTCAGGCTGATGTTCATGTCAACATCAACGGCATTGGTGCAGAAGATGCAGTCGCAGGTCCTCATGAAGGTGACAATCCTCCTCTAGATGAGTATCACGAAGTCCACCGCCAGGTCATGGAGGCGTTGGACAGAGGCGACGCTTTGCACGAAGAGGCTGTTGATGGAGCAGATGGGGGAGACCAAGATGACAGCAACATTGAAAACGTAGACGGATTGGAGGACCTATACAGACAGGCAACCACGGCTGCGTACCCGAACTCCCAAACAAGCGTTATATCCACCACTATCATCATAATGAACATGTGCACAGTATTCCGTATCAGCAATAAGTTCACGGATGAATTGTTCCGTTACCTATCTTTTGACTTGCTCCCAAGAGGAAATAAGCTATCCCGTTCCCATTATGAAGCGCGCCGAAGCATTCGAAAATTAGGCCTACAGTACAACAACGTGCATGCTTGTCCCAATGGATGTCTACTTTTTGAAGATGAGCACTCGGCACTAGAGAGTTGTCCACAGTGTAGTACTTCGCGGTGGATGGATGGTAGTGACAACATTCCATCTAAAGTCATTCGACATTTCCCCCTCATTCCGAGATTGAAACGGATGTGGAGGGCGTCAAAGATAGTGCGGATGTTAATAGGACACACAAAGCACGTCAGCACCGACGGAATCATGCGGTCCGTGGTGGACAGCCCTGCGTAGAAGCACGTCAATATTGACGTTGTCTTTAACAACTTTGGATCTAAAATTTGAAACATGCGTCTCGCTGTGGCCTTAGATGGTGTCAATCCATTCAAGTTGAACAACACTAATTGGTCAACATGGCCTATATTGGTGTTGATATACAACTTTGAGCCTTGGTTTGTGACCAAAAAATTCTTCATTTCATTAAGCATATTGATTTCGGGCAAGCATTCGCCAACATTCAAAGGTTTAGGTGTCTTCATCAGGCCCTTGGTGAAAGAGCTACTTCAATTGTGGCATGGAGTACCTGCCCTTGACTTCTCCCAACCGGAAGGGAGTCGCAATTTCACACTTTGGGCGTTAGTGTTATGGACAATCTTTGATTTCTCTGCATTTGGACTCATTTCAGGGTTGTGCTGCAAAGGATACAAAGATTGTCCTTTTTGTAGAAAAGACACAGATGCGAGGATGGCTAAAATGGGTGACTTACTTCCTAATAGAAGAACCAAAGGCTCAAAGATTGTATACGGTGGCATTTGTCGATACTTACCAAGACATCACCCATATCGTCGAAATGAAAGATTCAATGGGCAAAATGAGAGCCGTGAATGTCCACACATTCAGACTCAACAAGACATAATCCGATATGCAGCATGGCATGAATCTCACCTTACCCAAGGAGGAAGAGAGAATAGGCCACATGACCTAGTTCATAACACAGGGGTGAAGCATCTCTGCCCATTTTACAAGTTGCCATATTGGCAGGTGAGGACCTTTACCGCTCTCCATGTTGCAATTGTTATCATTTCATGTATCTGTTTGAAATAAACCCGTGCAGCTTCAGTGATTAGCGGAATGACAAATTCTCAGTGTTCACTCTGACGTCCTTGAAAACGTCCATACTGACGTACATGATGACATTGTATTTCACATGCATCTTGACAGGATGGACTTGTACTTGTAGATGACCACATTAGGCCATACGTCCGCGTTTTAAAATTCATAAATGTTTGAAGCGTTTTGATCTTAAAAACAAGCATATAACTCTATACGTGTATTTCTGGTCTCCTTCTTCTTGTTTTGTAGCATTTGTTGAAACCTCACATCTTCGATACTATGCACTGCGAGAAGAACTTCTGCGAAAACATATTGAAGACTCTTTTTGGCATGAAGGATAGTCCCGGTAGTCGATTGGACGCTGAGGAATTGGGTATCCATCAAGAATTATGGTTGCAGCCCGCGCAAAGACAAAACGCCGAATTGTACATGCCACATGCCCCTTTCATAATGACGACTGCAGAGCAGAAGGAGTTTGTGGGAATTGCGTCCAATATTCAAACTCCTACAAATTACGTTGGTAGCATTCATAAGCGTTTAGAGGACGGAAAGCTACACTACATGAAGACGCATGACTACCATGTGCTCATGCAATAGGTATGAAAGCTGCGTACACTATCTGGCATGTTTTCTGGTTTTCTACTCCTAGTTTCATGTAAACCAACTGTATCAATATGATAGAATGTACACGTATAGTGCTCAATTTTGAAAACAATCCTTGGCATGGTGTGTGACATATGTCACTCCAGACATGTAACCTAAACCTGTTGCTTCGTGATGTGCATGTGCATATCCATTTTGTACGCATATAGTGTCATATCGTATGTTGTGGTTCATGTTAAGTGTGGTACTTTAGTTGACGTCATCTTTGACAATGTCCTTCGATGTTGACGAGGTATTGTTCACAAACTAGCTACTTTGTCAACTCATTGCTCTGGTTCTTTGAACATGGTACACAGATACTACCCGTCGCGGTCCGGAACATACTAGACAAGCGAGTGCGCTTAGCTATTAAAATAATAAGCAATGTCTTTCAGAAACTTTGGAGGTACGAATGGAAGACAAAGATGACATGATGCAAGATGTAGTGCTAGCAATGTGTGAGTTTGAGAAACAATTTCCAACAACCTTTCAGAACATCATGTCGCATCTGCCGGTGCATCTAGTGGAGCAATTATTTCGTTGTGGTCTTGTGCACTGTCGTTGGATGTATCTAATAGAGCGATACATGAAAACGCTCAAGGACTATGTCAGAACGTTAGCACATTCGGAGGGTAGCATTGCCGAAGGATACCGCATGGAAGAGACACTTGGATTCTACACTGAGTACATGCGTAGGTATATGGGTACAGTGCAACGTGTTTGGAATGCCATAGAGGAACCCATTATGAATGATGAAATATTGCAAAGCAACTCCAAACGCAGCCGGAAGATGTCGGATGAGTTCTGAAATCATGCACATGCCTTTGTCTTGGACAATGCAGCTTCCTTAGCTCCTTGGCGGCAGTGAGTGCTTTTGTCTTTTTTTTATGACTCGAGAAGTACATGTACTTGTACTTCGGATCAACCTTCTTAATTTTTATCTGTAGCCGAAGATGTTGTTCATACAGACGTCAGTGTTGACATTGTGAATAACGTCACATTGAACATCCCTGTCCATGCACGCATTGTAGCACATGTCCTGGATGACATCGTCTGTGAGACATGAATGTTGTATATAACATCACTTTGAACATTAATCGGACCGTGAAGCGTAATTTTTGTTTGCTGTCCCTGCATTTTGACGTCAAAGTTGCACATGTTCTCTAACTTGGCATTTCATTTATGTCATGCAGGAAGTATGTAGAAGAGAGAGGACAACCATGGGAGGAACGGGAGGCCTTTCGGCGACAATTTCGCCGACGACATTCCGCAACGGCTATTCGCTATCCAGCTCATCTCCTTGACTTGCCGCCCTTCCCGTCGTGGCTGGCAAGCGAAGTTTCTGTGCTATGAGCATGTCGACCTAGATGTAGTTCAGTACGGCACACCTCCACAGCAATGGGCAATTGCACATCGCCAAATGCATGCCTTTGGTATGCATTTGCGCGTTCGTAGTGCCGAAGGGGACCATATGACATGTGATTCCGTTGTTGTAACTTCATTCACCAAAGAAATCCGATGGGGGCTTTCCAATGGGCGCCCTATAGAAGTAAGCAAGGATTATGTGGGATACATTGAAGAGATTTTGGAGTTGGACTATCGAAACCACTGCACGACCATTCTTATATCTGATTGGGTTCGCGCTTCTAATGATGTACGTTATCCTAACATAAGGAGAGACAAATATGGATTCACCCTGGCCAACTTCAACCGCATGGATGGCAAAGTTCACGCCGACTCTTTCGCCTTTCCCTTGCATTGTCAACAAGTTTTTCTATGTGATGATACAAAGAGTCCGGGGTGGAAGGTAGTATGTCGCATAGACGTTCGGGGCAGATGCGGACAACTACAAGTGAATGAAAGCATGCCGACTATGACCGATGTTGGAGATGACCAGAACTTCGTCGGATTGCACCTCCAGATATTGGAAGTGGAGCCAAACAGGGAACCTAGTGCTATTGTTGGAACATATATCCCGGTAGAAGTACAGCGCCAGACGGCGACAATGTACAGTAGAACATTCGCAGTCTTAGTTGATATCTAACTTGATGTTGTAGATGACATTGTCTGGTGACACAGAGCTCAAGTATCTTTGGACGTTGTCTTTTACGTCAACTAGCATGTCCCACTGTGTTGCAAATTCACGTGACCCTTGACATTGCAGTGGCGCTTTTAACGGATAAATTGTTTCCTCCTTTTGTGTATGGAAAATCTGACTGAAAGTTGCAAGTTCATTGTTCTTTGTATGTGTACTCTTATGGGAGCATGGGAATCTAGTCTTTAGGTTTAGAAGGGAAATAAGGAGAATAGAGTTTTTTACTCCCTATTTTTTTTCGTTATTCGTTAGAAAAGTAGACCGTAAGTAGTTAGGAACTGGATACCGGAATAGGGCTACTTTAGAATAGATAATAGTGTTAACAGAAGTAACCGGAAACCAGAAACCAAAAGTCCGGAAACGGCATAGATAGGTCAGGAGTAGGTCAGAGTGATTCTTATTAGAAACCGGAAACCGGAAGAAAATAGAAGACCGGAGGCCGGAAACGGAAGACAGGCAATCCGGGTGTAACGGGTGCCTACCTAGTTCTAGACCATACTTGAGAGTGGGTCTATTTTGGGGAAAACGGTCACCTGTAACGGCCTGGGTGAGTGCAACCCTAGAAATAGGAGGGGCAAGTGGCTCAGACCTCTTTTTGCGGGGAAACTACCTTGAGAAGAGGTTGGTGAGGAGCATTCGAGGTGTACTTATATGTCAGCCAAAGAGAAGAAGTTACGGGCTCAATTTACGGACTAGATTAAGGACAGACGGGTCTCGAGAGGAGAGTTCACTTAGAAGTTCACGTATGAGTGTAGAGTTAGAAGTGTACTGGTGAGGCGACTCTTGAGGAGGGTCCTTGAGCGGAATAGGAAGACTAGAGCGCGAGTGATTGTGAGACTCCAAATAGTGATTCCGGTCACTGAGAGGGTTTGAGAGAACAACCCACGATGGTGAGAGAAGAGGTAACTGTATCCTTGCGCATGGTGAAGCCGGTGGTACCAACGGAGCTAGAAGAAGACCTCCGGCAGATGGGGTGTGAGGGATTTCTAGCCTGGCCATGGAATTTGAAAGACGAGGAGATTGTGAGGGAGGTAATCGGCGCGCCGCTAAGGAAGTGGAAGGGGACGTCGAGGAGCCGGCCCGAAGACTGGACTCCAATGCTGTGGAGGGAGACATACGATTTCAAGAAGACGGACAAGGGACCGGCTTCCCGGACGGATCGCTTCTACGTGGGTAAGTTCCAGAATCTCCCAACGAAGAAGGATGGTTTCCCTGTGGCAAAGTGCATAAATGGTAGGGAGAAACGTTTAATGAAGTACCTAGCAGCCATCCTTAGTCCAGAGCGACCAAACAGGATTACGGTCACCTTAGCGAACACTATTTTCGGTGCACTGTCGGGTGACCAGAAAGTAGATTGGGGCGTAGTAATGAGAGATCAGATCAAGAGATTGGTAGGAGGTATAGGGAAGTCTAAGCCTTCCCCTATAACCCCTTTTCTCTACCACTTATATCAAGCACATGGCTGGTTGACAAATAGAAAGTTAGATTCATACGATACAGCCAAAGCCATGTTAGAATTCGAGATAGAAGACCCGGATGAGGAAGCCGGGCAAGAAGAGGAAGATTCAGAGGCAGACACTATACCGGTCGAGGAAGCTAAGTCTCAGTGGAGGAGGCAGGACCGGAAGGAGAAAGACTCAAAAATAGGAGAGGGTAGTAAGGGAGTCAATCCGGTCTGGAACCAGGATCCCCTAGGTCGAATTGTGAGGGAACTCAGTGAATTTCGGGTTCAGTACGGGAAGAGCCAGGAGACCATTCAAGAACTATGTCAGCTACTGAAGATCAGTCAGCCGCAGCAGCTCGTTTCCCAACTAGACTAGAAGATGAAGGAAGCGGTGAAGAAAGAGCTGAGCGAAGCCACGAGTAAGGTGGACCAGCTAACGAGGGAGTTGGAGGAGAAGAGAGAAGAAATGGACCAGTAGAGGAAATTCTCCAAAACAGCCGCAAAGAACCTTCAGGCGATCCGGGAGTTCATCGGCAATCCGGGCGAAGTTATCGACAAAGCAATGTTGTTTGACGAGAAGGTGATGGAGACCGGAAAGCAAATTCCAGCCAACCTGATGATGGCGTTAGTGTCCTACCACCGCAAGATGGAGGCAATAGTGGAGCCACTGCGCGAGGTGATGAAGGAGGTAGAAGGACGAAGAGAGCGGAAGGAGGGATCGGAAACGGAACCGGAACTCGCACTAGTACCCCTTTCAATCACCGAAGAAGAAGTAAAGGCGAAGGACAAGATGGAGGACGTGCCAAGCTCTTCCATCCGGTCAGAGCCTAAAGGAAAAATGACTTCCCTACTAGGGGAAGTAACGGACGTTGCTCTTAATGCAGCGCGAGTAGTAGAAGCTGCTGAGGAAGAGAAGACCGGAGAAGTGGAGACAACAAGCAAGGCGAGGGAACCATCGGAGGAGGTGAAGGCCGCAGCTGAAGAGAAGACGAGATCTGGACCGGAACCGTCCGAGAAGAAGAACGTGTCCAAACCAGGGCTGAGCACCAAGTTTATCGACCTAAGTGAGTTATCTCCAGTCTCTCCAATTCCTCCTGCAAAGGCATAGAAGGTATTTCCTTCCACCCTACTCAACTTAGCTTTGGGAAGCGAAACTGGGTCAATGGAGGAAAGGACGACCGGATCACAGGGGCAAGGATCCGGGAAGGGCAGAACGATTGAGGAAACCACTCCTCAAAGTGCTAGGGCCAATGTTTTGCCTACACCAACCATGCAGAAGAAGAAGCCTCCAATTATGTCAACACAGAAGAAGAGGACGATTCTAGAGGACGATGACGAGGAAGAAGAAGAAGAAGAAGAGGACGAGGATGAAGAATCCGGTACTGAGGAAGACTCAGAGCCGTATTCTGACCCGGATCAAGCACTGGCAGAGACTCGGGCGACTAAGGCTGTAGCATCTAAGAAGAAGAAGCTTGCCGCTCGGGTAAGGTACGCCAGGGACAGAAGACCGGAACCAGAAAGAAGCCGGCCATGAAGAAGTTAAAAACTTAGAAAGTTACGTAGGGTAAATTTCTGAGGATAGGGTAGTGAAAATCTGAAGTTTTGGGATAGTTGTACATAATTAGGAAAATTACTTTTTTGAGTGACACGGCCACTAGCAGTTGGAAAGTGACCGAGTCCGTAATTATAGGATCTGAGATCCACTTTTAGCGAAAGTAGTGGGAGTTTGAGTGAAAGTCAACAGGGCTAAAAAATAGTAGGGGAATGAAACGTGTTGGGCCCTGATTGGTTGGAGCGTTACTTTTAGGTTAGGATTTTGAGGGAGTAGTTTAGTATTTAAATCCGGGACTTCTTTGGTCCCGGTGTGCATCTTTATCTTACCTTCTTATATTCATGAATACCTGGGAGTTCGCTCTTGGCGTGATTGAAACAAATCATAGTTGTGTGTACTTGACACTTGTCCGTGCTTGGGAAGTCCAGGCTGGAAAGTGAATGTGAGTGGATACAAGGTGTACCCGGATGCTGAGTTTATTCGGTCCAGTATTGAATTAGTGCGTGTGGATGGAGGCAAAAGGGATCTCTAGTGTGGATTAGGAATGGACTCGGAAGGGAGTACGGATTGAGGACCACTCTCCGGAAAGAGTAAGGGTTAGCACGCCTCCGTAACACTCGTTTCCCCTCTCTTCTCCGCTAGTTCAAGACCGGATTTAGGACTAACTCAGTAGGCTGTCGTTGTAGCATTGGTTAGGAGGAATTAGACCGGCTTGTGTGACCTGCTGGACATGACTACGTTTCCTTTCCAGTTGTGAGGATGGTTTGTTTTCTCATTTGTAGGATTTGAAAGTTTATTTTTGAAAGTTTGATCACATAGTGAATCTTCTGACACTTTAAAATCGGAGGGTAGGAGTTAAGCTTCCTTCCTAAATCCCAATTAAGCAGATCCCTCATCGAGAGGTTAAAATCCACATGGTTACAAGTAGAGATCTAGATCGGATGTGAATACTAGAGGTTAATGTTAGATCTATGGAAACGCGGATTCCGGTTACGGTCTGTAAAACGTAAATACATGTAACTACCAAAGGTATGTGAATAGAAGTATTGAGAAAGTTACAGGATAGTGTAAAGCTGTGGGGTAGTAAACTAACCAATTAGAGAGTCTATGTGATAAACAAGTGGGTGTTAAACCGGAATCAATCTAGTCAATGTTGTTAGATCGGGAAGATCCGGTCTAATGTGTATTAGTAATTGTTGGACTGGAGGGATCCAGTCGTGTTTGTCCAAGGAAACAAGGAGGCCAAGTGGAAGTTTTGGTCTATTGTTTTGCTTGGGGTTTTGTGTTTGTGTGTTTCGTGACCATCACTCTACCATTTTCCGGTAATTGTGAACCTAGGAAATTCAATCTTCATGGGAACGATACTCGAGTCACTTTCAGGCCTCTTTTAAGAAATATTGAGCCTTAGAGAAGGATTTTTTCTTTCCTGTGCTACGACACGGAAAAGTGGCGCCGCTGCCAGAGATCGAAAATACTTAGAATTAGCGATCCGGTCTCTGAGGGAGACGGTCACGAAAAGTTAAAACTTCTGTAGGAGTGTAGTATCTGAGTTCGTTAATCTATTCAGAGGATATCTGAGAATTGCTGAACAAAGAACATAGAACTTATCCATGAATAGAAAGGGAGGAGAAGGAACTTTGTCTAGAAGATCTGCCCGGAATATTCGTGGAGACGTTCTTGTTCATGCGCTACCTAGTGTAAACGTGAATCCAAGATTACACCCTGTGTCTGGGGACACCGTACCAGTAGAAGTTGAAGCGTTAGAAGTAA
The DNA here is from genome assembly GCA_950106755.1 of Climacium dendroides. Lineage (NCBI taxonomy): Eukaryota > Viridiplantae > Streptophyta > Bryopsida > Hypnales > Climaciaceae > Climacium > Climacium dendroides. The sequence continues at coordinate 35,168 of CATNNA010000094.1, forward strand.
TTGTTGAAGTTCCTGAACCTAGCCAGTCACAATTCAGATTCAGGAGATTCCGGTCGAGTCTGAGGAGGAGGTAGAATCAGTCCACTCGGAACCGGAAAGTGACACTATGGTAGGATCCACTCGCCTAAAGTATAGTAGTTTCAAAGGGGACGGCAGTCAGGATGTAGATGACTGGCTGTGTAAGTTTAACTCCCTTATTTTGGCCAACCAAGAGGAATTTGAAGCCAAACAGCGGATATTCCAAGGACTACTAAAGGGTGAAGCACTGAAATGTTACCAAGATGTTCCGGACGCAACCTGGAATAATTGGGACCGGCTCACAGACCTGTTCGTCAAAACGTTTAGAGAATCCGGTGGAGAAGCCAGGGCGTTAGGACGACTTAATGTCATGACTATGAGACCTTCAGAATCAGTAAGGAGGTATGGACAACGGGTGAAAGTTCTTATTCAAAAGCTAAATATGGAGATAAACCCAAACGTCCAAGTTGAGTGGTATGTTGAAGGATTCCCAGACGAGATGGGGTTTCACATCCGGCAGCAACACCCCGCTACATTACGGGAGGCCATGGAAGCAACCCAAAACTAATGAGAATGCATCTCATTCCATCCGGAATGCCTTGAAGAGAAGCGATCGGAAGGGGAAGGGGCACTCTCGGAAGGAAAGTAGAAGAAGGAAGTACTCCAGCAGTTCTGAATCAGAGTTGAGTGAAAGTTCGGAGTCTTCATCAGAAGATTCTGGATCGGAACTGGAAGAAGCATCTGGATCCAAATCCAGACATCGATATCATCATTCTACGTACAAGCAAGAAAAGGCGGAAAAGGCTAAGGCTCTTGGTCAAGTCAAGATCGAGAAGGACGAGTCAAAGGAGTTCATGAAGAAGGTTGCAGCGACTTTGGAGGCAATCAAAGTGAATTTGACGGAGAACCGAAATCCCAGGCGGACCGTACCAACAAACCAAACAAACATTTGGTGTCCGAGGTGTGGAGAAATGGGACACTACCCAAGTGAGTGTAACCGGCCTTTCGTCAGGCGAGTCAACTATGTGAATCAAGAGGACGAGGTCTACTACGCCAATCCAGAGGAGGAAGATGATATGGAGATGAATCCGGTCTACTAGATTCAACCGACCTATGTGAGGGGACGACCACCACAACAAATCATGAGAAACAACTTTGTACCAAGGTCAGCTCCAGTGGCAGGTAACCAAGTTGCTATCACCCCACCCAGACCTTATGGGTTTTGGTTTATTTGTGGAGGAGGGGATCACTATGCCAATGTCTGTCAATACAGACCCGGTAACGTAATATTCATTAAAATGAGAGTATTCCACCGAAATGAGAGTTACAGAAGTTTAATTTCATTTGAAAACGGAGAAGAGAATTCCTCAAACAATATTCAAATCATACAAGAATTAAAATCAGATGAACACAAGTAGGAATCAAATATCATAACCACAAGGTAAACGTTCATATTGACCTTTCACTTGTACACCATGAGTTGTTCCATACATCTTCAACTATGCTTGGCTAGGTCCAGTGACACTATATTACAAGCAACGAACTATAAAGGCTAGTAATGTAGTTCATTACATTGTTCTGCGTACACTGTAAAAGCTACGAGTGTGATTCACTCGAGCTCTGAGTTCTTTTGTAATATGCACATTGAGCTTTCATGAAGCATGAAGCATGAAGCATGACTCTACACTATGAACAAGTACTATACGTGTCATTTACTCTTGAGCTCCACGATTGCCTTTGTCATCTTCGGCCTATGGTTGTACTTGCTTGTAATTCATGAGCTTGGAAAGCCCACATACTTCCTTGAACATCCGAAGAAGGACCCACGTCCTCACCATATAGTTTCCGTTGTGTTGCTCTATCGCAAGGTGAGGACAACATCGGTGTAGCAAAAACATTGCTAGACTTCATGGGCGATGGAGAACATGATTTTGGACGATGTGGAGCTGAACCCGGGGGACTATCCACCACCCCATCATCAACGGGCTTTAGGAAGAAGTCCATTGTCGAATTTGCAGTGGCAGCCGAACATATGAAGTTTCCTGTACTCAGAATTAGATTCTACCCGTAGTCGGAGAAAGAGTCAGCTGATGCAGTGCACGGAAGACTGGTGTGCCGAACTAGAGAGGACGACGTTCCCAAATTCTAAGAAAACAAAGAGGTTAGAACAATTCAATCAAAAACTGTAATTGTCATTACATTTACAAGTAAACTCCAATAGCAAATTTGCAGTCTAGGAAGTCCTGGCCATCGAATGAGGTCGACCCGACCTAAACTGGAGGAAGAAGAAAATACAGAAAGGTATTCATAAAAAAATTATATTACAGAAATTACGTATATCTCTAACCATACATGCGATTGCACGAGCCATTAAGGTCAAGGCGAACTAAAGTTCACTAGGAACTCAGAGAACAATCCACATGCCATTCAGCACGACTCGACCTGAACTAAAGCAATAAATAAACTACCCTCTCGTAACGCCGATTAGACGATGACACAGTCACTACATCCACGTGGCTCATGAATAGCAATGAAATGCAGTGCGCTATCGGTACGCTGAAGACACTCTGACTGCATCCATAAGACTATTGTACATGCCACGATTTCTCTCGTCATACAACATCTTCCGCCCAATTTTCCCTGCACTACTCTTGCGAAATAATTTCAACCCTTCATCTCGAGCTACGTGAAGTCGCTTGAGCCAGGGCAAAAGGACCATGTCCAAATATGAGTCCCTAGGGCCGTTACCCTTGGAAGACCAACTGATGGGGAGAACGACGTTCTCCGACTTGTTCATGAAGTGCTTCATAGGACTATCATCAACTATGACAGTATTCTCTCGAAGAAATTGCCCATTGAAATTATTAAACAAGGTGTTCGTGTCCTTCATGAACAGGTCCTTGGTGGTGCTTGGCTCCCTGAATGTGACTATCCGGCCTTGTTCCTCACACTTGAGCGTCGTGCAAGACTCCTGCCCAAGTATAATGCGAGGCTTATCTAGACCGACAAAAAGATAATCGACGATTTTTGAACGGTAAACTTCTTCATCGAGCTCCAAATAGAAACGTGTGCTATCAATCCTAGTTCACAAAGGAAATGAGCGCAATTTGGGCGGACAAAGACCGCCTTCGGTCCCACAATCGCAGGAATCGTGGTGGAGTGCAGTTGGTCTGCATTCCCGACGTGCATAGCCCACCCCTTGTACTTGGCGTCTTCACAGACACACAAGACTCCATTCAAGTCCAAGACAACATTCAACCACTTCTTGGCGACGGTTACCCTGGACGTTAATGGAATCTCAACATCCTTTGACGTATCTCCACGTTCAGATGGGGGAACCAATCCCTGCTATCAAACGGACAAATGTGTAGCCAGTTACTAAGCTGCACTGACACATTTCGAAATTCAAGGAAAAAGGCAAAATCCAATTGTCGCAGACTATATATGAACAGAGAGGTACCTATTAGCGCAGAGATCAAGGACGCATGGGCACGAGGTTACCTTTTCCGGCAAAGACAGCATCGGTCCAACAGGGTCTGGCATTTCAATCTCTAGAAGCTGAGCGTCGGAAATAAAGACGTCATCATCTAAGTGCATGGACTCAAATTCCGGTGCACCTCCACTTGTAGCTTCTATAATGCCACAACCAAATGTTGGACATTGTACATGCTGTACAGGAGCAATAGATTTCGGAAGATCATTCGGTCTAGTTGAGATAGCCATTAGAGGAGGTTCTACAATTCAGGAAGGGCCAGACAAATAAGACTTAAAATTTTTACAGAAAAATCCGTATAATTGATTAATAAAATTAAGTACAAAAAAATCATCATCTTACATGAAGATATGGATTTGTCAAAAAATTGTTTTCTATCAAAAAGTATTGTCTCCCACACTAAGGGTCTCTATCTAAATACAACCTATGATACAAATCAGCTCGAGTCGAGCTAATTCTATATAAATGACATTGAGTGATTGTGTGGTCAACTTGATGGTGCATCTTGGCCATCCAATGCATGACTCAGACGATCATCATCAATGGCGATGGCAGGATCCGCGGGCATCTTCGGGCTAGACTCCAAGGTCTCTGAAGACCTGCCACCATCAAGTGGAACTCGAGCCATGTCCTCGTCATCAGGTGGAGGTGTAGGGGTCAAGGAGCACTCCTTAGTAGGAGGAGGAGCTGGAGGATCTGCGCAACCTGCAAGAGGAGTGAGAGAGACAGAAGGCACCCCAGTCAATCGTGGAGTGGAGGGTAAGCTTGAGGATCCACTCATCGTTGGTCTTGTTGGCGCTCCCTCACTGCAGCAAAAGTACTTGGTCAACCTGAGACGGCTGTACGGATGCTATAGGCATGGCCCCACCAAGACTGTTGATAATGGCCTCCAGTTTGGAGTCGTTCTTTTGTGACATTGCCACCATAAACTGTCGCAACTCCGCCATCTCCCTGGCCTGCCTGTCAAACATGATTTGATCCAGTTCCTGCCTCCTCTTCAGCTCTACAATTTCTACATCATAGTCGTCGTCAGCTTGCGATCTTCCCCTCTTCCGCTTCTCCTTAGAGGTTGGAGACGGCATGGCAGAGGTTTCAGGTGGTTGACCCGACGACGTTGATGATCCCCGAATGCTTTGAGAGCGAATCACTGGAGGGGTGCTCCAATCCATGGGAACATCATCGTTGTAGTCGTCATCACCGGCTGCCCCATCGTTGTCGGAGGACTCACACAATATGATTGCAGATGACCTCCGACCAGATGGCGTGCTTGCCTCTCCAGTTGCCTTCCCCTTGCGCTTTGATGACGAAGGCGTGCTTGACCCCGATGGTCAGCGCGGGAATTTGCCCTCATCGACAAAGTATCCCTCTAGAAGAAAATCGTTCTTATCCAGTTTCTTCGCAATGGTTGCAATTTCAGTCCACTAGTCAGACTCCTCCGAGTCCCCCACAGCAAACACATTAACCCCACTCATCTGCCAAGTCACAAGCAGCGTCACATACTATCAGATTACGATAGTATGAAAATTCCCTAACGAGGATACAATGGTACTTCATGTAATGTCAACAATAGGTTGGGTCAAGTCGACCCGACCTGAAGTTCACTCTTGGGCACTCAATGCCACTGGTCAGGTCGAGCCAAACTATGGAGGAATACACTCCAGTCAATGCTATGAGTCAGGTCGACCCGACCTGGTTTCTATCACCTTATAATTTCAAGAAGAAATACATGCATTTTATTCAGGTTGAATCGACCTTAACCATAGCCAAAACATTACATTGTGGAATTCATTGTGTTCAGGCTTACCATCGCAGCACATGTGAACTTCGACCCGGCGAAGAATGACATTACGCTTGCTCCAGGAGCGCAGAATTTCCTCACAAGATTGAGGAAGAACTCCATCCGTAGCTCAGTATTATTAATCCTGAACTCTAGCTCGTTGTAAGCCCCGGGCCTCGTAAATGTTTCAGTATTGGAAGCATCATAGGAAGACCTCATTCTCACCGTCCTAGCATTGCTTGGGCTTTGCAGGATGGTCAGGTAAATTGGTTCCACCGCCTTCTTGCTTCGTGCAGACAAGTCACCGATACGCTCATTGGGTGAGGGCATGTAGTTAGAGAAACTCATGGAGTACTCCTTCAACGCGGGATTGCTGTCTATGAAGTGAAGTGCTTGCGTTTGCTTGGTGAGGTCGGAACAAATGAGCACCCACACCGGAATGTCCTCGAGAAGGGGCTGGCCCTTTTCTTGGAAGGACTCGACAACTGCAGTGAAGTATGGATCGGCTGGTGTACACTTAGACTTTGACACCACATTCGGGGTGTAACGCAGGTCCCACACTCCAAGCTTGATGTCCTTGACGTTCTCTGCAGTGAGCACGCCTCTAGGCCAATCCTGGTGCGTCTTATACATAACGTCATATGGACGATAGTATGCAGTGGATTTTGGGGCACAAAATTGTTTCTCTGCTGCAGGAAGACCCGGAAGAACTCAACCGCGTACATTGACATCTCCTCAGCGCTCTTCCCCTTTGCTCTTGACTGCTTCGCCTCCATCCAGTATTCGTTCCCTGGCTGCTCTAGCAACACGTTCATGGTGGCACTCGTGAAGTTCCGATTTCGTTTGAACTCCCTCCACTTCTCGTGGTTCAACTCGTTCAAGGAGGACATGAGCCCGAGACTTGCGTCCAGGGCGTGAAGCTCCATCTTCACCTTGTGCTTGCGCTTCCGTCTCTCCACCCACTCCCTAGCAGTGTAGCAGCTCTCCTGTACAGCAAAGAGAAGCTTGATTGTGACCTTCGGGTAGTCCTTGTTCTTGCTCCCTAGATTCTGATGCAGAATATGTTCGGCCAGCTTCGACAAGTCATTGAAGGAAAGGTTTCCGAGCACTTTGAAGAACTCATGCGTCAGATTCCCTTGCTCGGGCTTCCAAGTGGCCTTCTCGTTGTACTTCAATCTAGTTTTGGGGTCTATCAACTCCCCATGCGCAGCACTAGAAATGACCTCGCTCCACAGGTTGTACACGTCGTCCGGAGCTGTGATTATCTTCAGCTCGTTTCGGATCTCGAGCTTCTCCTTGGCGTCCTTGCCTTTTGTAGCCTTCTGGGCCTTTAGTACATCTAGTAGAGCGAACCGCTTGTACATTGCCGATGAGAATTCCTGCAACACAATTTTGTATGTCACGGTCAATTTGGAGCTCTCTATTCAGCTCGGACCGACCTAAACTACACATTTCATTTTGAACGTCAAATGCACCTTTGTCGTTCTGCTTACTTCGAACACTTCATTCATTATCACGTGAAGTAAATCAATACATCACCTATGCTGGCTGGAACACTAGGTGGCAGACGACATTCTGAGATCAGGTCAACTCGACCTGAATCTCTTACCATGAATTTCTTCTTATTTGCTGTATTCTTAGCGTTTCGCTTGACGTTGGACATTGTCGCTATTGGGGCCGCTTCCCTTGGATTGCGTGGCCTCCCCATGAGTTCCCACACTTTTTTGGCTCCCAAAATGTTTGTTGACCACGAGGGCTTCTGCGCCACGAAGTGGTTGACCCTATTGTAGTACGCCGATATGTCGTGTAGTTTCTGGGCATCTGTGGACCAAACCACGTAGCAATCCCATTGACGAAAGTTCTTGACAATCTCTTCATCAAGGTTTTGGTCTACAATCATTTTGTTGGCAGTCACACTGTGCTGCCCATTGATGATGTAGAAGTTCTTCCTTTCAAGTGCTGGCCAGTCCTCCGGCTTTGGCTTCTCGAAGCAATCCACTGGCATGACACACAATGTTTGTTTTGTGGACTTATCTGGCATTTCCCAGAGGTATGTCATCATGTCCTCCGCGAGCTTCATTTCATGGCTACGGATGTTTAAGTCCTCTGGGGCCTTGATGAGTTGCTCAATGGAAATTGTCTTCTTATCCTCCAAGCCAAAGATGTAGGCGTCCGTGCAGTGCTTCCAGTAGGCCTTGTATGCCTCCGCGGACGCAATGTAATCGTGCGATTTCTTGGCGTCATAAGGGACCGGGACCTCAGTTACCGCGGATACAAAACTCAGCTCCCCTGGTAAAACTGCACTAGGGTCTTGCGCTGCTGTTGCCGCTGTTGAGGTTGATGCGAACTTACTTTTCCTGGGAGCTCGTGCTGGAGTAGCGGCCTGCATGGACTTTCTTGTCCCCCAACTCTGTTGGGTTCCAGGTGTATCCATTGAGCTCTGTCCCTCCACGTTACTTGGAAACTCCTGGGAGACAGTTCTAACAGTCATGTCTTTCTTCTTCAGCTCAAGCTTCGTCTTCAGAATTGTGAAGTCGTTCAGGAGTGTCTTCAGGCGAGAGTATAGGGCCTTCCCCGTTGCCAACTTCCCGTCCTTTGTCTTGAAGTAGTTGTGGTCAACTTTCTTCTCAAGGTCGGAAATCTCCGTTCTGTACTCAGTTGGTTCCAACGTTGACAGGAAGTGCGATATGTTGAAGGCACATCTTGAGGAGTCCAAGCGAATAGTGAAGTGGTACTGCTTGCTTTCGGGCTGTCCTGTCACAACTGTAACACACCGAATTTTCAAGAATGGACCACTGTCGTGGGCAACGTTCTTTATCTTCTCATCAAAGGATATGTTGAAGAAATGGTCGGTGTCTTTGAACTTTGCAGCGAAGCAAATGAGGTTCTTAAAAGGAATCATGTGGAGACTCCAACTCTCAACCTTGTCGGGATTTTTGAATTCCCAGTAGTCTCCGTCATTGTCAAAGTTGTCCCCTTCCTATCCAGAGGATTCGTGCGCACAGCGTACGTAGAAGGCCTCCAGCTTCTCCATTTGGTCATCCATTCTGCATTCATTATCCAAACGGGATGTTGTTAGAACAAGAGTTGTTGCTATGTTGATTCAGATCGACCCGACCTAAATGCCAGTACATGGAGCTTCTACATTTCATCTTCTATGTGTTTGATCTACTTGGACTCGGTTCGTTTTGCTTCATACGCTTCAAGTCGACTCGACCTGAAGTTCTAGTCGGAATATGCAAATATTTCTGCTATTGTGATGGCCTCAGTGTTATTGATTAATGTTATCGGATCGTCCTAGTACGTATTGTTCTCACTTTAGAACTGGCAGTTCAGGTCGGTCTGACCTGAATTGCATGCAGTAGTGTTGTCATGTTTGTTGTTGGTAAATGGATGTTTATTAGAAATGTGTCTTTTGGTCAATTTGTTAATTATACTAGGTGTCTAATATAGTCATATAAATATGTATGTTGGTGAAGGGAATACGTATTTGTTGTGCCAGGTTGCAGAGGGTCTTCCTTGCAATTCAGGTCGGACTGACCTGATCTGCATTTAATTTTGACGATCATGTTATTTCTCTTCTGAGATGTTAGTGACAATGTCTGCTACTCAGTTTCTTCCCTTGTACTGACAATGCTATTAGGTTTACATTTCAGGTCGGACCGACCTGAAATGCATGTTCATCTCATGTCAATATTGTCCATGAAATAGTACGGACAAATGGAGAGATTTGGGAGAGGATATGATTTATGGGGCTCTGCAATTCAGGTCGCATCGACCTGAATTGTAGTGTGGGTCATGTGACGTACATTACCAATACGTTAATGAATTCATTTATTAGTCAACTTGTTTACAAATAGGTGTCTAATATCGTGATAGTAATTTATTTGTTGGTCTTACAAATTATTTGACACGTCAGATTGCAGAGGATCTTCCTTGCAATTCAAGTCGGACCGACCTGATCTGCATTGAATTTTGACAATCATGTTATTTCTCTTCTGGGATGTTAGTGATAATGTCTGCTACTCAGTTGCTTGCCTTGTACTGACAATGCTAGTAGGTGTACATTTCAGGTCGGTCCGACCTGAAATGCATGTTCATCTCATGTCAACATTGTCCATGAAATAGCACGGACAAATGCAAAGATTTGGGAGAGGATATGATTTATGGGGCTCTGCAATTCAGGTCGATGTGACCTGAATTGTAGTGTGGGTCATGTGACGTACATTATCAACACGTTAATGAACTCATTTATTAGTCCATTTGTTTATAAATAGGTGTCTAATATCGTGATAGTTATTTATTTGTTGGTCTTACAACTTATTTGATACGTCAGATTGCATAGGGTGTTCTTTGCAGTTCAGGTCGGACCGACCTAATCTGCATTGAATTTGGACGACTTTGTTATTTGTCTTCTAACATGTTAGTGCAATTCCCTTCCATTTAGTTGCCTTCTTTGTACAGAAAATGTTAGTAGGTGTACATTTCTGGTCAGACCAACCTGAAATGCAGTTTTATCTCATCTGAAAATTTTCATGGAACTTGCCCGGACCTAGGATATGTGTTTGAAGGGATATGCAATTCAGGTCGATGCGACCTGAATTGCAGTTTTGTTTAGGCGCCTTACATTCGTGGTACGTTTAGGAATTTAGTTTAACAAGATGATACCCGGGTAATATTAGGTTGATTCTGGGGAATTTGCATGGTTGTGGCTGGTCATTTCTTTCCTTGACATTCTGAATTCTAATTTGTAGACCTTAAGGAATCCCTAAACCCTAAACCCTAAGCAATGGCCCCTAAAATAACCCTGGACCCTAAGCACTGAACCCTAAACAAACCCTGGAACTGAAGTACTGGACCCTAAACAATGAATGCCATTTTCTGAACCCTAAACCCTAAACGAAGTCTTGTGCATTATAACTCACCTCAGGAATTAAAAAATGAGGATCTTGAAATGCAATGCAGATGGATTAATCTCCTAAACCTGCAATATTATCCACATTTTCAACAAATTCAAGAGTTGAAAAAAGCCAAAGAAATCAAAAACATTTCAAACCAGCAGACCACCTAAACCTAAAACCCAAAAGTCATTGTACAAACCTACAACATCCCAAACAAGCATGTTTCCATCTAGAAACTCCCAAACCATGAATTCTAACAGAAAACAACAAACCTCACGAGAACTAAAAAAGGAACGTACGCACATGATACATCCCGCAAGTTAAACCCCATTGGACATTGCAGCTAGCTTTACAACAATCACAGAAATCACTATTCAAAGCTGAGATGGTGCAAGAGAATTGAAATTAATACATACTTGAGTTTCTACAAGCTAGCGCTATGCAACTTCAGCCTCAACTTAGCTCCTACTTTCAGTGTAGCTGCTTATTATGGACTCCACAATCTTGTAACTCTAGTGCTACAATTGTCAATCTGAAATGCAAAAAACAAACCAATTTTAAAAAACTTACATTGCAAACCAAATGCCAAGAAACAAACTGCAAACATATTCCAAGCAACCACATTCCTTCTAACAATTACAAAGAAAGATCCAATCTGTTGGGAGCAAATACCACCCAACAGAATACACAACTCTTATCTCTAGAAGCTCATTTTCTAGAATAAATTGTGCAACCACATGTGAGCAAGGAAAAACAAACAATGAAGTTCTAGATACTAACCTCGTTGTTGTTGTTGTAGTTTATCCACCAGTACCTATTCTTTGAAGTAGAATAAGGTTACACAACCTTGCTCTTCAGAACCTCGGCAAAGTGCTCTGGCACAATACAATCCCCACACAAGTACAATGAGGATTCACACAATACTTGATTCAGCTAGAGTCATACGCATCTAAAATTCCATCGAGACCAAGGGAGATGTGTACAATCCGGCACAATCCAAGATCCGAAATCCAACAATGTAGAAACGCAGACAATAACATCTTATGCATACAAATCATGAAATGTCGTGAAAGTACCTCCTCCATTATTTTGAATTCAAGACTTCAGAGGGTGGATTGAACAGTATTCCCAACACAAAGCAAATACAAAGCAAAAAAACCAATCCCAAACCCTAAGTGTCCAAAGAAGCAGAAGTGCCACTTTCACATCAGTACCCTAAGAGGAATAGAGACTCCAATCTTAAGAACAGAAACACTCCCAAGACCGACCTGGACTTCACTGGAAACCTCCTCGCATCAGTAGACGCCATAGCCATGGCTCACAAACACAAATTCTCGAAGATGGTCCGCTTTACTGGACACAAACTCTCGAGGAAAGACTCTCCCAAGTGGATCAAGCCTCCTTTAGACAATTGTGAAAATTCACAGTAACAAAAATTTAGAACGCAAAAACAAGACTCATATTGTACAAAATCCTAGCGTCGTTGAGCACAGAATTGACAGACCTTGGAGGAATTGAGAAAAGACCCAAGAGAACCCTTAAACAGACCTAAACCCTTAAACACGCCTAAACAGAACTAACAGACCTAAACCCTTAAACACGCCTCAAGAGAACCATTGCACTCCTACAACAGTGATGAATGGAGTCAGGTTTTTACCTCAAACCCCAAATCCTGCTTCAAGCTGCACGTCCTTGAGATCAAGCTGCACCTCCTTCAGATGCAAACACACAGCACCACCCAGCAGCTTCAAGTCCCCCCGATCGAATGGAACTCCAAAATCACACAGAAAACAATGCTCAAGGTCCGCTTCTTTACGACGCCCGCCTTGAGGTCCGCTTCTTCACAGCTTCAAGTCCCCCCAATTGAATCGAACTCCAAAGTCACACACAAATCAATGCGGAAAACAAGGTCCTCTTCTTCACGACGCCCGTGCTAAAAAAATGCGCGTCAACTGCCGGCAAGTGCAAAATGCACAAACAACAAAGATGCAACGAAAATGCACCCAAAGAACAGCGGAATGCACAAGAGAACAACGAAGATTTACGAGGGAACAGTAGAGGTGCACGACAAAACAGCGGACATGCACGAAAATGTGCGGACACCAAACCCTAGGTTTCCAGAACTCTACAGGCATATACCCGATGGTCTAGGTACCCGGCTCTTCCTGGTGATTTTAGGTACCCGGCCTTCTTCAATACCCGCCTTTGGTACCCAACCATCTTCAATACCCGTCTCAAGTACTTGGACCGTGATTTATCCCTTTTTGTAGCCTAAACATAATAATAGATACCCTTTTCCCAAAATTTGGTTTGTTTATCATACTACTAAAATCATAAGTCTCTCTGTAATATCACAAATGCTATCATTAATACTAGGGGCTCGTGCTTGCTATGCTACGCATTCATTGTATTACATATTAGTAAAAATTTGATATATTTGAATAGATTGCATGATAATGATTTCAATAAGTCTGTAAAATAATTATTTTAAATATTATGTAAAAATATTGTGATATCATAGAAATAGAGTAGCAATTTGCAATCACTTCTATAATATCACTTTTTACAAAGGGTGATATTATAGAAATAATATAGTTGTTGCAATTAAGGTGATATTAGAGAGGATCCATATGATGATATTATAGAGAAGGCAAATCTATTGCTTCTCTTGGCTTTACACTTCTTTGCATTTCTATGATTTTGTGCTTTTGTGAGCTTTGAGCTTTCATGATTTCAATTTTCTATTGCTACTACCAAATGATTTTGAAAAATTTATTCAATTGAAATGATTTTGGATTCCACAACAATTGAGTTGTTTAAAAAGCTTTTAAGATTTATAAATTTTTCTTTTCAATTCTTCAATTTGCATTGCCATTTTGTGTAACAATGGAGTCAAATTTTTAACCCTAAATTCTAATGTATGTGTATCTTTTATAGTATTTACCATTGCATATGTTTCATTCATCATTCAATAAATTTCTATTGTACATTTCAATATATGCTTACTTTTTAAAAAAATTATACAAAGATTTTAGTCATTTTTATTTGAAGATTTATTGAAATTTTTGTTCTGCATTCTATCTAATATATAAAAAAATTATAAAATTCTAATGATGAATGCGTAGCATAGCAAGCGCCAACCTCTAGTTGAAACAAAAATACTAAAAAGTTTGTTTACAAACATGAATATCACAAAACTTCATTTGAATAACGTAACATTTTTTGTACTTAACCACGATAGTCAATCCTTCAAATTCAATCCCAATGATACCTAAAAGCTTCCTCACATGAAAACCTATGTAGAATACATATTTTCATTCCTCAATTTTTTTACGGGAATTGGAAGTGAATCCTTTACCTTTTAATCTTTAAATATTGGTTTCTTCATTTGGAAATCATTCTTTTTTTCACTATCTAAATCATTGGCTTTAGTAAGGTGTACGAACTTTCATTTGTATACTGACTACTGCCAGAGACTTCCCATTTTAACAAAAAAAATTCGATCATTATTAGTTGCAATTTTGTTCTAGGCATTAAGTGCATACTATAAGAACGATTGACTAATAGTTTCCTTAGATGAATTGGTACTAACTGTAGTAATTACCCCTTTTTATTGTATAACATAATTGATGTAATTCTAAAAAAACTGAAAGAGCACTTATGAATTCCATATAAAAACTTAACTGACACCCTTGGTCAAAGACCTTCAGACCACTGTCTTGTTCCTAAAGATTTCAATATAAATTTTTAGGGAAACTTCATTTATAATTTGAATTATACATATGAATTTCTTTATGGCGGTAGAATTCTTAGCTTATTTATAATTATTCACAATCCTAGCTCTCTTCACGATGAACCTTGGAGTGACTAGCCATCAAAACACTTAATTTTAAGACAACCCTATTGCTTCCCCACACTTTTTCAAATGAGTTTCCAAAAAAATACTTTAGGATTGATGTTGTAATTAATACAAACCAAACCATTAATTTGTATCGGTTTGACGTGGAAGCATGTCCGAAAAAATAACACACAAGTTGCAAATCTCCGCGAAATAATTCGAATTCATGGAAAAATTAATATTGCGAACATTATGAAAAGAATTTGAAAGTGCATGCAGTATAATTCCTTAGTGTGTACTAAAACCTTGAATTCACTTCTAAATTAAATATTTGTTCAATATTTCAAAAACATGATATGAAATGATTTATTAATCTACAAAAATACCTGAACCCGAGACCCTAAACCCTAGAGACTCTAAACCCTAGAGACCCTAAATTCTAAAGATCCTAAACCCTGAAAATCCTAAATCCTAAACCCTAAAGACCCTAAACCCTAAACTGTAAAACCCTTATTGATAAAATCACATGCAAACACTTGGGTGGTGCAATAGGTTGTGTTTGTCTAAATTTACAAAGAGACCCTAACTTCAGCAAAATCAAATTGACTTCCAGAAATTGCAAAAGAAAAAAAGACAATGAAGACTTCTTGCCTAGATTCTGTTACAAATAGAATCTAGAAATTAGTGCTTAACGGTGCAAGAAAGCAACCTCATTAGTACTTAATAGCTGTCAGTGGCTATTTCTGTCATGAACAGTGTAGGCGGGAATCAAAAATCAAAGGAATTTGTGGAAGGAGTTCAGGATTTTCAAATTCCGTCCTACAGCTCCCGCCTTCGCATTCGCGCCTACACATTGCCGCCAAAATTGTTTTGAATGTCGTTGCGTCCGCGCGCATTAGGGTACTCTCCTTCTCCGTCGCGAATGCATGGACGTTCATGCGAGATTTCACTTCTCTCATGTCATTACTGAACTCTATCAACTTCTATACTTGTACTATCTAGAGTGTCGGAGTATTGCGCTTCGAGGATCTCGGTGAACGCGCTTGTTGCCTTTTGTATGTCCTCACGTTAGAAGCCTTTAGCATTTTCAAACATTTTCATTCAATGGATTGGACATAGTTACTTTGTAAGCACATAGTAGTTTTCTGAGTGTGTATAATGTTTCTTTCAACGCTGCCATCTATTGTCGAGTTCCTAGTTGCTGAAGTTGGCAGAGTGCGTGTGTTTCCAATGTTTATTACCGAAAATTGAGTTGCATGATTATGAGATCTGAACTTCCTCAATTTTTAGTGACAAGGTTCGTATTCAATGTTCAGTTCTCGACATTTGAGTTGCAGAATTCTGAGAATGCAGTGCCCGATTATCTCACCGAGAAACCCGGAACACGAGATCACGGTTACTACAAGACTACCAACACAATGTCCAAGAAATCCGGAACTGTTTAGGTCGAGTCGACCTGAATACGAACAACGGTACATGAGTAATTTTAATGCACTTCAGGTCGAGTCGACCTGAATGTGAGATTATCTACATCAGTCATTCGTTCATGCAATTCAGGTCGAGTCGACCTGAATGTGAGATTGTCTACATTAGTCATTTGTTCATGCAATTCAGGTCGCGTCGACCTGAATGTGAGGTTCTCTACATTAGTCATTCGTTCATGCAATTGAGGTCGAGTCGACTTGAATGTGAGATTGTCTACATTTGTCATTCGTTCATGCAATTCAGGTCGAGTCGACCTGAACTGATCCATATGATAGTAATTGAAGTATTGTAAAACGTATCCTAGGTAGATTGAATAGTTCTGTCATCGAATATCATTTATGAAATGGTATACATGGCAATTCAGATTGAGTTGACCTAAACCGTATCTATAATTGTAATTTCGTTCAAGTGAAAATCTCGTAGATGTCCTGCTGAAATTCCCGATATTCACAGATTCAGTCACCAAGAATTCTGTACGTAATGATAATAGTGTGCAGATGGGATTCGGCTCACTGCAAGTCCTCATTTCAGGTCGGTTCGACCTGAAGTGTGGGTACTCCCATCACAGACTTCAATTCGAGAAGTTCGAGATTTTTAAAGGAATAAAATTGGGAATTCCCTGTCGAATTGAACAAATGAAGATGGGATCATTATCTCAGAATACAAGGGACACTTCAGGTCGATCCGACCTGAAGTTCAGGATTGTACTCAGTCTTCTTACATTTATATTTTCGGCTGACAAAAATTATACAAGACAGGGGTCAGACACTTCAGATCGATTCGACCTGAAAACAGTGTTTACATATATATATATTTATAAGAAATTTTAATGAATGATGTCAATTGCAGTTGAAACCTAGGCTTCACAGAATAAGTTCGTTCCTGTCATAGATGTACCTATAACATTTGGTCATTCAGGTCGGGTCGACTTGAACATGAATGAAATTGCATGATCTATGCTTCAATTCACTTACCCTATTTCACATTGCATTTTTACAAGTATCCATGGATACTATAGATGACCCTGATGTCATGGACATGTCATTGGGTTCTGAATCCAGTGAATTCAGACATGATGAAGAGGATTTCATGGCATCTTCAGAAGACGAATTTCAGAATGTCGAAGCAATGAATGTTGGGGTCCCGGAATGCGAAGGTCTACCGCGTCGGCTTTGGAATACTCGAGTTGTCACCTTGTATAATGAGGCTGGAGTGCTTGTGGGTGAAGGTGTCTGTCATAGTGTTAACTTTGACCTCGTTTTGGGTGCCAATGGCCCTCTTGGTGACACCCACGTGGCGATCCACATCTCCAAAACACATAGCGAAGAGGACCTACCAGAGGAACAAGTGTGCTCATTGTTGGCTTAGCCTATTCATCTTGTCCACTGTCGTGGAGCTGGCCTTAGAGACCATAAGGCTAGGGACAAATTCAATTGTCTCCAACAGGCTCTCTTAAATCCGCCCTCTTCGACGTCTTCGAGACCATACACAAGTATGGTCCGAAATGCGCCCCGTGAAACAAATTTGAAATCGAAGGAGTTGCTTACTCAAGATTCCATCCATGCAGTGTCTACTAAAATATGTTGTAGTCGCAACTGTGTTCAGCCATTTCCTAGGGATAAGATTCGAGCCTTTCGTGAACGCATGTATCGCAACTCCACGTTCAAGCACAGGACCTACATGAAAATGGATGTGCATAGGCAGGTGCATATTGACGAGCGTGGTAGACGAATGGTGTCAATTGACAATACACCGGTATGTATGCGAGTGTGGATGCATATAGCTGGGGGCCCTGAGGCCACATTCTATCGCTACCAATCGTACATGAGGCGTGGTCGAGAGGCAAAGGACCATGGCAATAAGGGAACGGTAAAACCGAGGAAACACACTCAACAAGCTATAACAACATTGAAGTGCATTTTGGAGAAAGAAGCAGATCACATGCCTCATCGTACGAAGACCCTGAAGTCAGGAGAGAAAGTTGTGGCTAAGATCCTACCTTCCACCTTCCAGTGGAAGGGTAAGATGAAAGAACTCAATGATGTCAATGCTGTTTTTGGACTGAGTGAGGTGTGAGCTTCGAACTTGAGTAAGATTAGGTGTTGTAAGTTCCCTGAGTATGAGGTGAAGAAGCCTAGAGACAATTTTGCGCGATGTGGCACGTGTGACAAATTGCAAGACCTCAAGAAGGGTGCTATAAGTGGGTCTCACAATGAATTGAAGTATTCTCGGAAGTTGGATAGGCACAATGAGATTGCTCGAGCTCATCGGGAGTTGTATTATGCAAACCGTCACCGTTTAGTAGCTTTTCCACACGAATGCCTCACAGTTATGCACGACAAGATGGATCATGCAAAGACTGCTTCTCCAGTCTTTTCCCACAAGAATAAGGAGCTTGATGGCCTTGTGAAATTGCCTGTGTCTGTCACTGGCATGATTGCTCATGGTCATGGAGATGTGCGTTACGCACATTATGGTTTGGATCTCTTTAAACACGATTCAAACTATACAATTGGTTCTATGGCAAAGTTGTTGCGGGATCTAGAATTGCCATCGAAGTCTTCTTCTCGGCAATTATTTTCTGGGTCAGGGTCTTCAAATTTGATCAGGGCAGTGCTGCAGGGTAAAGAAATGTGCGACGCGTCACTGCCACCACCTCCAATGAATGCAGTTCCAGCAGTGCCTTTGCCTCCTATTTTGAATGTGCAAATGGACAATGCCACCGGCGACAACAAGAATAGATATGTTTTTTGTTTCTGGTCTCTACTTGTTGCTAACAAGATCTTCAGAGAAGTGTATGTCAACTTCATGATTGTTGGTCACACACACGACGACATTGACGCATTGTTTGGAAGATGGAGCATGCTGTTGAAGAAGGAGAACTTTCCAACAATCCCGGCGCTCATGAAGTCATTCATGGATGTTGAGTCTATTCCTACTATCCCTCACCTCATAGAGGAGGTGCCTGATTTCAAGCGTTTCATTGCAGGAAAATGGATAGATGGTGATGAAATCCTTGTGGGACACACAAGACCGCAACAAGTGAAGTTCTACCTAGACTCTGTTGGATGCCCAGTCATGAAGTACAAGTTGAAGTGCACGGATGAAAACTGGTTAGGCAGGCACGGTCAAGCCATTAAGTTGTGGAAAGAAGACAATGAAGGACGGAGTTTGTGGCCACGTGGTGTGCCTTTGCCAGTACCACTCAACCCAATGAAAGGTGTCAATGACATTGTCAAAGGTTTATCAGGATTCATAAACTATTGGGACGACTTGTGCAGAGCAGACGTGAGTGGAGAACATCGTAGGCGCTATGAGAATGTGGTGCGCTATTGGCGTGGTATAAAGGCAGCTTTTCAAGAGCCACTTCCTACTTCTAGTGCTCTAAAAGACGGTTTCTGGCCAACTACTCGTATTCAAGTGACAGAAGCTGATCATTTAGATGAAGATGGTGAAGATCTCGAAGAGCATGGAGAGGATGAGCTTATGTTGGGCCCTTGAGGGATCGTCCACAACCATCCTTTAGGGTGGCTCGAGATGTATACGAAGGGTATTTTGTTGCAGTTCGCCCTGCAGACGGTGACAGCAGACCAGTTTGGATTGCCAAAGCATTGTCTGATCCAAATTCTAACCCCGAGAAACCAAACTGTGTGCACATTCAATACTTTCGGCCAACATCACGCAATCAAGAAGTTCAAGACTTCTATGAAGGATGGGATAGTGATAGAGGTTTGCTTTGGAGGGTTGATGAAACCGAAGAACCTGCGTGGGAGACAACAAACGCTTTAATTACAACATGGAAGTCTCAAAACAGAAGAGGTACTCGCCAATGCAGAATCAAGATCCTTACAGTTCAAATCGAAATCATCAACCAGAGTTTGGCTTCATATACATGATATGGAGAAATCATGTACATACATTGGATGCATTTTAACTATGACATTCATATGGAGGGTATTGTTTTATTTCTACATCTTATATGAAGTTGTTTTTCATTGCATAAGTGTTGGACCCTTAATATTATAATAAATGATAGTCGTTTCAGTTTTTTTTAGAGGATATAGGTTTCCGTTGATTGATTCTATTTTAGTGTTTGATACTGCATGATTGTTTTCAAGTGTATGTTTTATTGGAGAAAAAAATGTAGTGGATATATCCACTATTTATTTGGTTAACATGTAAAGCACTTGTTACATTCTGGGTAGGGGGTCGATTGGTTGTTACAACTTTCCTGCCGGCAGAGCTCACTTAGTAGCACCAAGTCATGTTTTTTCTCTCATGCGCTCATACAAATCCAATGGGAATCGAACCCGGACCGCTTCAATGAGATGAACAACCCCTTACAACCAACCGCGGAGCTTATGACTTGGTGTTCAAAAGATGTCATTCTCTTTACTTATATAAATCAGAATATATACCCTAAAGCAAACTTCATGTATTTCAACAGTCCATCACTAAAAAGACTCTCATTTTAATGGAAATTGTGTATTACAACTAGCAAAGTTAGTGTTTGCCCACCTAAACTAGTTAACATTACAATTCACTTTTTAGGGCCTAAATGGAAAATATTATTATGAGAGGCCCTAAACCTCTCAAAATATTGAATATTGTGTTCGGTCAGGGTGCACTCTTAGTTCTTCCTTGCCAGAATTGTCAGGAATACGGTCACAATTCTTCTCAATGTCCAAAACCTGCCTAGAATCGTGTAATCTACAAACAAGTAGAGGTTCCACCATGGGAGTAGACGGCACTAAACTATGGTTCGAAGACCGGAATTGAGAATCCGGATAAATGACATAGTAGGGTGGAGTTACCAGTTGTAGTAGAATCATTAGTCCATAGAGTAAGTACACGTAGCTCCACCGAGAAAAATAGAATACACTAGAAGAATTCAGTGTTTTTTTTAACATCGGAAAAAACGTGCCGTGATGTTTTATTTAACAAGGACGGTGCCTGTAGTGACGTCTAAAAAAATCCGTTTAAAAAAACGGGCCAAAAACGAGCCATGTTATGTGTTAAAATGTGCTTAAATTTTTTGTGACATCGAAAACAACAGGGTCACCCAAGAGTTTCTGAGAGTGCCATGTGGAGGGGTTTTGGCATCCACGTAGGATTTTTAACGATGGGCAGGGACACGTGGGACAACTTTTTCATCCAACGACGTTCTGACGTGTCCAACGACGTTCTGACGTGTCCAATGACGTGGACCCCTAAATATCCGACGTGGAAAATAATTTCCGGTGCACGCAGCCTACATGGCAATTGACGTGGCACTTTTTTGCGGTACATGCGGATGTTCTGTGTGATGTTCTCTGGGACGTCACATTTGACAAGAGGATGTTTTAAATGACATCAGAGACAACGAGAATGTGCTTTAGGAAACGAGCTGGGTGGACAATACTATGGAATTTCTTCTTTGCTGAAATCGCAGACATTGTCCACATACACGTCTATTGTGACATTAAGTAGAGCAACCCGTGTACTGGGGTATGCATTGCTTTGCGTTCAGTGTTCCGTTCGACACTCACAGTGACAACTGCAGTGTTTTCTTCAGCATTATAGAAGACATACAATGCGAGAGGAAGGATGTTTTCTCGAACGAAATGAACAACGTGAATCATAAACCTCAACATCAAAGACAATGTACTCTACAGCCCATATACATGAGTGAATGGAAGATTGAGATATGCCATTAGAAGATGAATTATGTGTCTTTGTAAGAGATGTCCAAGCATAGAAGCCTGTGTTTTCAATGGCATTGGGATTATAAAGTCACTTGCCAACTTCTGCACAAAATAGCTATGCACATGCCCATAGTCTAGTACTACGAAGAAATCCATGGCAACATTAACTACAGTACCTTCGGTGAAAACATGGTGCGTTCTATTCAATGTTATGAATAACATGCTTGACCATCATATGCGACGTTTAGTTGGACACGCTGTGGCAAACAAGGACTCACTTCTTCCGAGGTGCATCCGATTTCTTGACAACAGCAGCCTGCATCGTACTACACCAAGTCAAAATCAGTAGTACCTACTCGTGCATATTTATTTCTGGGACTCTTATACAGCCACAACAAATGTCAAGGAATGCTACACTTGCATTATTCTTTTAAGTTGCATACAGAAACAAATGAAAGTATGGGTGAATGGAATGCAACCTTCCTAACCTTTTTAGTGGGTTGGGTAGGTTTAGGAAGACCCACCGCTTTGGGAATTGTTGCCTTTGGTGTAGCCTTCGTGCCCTTCGCAGCTTGCGTGGTCCTCACAACACGCTGAGGCCGGCTTGAGGACTCACCAAGGACTTCAATGTCTTCCTGCAACACCATCACACAATTATTATTCACTTTTGACATCCTCTAATCACCTACACTTCTTAGCCTTACCTAAGCACCATTGAGGCACTTGCTTTCCTGTAAGATGCACATAGTTATTGTAAAACATACCTGCGCATTCAATGGAATGGGGGACTGAAAGGAAACTTCGACTTCTGCTTACATACTATTCTGATGTACTCGCTTTGAAAAGAACAGGTTGAGACCTAGAGTGCATCAGCGTCTACCACTAGTAACGTTCACTTCGATGTCCAATTTGACACGCACTTGTAAAAAAAATTGAAGCATTGCAAACAAACGCTACTACGCTACGACACCATCCTTATACAAGGCAATTTATGGAAATAACGTCACTAGCCTAACAAAGGGAGTGCTTCACGTTAAAATGGGAAGAGAGACGTCGCATCACCTGTTGCTCCGTGGAGGTCTCCATCGTGCTTTCTCTCCTCTCAGATGTTGCCTGCGCCCCGGAGTCTTTAACTATGGCGTACACATCTTCCACTCCTTACTGACCTTCAGCAGTTTCAGGGATCGCAACTTCACTGGTGCCTTCTACCTGCTCCTCCTCAGCGTTAGCTACAACGTCGTGAACAACATCGTCTTCAACAGCCCGCTTGTCGGAGTTAACGTCAACAAGAACATCGTCTTTGACATCGCTTTGACCAGCTATGGGAACTGGCTCAACAACATCTACAGGAGCTGTGGGTTGCAACACGGGCACAAGACAGTCCTTCTGTGCCATTTTCGACGCCTCTGCCCTAGGTGACGTGAGAAGTGGTGGATTCCCTGCCCCGATAGGCGAAGATGGCTTTGTGACATCTAGGGTCCTCCCAGCACTTGCTTTACACTAACTTGCAAGGATCTTCCGTAGCATTTCCTCCATGCTTTTGTGGGACGTGCTCACGGTCTCAGTAAGGCGACTTACACTGAGCTCAAGCTCATCCATCCGACTGCGCATCTCTTGCAGTTCTTTGCCATGGGGACTTCGACCTCTGCGCTTCTCTTCTTCCAGACGCTGCAACTCCTTTGCCACTTCTGCGTCCACCTCTGCTTCAAATGGTGCTCTGTTCCGCAACAAAGTCTACAAGGGAAAGAAGAATATGCACTTAGAGTTCACATGCAAAGGTTACATGCTTCAATGGCACTGTACAAGGGGAAGAAGAATATGCACTTAGAGTCCACATGCAACAATTACATGCTTGAATGCCACCTGACAAGGGGAAGAAGAATATGCACTTAGAGTTTAGACGCAACGATTACATGCTTCAATGCTACACCACAAAGGTCCTTCCACGTGCGAAGAAGAAGGCCGAGTCCTCCACATCTACCATCATTTCTGACATTTTTTGGAACAACAAACGCAACATGTGTGATGAAAGTGGTGTCGACACGGGCAAGTAGGTGGATATCAGTTACTACATACTTACCAGCCTCGAGATGATTTCTCTCTCTACGGCCTTATGCTGGGCTGTGTTGGATGCCTTCCTCTTAGAAATGGCAAACATATGGGTTGACTTCTCTTGGGAAGCATCGGTAGCACGAGCCTCCTTCAATGCCTCCCACACATCGTCATCCATTCCGATCGGCTTGGGTTTTCCGCCATCAATCAATCGATTGAGCTTTCAACGAACATGAATGAGCACTTTTGTGATGAACGGCTGCATCCACTTCTCCGACACTCGCTCGGACTCTCCCTCTATATGCCAATCTGCAAGCCAGAGGACTTAGTATAGCTACTTCTACATTGTGTACGACATTGATGTGCCAAAGAATAACAAGAGAATTTACATGGACACCCCTATGTCTCCAGAAAACACTAGGGGATACACACTGCACGTCCTTGTAGTGCGGACGACCACAGGGACCACCCCTCACTGTAGAGGATCGTGCACTAACGTCAGTCGTGACATTGTATTCGACGTCCCTGTGGACATTACAGGTGACATCCATTGTCCCACTTCATGGCCAATGAGCTACCTTCCACAACATTTACAGTCTTCTGAACTACATGCAACAGTGAACTACAAGGTCTATAGTCCTCTTCATTTCATAGTGAAGGACTGAATACAAACCTATATATAGGCGCCTAAATAAGCGCCGTCTGTCTTTCTTGGGCTGACCCTCCCATCCTAACCTGGGGTCAAGGTCTCTTATATATTTCTTGATGTCATTGGAGAAAGGAACCTTCATAGGTCTGAATGGTTCTCCATGTCGGTCTATTTCCACAGGTTTCTTCATTACAGTGCTTAAGCCTTTTTCGCGAGCCTGTTCGGGGATCAGCTGCTCGATCATCTCTTCAGTATCAGCATCCGAAGCTGGTTTATCAGACCCTGTGTTGTAGCCCTTACTGTAAAAGGTCAAATGCACTATCAACTTCGGAAGAAAATGGGCCTACGTTAGTACAACCAAATCACTCCCGCAATTGGACCCCCACAAAAGAGATGCCACATACACTATTTGCGGCTTCAAAGTACTCCACATGTTCCTCTGTTGCTCACTACGTTGAATCTAACGTCAAATAATGTAGACACGCTTGGACGTTGTTTTGAACATTACAGGAACTTTCTCTTGATAGAAACTGGAAAGACGCCGTGGTTTAGGGTCTGTCACCCTTGCAAGGGGCTGACTCCTGTACGTCCTGATTGATCACTCCTGAATTCTTACAAATTTCTCTCTGACCAAGGAACAAACAATTACTTTTCTTTGTATAGAGTTCAACTCAAAGAACATGTCCTCCGTGACGAAGATATGAACGTTACACAATTTATGCGGACGTCACATTAAACGTCTATGACGTTTAACATGATAGAGTCGACGTCATAAGAAACAGGGTGTGCGTTGCACTTGACGTCCGTACCAACGCGCGCCTCCCCAAACACGTTGAATACCATTGGTTGTATACTCAAATTATTTCTTCTTTCAAACTTACCTCTGAAACAATTTAGGTTAAACGCTTCTTATCGATTTGACTAAGTTCTACGACAATTTCCCATGGATTAATTCTTATCACCATGCTTAGCATCATATTTTTCATATCAACTGCAATAAAGTTGTGGAAGTCATATTTTAAAGCACATCTAGGGCACATCCAAGAATTAGTAGGCATGTACGGGTAAAGTGAGTTATTGTTCTTATATACCGGTTCGGCCTTGAGTATCTTGGGAACTTACAATCGTCCCCTATGCAAGAGAGCTCTAGACATCTTTCAAATCTCCGTATCTTGCAGCCTGAAGAATCCCAAATTCACGTCCCAAAACGTTATGAAATCCTCAAAACTAGAGTATCTCTTTCAAATCTCACAATGCAAATCAGATGTTTGAAGTAGCAACTGCTCCCTTGAATAAAAAAATCTATATGAATGATTCAGCCGAAGAGAATGCCAAAAATTTAAATCCAATCAAGGGCATAGCCCAACATTTCTCTCCGTTAAGCAACAGATTTTGGTGCTCATTCGTCCAATTTATCACATGAGCATACTTCCTCTTTCTCACAGTAGCAGTACAGCTAGTGTGATTAGAGCGTCTCTCATCTACATGAAGACCGCTTTCCAGATGCTTCCAATAAATAATTGGTCCCAGTCAAGCTGATAAAACCTAACCACAAACTCCATAGTCAATGGAAAATGTAAAAACGTAATATTCATTAAAATGAGAGTATTCCACCGAAATGAGAGTTACAGAAGTTTAATTTCATTTGAAAATGGAGAAGAGAATTCCTCAAACAATATTCAAATCATACAAGAATTAAAATCAGATGAACACAAGTAGGAATCAAATATCATAACCACAAGGTAAACGTTCATATTGACCTTTCACTTGTACACCATGAGTTCTTCCATACATCTTCAACTATGCTTGGCTAGGTCCAGTGACACTATATTACAGGCAACGAACTATAAAGGCCAGTAATGTAGTTTATTACATTGTTCTGCGTACACTGTAAAAGCTACGAGTGTGATTCACTCGAGCTCTGAGTTCTTTTGTAATATGCACATTGAGCTTTCATGAAGCATGAATGTATGACTCTACACTATGAACAAGTACTATACGTGTCATTTACTCTTGAGCTCCACGATTGCCTTCGTCATCTTCGGCCTGTGGTTGTACTTGCTTGTAATTCATGAGCTTGGAAAGCCCACATACTTCCTTGAACATCCGAAGAAGGACCCACGTCCTCACCATATAGTTTCCGTTGTGTTGCTCTATCGCAAGGTGAGGACGACATTGGTGTAGCAAAAACATCGCTAGACTTCATGGGCGATGGAGAACATGATTTTGGACGATGTGGAGCTGAACCCAGGGGACTATCCACCACCCCATCATCAACGGGCTTTAGGGAGAAGTCCATTGTCAAATTTGCAGTGGCAGCCGAATACATGAAGTTTCCTGCACTCAGAATTAGATTCTGCCCGTAGTCGGAGAAAGAGTCAGCTGATGCAGTGCACAGAAGACTGGTGTGCCGAACTAGAGAGGACGACGTTCCCAAATCCTAAGAAAACAAAGAGATTAGAACAATTCAATCAAAAACTATAACTGTCATTACATTTACAAGTAAACTCCAATAGCAAATTCGCAGTCTAGGAAGTCCTGGCCATCGAATGAGGTCGACCCGACCTAAACTGGAGGAAGAAGAAAATACAGAAAGGTATTCATAAAAAAATTATATTACAGAAATTACGTATATCTCTAACCATACATGCGAATGCACGAGCCATTAAGGTCGAGGCGAGCTGAAGTTCACTAGGAACTCAGAGAACAATCCACATGCCATTCAGCACGACTCGACCTGAACTAAAGCAATAAATAAACTACCCTCTCGTAACGCCGATTAAACGATGACACAGTCACTACATCCACGTGGCTCATGAATAGCAATGAAATGCAGTGCGCTATCGGTACGTTGAAGACACTCTGACTGCATCCATAAGACTATTGTACATGCCACGATTTCTCTCGTCATACAACATCTTCCGCCCAATTTTCCCTGCACTACTCTTGCGAAATGATTTCAACCCTTCATCTCGAGCTACGTGAAGTCGCCTGAGCCAGGGCAAAAGGACCATGTTCAAATATGAGTCCCTAGGGCCGTTACCCTTGGAAGACCAACTGATGGGGAGAACGACGTTCTCCGACTTGTTCATGAAGTGCTTCATAGGACTATCGTCAACTATGACAGTATTCTCTCGAAGAAATTGCCCATTGAAATTATTAAACAAGGTGTTCGCGTCCTTCACGAACAGGTCCTTGGTGGTGCCTGGCTCCCTGAATGTGACTATCCGGCCTTGTTCCTCACACTTGAGCGTCGTGCAAGACTCCTGCCCAAGTATAATGCGAGGCTTATCTAGACCGACAAAAAGATAATCGACGATTTTTGAACGGTAAACTTCTTCATCGAGCTCCAAATAGAAACGTGTGCTATCAATCCTAGCTCACGAATAAAATGAGCGCAATTTGGGCGGACAAAGACCGCCTTAGGTCCCACAATCGCAGGAATCGTGGCGGAGTGCGGTTGGTCTGCATTCCTGACGTGCACAGTCCACCCCTTGTACTTGGTGTCTTCACAGACACACAAGACTCCATTCAAGTCCAGGACAACATTCAACCACTTCTCGGCGACGGTTACCCTGGACGTCAATGGAATCTCAACATCCTTTGACGTATCTCCACGTTCAGATGGGGGAACCAATCCCTGCTATCAAACGGACAAATGTGTAGCCAGTTACTAAGCTGCACTGACACATTTCGAAATTCAAGGAAAAAGGCAAAATCCAATTGTCGCAGACTATATATGAACAGAGAGGTACCTATTAGCGTAGAGATCAAGGACGCATGGGCACGAGGTTACCTTTTCCGGCAAAGACAGCATCGGTCCAACAGGGTCTGGCATTTCAATCTCTAGAAGCTGAGCGTCGGGAATAAAGACGTCATCATCTAAGTGCATGGACTCAAATTCCGGTGCACCTCCACTTGTAGCTTCTATAATGCCACAACCAAATGTTGGACATTGTACATGCTGTACAGGAGCAATAGATTTCGGAAGATCATTCGGTCTAGTTGAGATAGCCATTAGAGGAGGTTCTACAATTCAGGAAGGGCCAGACAAATAAGACTTAAAATTTTTACAGAAAAATCCGTATAATTGATTAATAAAATTAAGTACAAAAAAATCATCATCTTACATGAAGATATGGATTTGTCAAAAAATTGTTTTCTATCAAAAAGTATTGTCTCCCACACTAAGGGTCTCTATCTAAATACAACCTATGATACAAATCAGCTCGAGTCGAGCTAATTCTATATAAATGACATTGAGTGATTGTGTGGTCAACTTGATGGTGCATCTTGGCCATCCAATGCATGACTCAGACGATCATCATCAATGGCGATGGCAGGATCCGCGGGCATCTTCGGGCTAGACTCCAAGGTCTCTGAAGACCTGCCACCATCAAGTGGAACTCGAGCCATGTCCTCGTCATCAGGTGGAGGTGTAGGGGTCAAGGAGCACTCCTTAGTAGGAGGAGGAGCTGGAGGATCTGCGCAACCTGCAAGAGGAGTGAGAGAGACAGAAGGCACCCCAGTCAATCGTGGAGTGGAGGGTAAGCTTGAGGATCCACTCATCGTTGGTCTTGTTGGCGCTCCCTCACTGCAGCAAAAGTACTTGGTCAACCTGAGACGGCTGTACGGATGCTATAGGCATGGCCCCACCAAGACTGTTGATAATGGCCTCCAGTTTGGAGTCGTTCTTTTGTGACATTGCCACCATAAACTGTCGCAACTCCGCCATCTCCCTGGCCTGCCTGTCAAACATGATTTGATCCAGTTCCTGCCTCCTCTTCAGCTCTACAATTTCTACATCATAGTCGTCGTCAGCTTGCGATCTTCCCCTCTTCCGCTTCTCCTTAGAGGTTGGAGACGGCATGGCAGAGGTTTCAGGTGGTTGACCCGACGACGTTGATGATCCCCGAATGCTTTGAGAGCGAATCACTGGAGGGGTGCTCCAATCCATGGGAACATCATCGTTGTAGTCGTCATCACCGGCTGCCCCATCGTTGTCGGAGGACTCACACAATATGATTGCAGATGACCTCCGACCGGATGGCGTGCTTGCCTCTCCAGTTGCCTTCCCCTTGCGCTTTGATGACGAAGGCGTGCTTGACCCCGATGGTCAACGCGGGAATTTGCCCTCATCGACAAAGTATCCCTCTAGAAGAAAATCGTTCTTATCCAGTTTCTTCGCAATGGTTGCAATTTCAGTCCACTGGTCAGACTCCTCCAAGTCCCCCACAGCAAACACATTAACCCCACTCATCTGCAAAGTCACAAGCAGCGTCACATACTATCAGATTACGATAGTATGAAAATTCCCTAACGAGGATACAATGGTACTTCATGTAACGTCAACAATAGGTTGGGTCAAGTCGACCCGACCTGAAGTTCACTCTTGGGCACTCAATGCCACTGGTCAGGTCGAGCCAAACTATGGAGGAACACACTCCAGTCAATGCTATGAGTCAGGTCGACCCGACCTGGTTTCTATCACCTTATAATTTCAAGAAGAAATACATGCATTTTATTCAGGTCGAATCGACCTTAACCATAGCCAAAACATTACATTGTGGAATTCATTGTGTTCAGGCTTACCATCGCAGCACACGTGAACTTCGACCCAGTGAAGAATGACATTACGCTTGCTCCAGGAGCGCAGAATTTCCTCACAAGATTGAGGAAGAACTCCATCCGTAGCTCAGTATTATTAATCCTGAACTCTAGCTCGTTGTAAGCCCCGGACCTCGTAAATGTTTCAGTATTGGAAGCATCATAGGAAGACCTCATTCTCACCGTCCTAGCATTGCTTGGGCTTTGCAGGATGGTCAGGTAAATTGGTTCCACCGCCTTCTTGCTTCGTGCAGACAAGTCACCGATACGCTCATTGGGTGAGGGCATGTAGTTAGAGAAACTCATGGAGTACTCCTTCAACGCGGGATTGCTGTCTATGAAGTGAAGTGCTTGCGTTTGCTTGGTGAGGTCGGAACAAATGAGCACCCACACTGGAATGTCCTCGAGAAGGGGCTGGCCCTTTTCTTGGAAGGACTCGACAACTGCAGTGAAGTATGGATCGGCTGGCGTACACTTAGACTTTGACACCACATTCGGGGTGTAACGCAGGTCCCACACTCCAAGCTTGATGTCCTTGACGTTCTCTGTAGTGAGCACGCCTCTAGGCCAATCCTGGTGCGTCTTATACATAACGTCATATGGACGATAGTATGCAGTGGATTTTGGGGCACAAAATTGTTTCTCTGCTGCAGGAAGACCCGGAAGAACTCAACCGCGTACATTGACATCTCCTCAGCGCTCTTCCCCTTTGCTCTTGACTGCTTCGCCTCCATCCAGTATTCGTTCCCTGGCTGCTCTAGCAACACGTTCATGGTGGCACTCGTGAAGTTCCGATTTCGTTTGAACTCCCTCCACTTCTCGTGGTTCAACTCGTTCAAGGAGGACATGAGCCCGAGACTTGCGTCCAGGGCGTGAAGCTCCATCTTCACCTTGTGCTTGCGCTTCCGTCTCTCCACCCACTCCTTAGCAGTGTAGCAGCTCTCCTGTACAGCAAAGAGAAGCTTGATTGTGACCTTCGGGTAGTCCTTGTTCTTGCTCCCTAGATTCTGATGCAGAATATGTTCGGCCAGCTTCGACAAGTCATTGAAGGAAAGGTTTCCGAGCACTTTGAAGAACTCATGCGTCAGATTCCCTTGCTCGGGCTTCCAAGTGGCCTTCTCGTTGTACTTCAATCTAGTATTGGGGTCTATCAACTCCCCATGCGCAGCACCAGAAATGACCTCGCTCTACAGGTTGTACACGTCGTCCGGAGTTGTAATTATCTTCAGCTCGTTTCGGATCTCGAGCTTCTCCTTGGCGTCCTTGCCTTTTGTAGCCTTCTGGGCCTTTAGTACATCTAGTAGAGCGAACCGCTTGTACATTGCCAATGAGAATTCCTGCAACACAATTTTGTATGTCACGGTCAATTTGGAGCTCTCTATTCAGCTCGGACCGACCTAAACTACACATTTCATTTTGAACGTCAAATGCACCTTTGTCGTTCTGCTTACTTCGAACACTTCATTCATTATCATGTGAAGTAAATCAATACATCACCTATGCTGGCTGGAACACTAGGTGGCAGACGACATTCTGAGATCAGGTCAACTCGACCTGAATCTCTTACCATGAATTTCTTCTTATTTGCTGTATTCTTAGCGTTTCGCTTGACGTTGGACATTGTCGCTATTGGGGCCGCTTCCCTTGGATTGCGTGGCCTCCCCATGAGTTCCCACACTTTTTTGGCTCCCAAAATGTTTGTTGACCACGAGGGCTTCTACGCCACGAAGTGGTTGACCCTATTGTAGTACGCCGATATGTCGCGTAGTTTCTGGGCATCTGTGGACCAAACCATGTAGCAATCCCATTGACGAAAGTTCTTGACAATCTCTTCGTCAAGGTTTTGGTCTACAATCATTTTGTTGGCAGTCACACTGTGCTGCCCATTGATGATGTAGAAGTTCTTCCTTTCAAGTGTTGGCCAGTCCTCCGGCTTTGGCTTCTCGAAGCAATCCACTGGCATGACACACAATGTTTGTTTTGTGGACTTATCTGGCATTTCCCAGAGGTATGTCATCATGTCCTCCGCGAGCTTCATTTCATGGCTACGGATGTTTAAGTCCTTTGGGGCCTTGATGAGCTGCTCAATGGAAATTGTCTTCTTATCCTCCAAGCCAAAGATGTAGGCGTCCGTGCAGTGCTTCCAGTAGGCCTTGTATGCCTCCGCGGATGCAATGTAATCGTGCGATTTCTTGGCGTCATAAGGGACCGGGACCTCAGTTACCGCGGATACAAAACTCAGCTCCCCTGGTAAAACTGCACTAGGGTCTTGCGCTGCTGTTGCCGCTGTTGAGGTTGATGCGAATTTACTTTTCCTGGGAGCTCGTGCTGGAGTAGCGGCCTGCATGGACTTTCTTGTCCCCCAACTCTGTTGGGTTTCAGGTGTACCCATTGAGCTCTGTCCCTCCATGTTACTTGGAAACTCCTGGGAGACAGTTCTAACAGTCATGTCTTTCTTCTTCAGCTCAAGCTTCGTCTTCAGAATTGTGAAGTCGTTCAGGAGTGTCTTCAGGCGAGAGTATAGGGCCTTCCCCGTTTCCAACTTCCCGTCCTTTGTCTTGAAGTAGTTGTGGTCAACTTTCTTCTCAAGGTCGGAAATCTCCGTTCTGTACTCAGTCGGTTCCAGCGTTGACAGGAAGTGCGATATGTTGAAGGCACATCTTGAGGAGTCCAAGCGAATAGTGAAGTGGTACTGCTCGCTTTCAGGCTATCCTGTCACAGCTGTAACACACGGAATTTTCAAGAATGGACCACTGTCGTGGGCAACGTCCTTTATCTTCTCATCAAAGGATATGTTGAAGAAATGGTCGGTGTCTTTGAACTTTGCAGTGAAGCAAATGAGGTTCTTAAAAGGAATCATGTGGAGACTCCAACTCTCAACCTTGTTGGGATTTTTGAATTCCCAGTAGTCTCCATCATTGTCAAAGTTGTCCCCTTCCTCCCTAGAGGATTCGTGCGCACAGCGTACGTAGAAGGCCTCCAGCTTCTCCATTTGGTCATCCATTCTGCATTCATTATCCAAACGGGATGTTGTTAGAACAAGAGTTGTTGCTATGTTGATTCAGATCGACCCGACCTAAATGCCAGTACATGGAGCTTCTACATTTCATCTTCTATGTGTTTGATCTACTTGGACTCGGTTCGTTTTGCTTCATACGCTTCAGGTCGACTCAACCTGAAGTTCTAGTCGGAATATGCAAATATTTCTGCTATTGTGATGGCCTCAGTGTTATTGATTAATGTTATCGGATCGTCCTAGTACGTATTGTTCTCACTTTAGAACTGGCAGTTCAGGTCGGTCCGACCTGAATTGCATGCAGTAGTGTTGTCATGTTTGTTGTTGGTAAATGGATGTTTATTAGAAATGTGTCTTTTGGTCAATTTGTTAATTATACTAGGTGTCTAATATAGTCATATAAATATGTATGTTGGTGAAGGGAATACGTATTTGTTGTGCCAGGTTGCAGAGGGTCTTCCTTGCAATTCAGGTCGGACCGACCTGATCTGCATTTAATTTTGACGATCATGTTATTTCTCTTCTGAGATGTTAGTGACAATGTCTGCTACTCAGTTTCTTCCCTTGTACTGACAATGCTATTAGGTTTACATTTCAGGTCGGACCGACCTGAAATGCATGTTCATCTCATGTCAATATTGTCCATGAAATAGTACGGACAAATGGAGAGATTTGGGAGAGGATATGATTTATGGGGCTCTGCAATTCAGGTCGCATCGACCTGAATTGTAGTGTGGGTCATGTGACGTACATTACCAGTACGTTAATGAATTCATTTATTAGTCAACTTGTTTACAAATAGGTGTCTAATATCGTGATAGTAATTTATTTGTTGGTCTTACAAATTATTTGACACGTCAGATTGCAGAGGGTCTTCCTTGCAATTCAAGTCGGACCGACCTGATCTGCATTGAATTTTGACAATCATGTTATTTCTCTTCTGGGATGTTAGTGATAATGTCTGCTACTCAGTTGCTTGCCTTGTACTGACAATGCTAGTAGGTGTACATTTCAGGTCGGTCCGACCTGAAATGCATGTTCATCTCATGTCAACATTGTCCATGAAATAGCACGGACAAATGCAAAGATTTGGGAGAGGATATGATTTATGGGGCTCTGCAATTCAGGTCGATGTGACCTGAATTGTAGTGTGGGTCATGTGACGTACATTATCAACACGTTAATGAACTCATTTATTAGTCCATTTGTTTATAAATAGGTGTCTAATATCGTGATAGTTATTTATTTGTTGGTCTTACAACTTATTTGATACGTCAGATTGCATAGGGTGTTCTTTGTAGTTCAGGTTGGATCGACCTAATCTGCATTGAATTTGGACGACTTTGTTATTTGTCTTCTAACATGTTAGTGCAATTCCCTTCCATTTAGTTGCCTTCTTTGTACAGAAAATGTTAGTAGGTGTACATCTCAGGTCGGACCCACCTGAAATGCAGGTTTATCTCATTTGAAAATTTTCATGGAACTTGCCCGGACTTAGGATATGTGTTTGAAGGGATATGCAATTCAGGTCGATGCGACCTGAATTGCAGTTTCGTTTAGGCGCCTTACATTCGTGGTACGTTTAGGAATTCAGTTTGACAAGATGATACCCGGGTAGTATTGGGTTGATTTTGGGGAATTTGCGTGGTTGTGGTTGGTCATTTCTTTCCTTGACATTCTGAATTCTAATTTGTAGACCTTAAGGAATCCCTAAACCCTAAACCCTAAGCAATGGCCCCTAAAATAACCCTGGACCCTAAGCACTGAACCCTAAACAAACCCTGGAACTGAAGTACTGGACCCTAAACAATGAATGCCATTTTCTGAACCCTAAACCCTAAATGAAGTCTTGTGCATTATAACTCACCTCAGGAATTAAAAAATGAGGATCTTGAAATGCAATGCAGATGGATTAATCTCCTAAACCTGCAATATTATCCACATTTTCAACAAATTCAAGAGTTGAAAAAAGCCAAAGAAATCAAAAACATTTCAAACCAGCAGACCACCTAAACCTAAAACCCAAAAGTCATTGTACAAACCTACAACATCCCAAACAAGCATGTTTCCATCTAGAAACTCCCAAACCATGAATTCTAACAGAAAACAACAAACCTCACGAGAACTAAAAAAGGAACGTACGCACACGATACATCCCGCAAGTTAAACCCCATTGGACATTGCAGCTAGCTTTACAACAATCACAGAAATCACTATTCAAAGCTGAGATGGTGCAAGAGAATTGAAATTAATACATACCCAGAAATCACTATTCAAAGCTCAGATGGTGTAAAAGAATTGAAATTAATACATATATGAGTTTCTACAAGCAAGTGCTATGCAACTTCAGCCTCAACTTAGCTCCTTTTTTCAGTGTAGCTGCTTATTATGGACTCCACAATCTTGTAACTCCAGTGCTACAATTGTCAATCTGAAATGCAAAAAACAAACCAATTTTAAAAAACTTACATTGCAAACCAAATGCCAAGAAACAAACTGCAAACATATTCCAAGCAACCACATTCCTTCCAACAATTACAAAGAAAGATCCAATCTGTTGGGAGCAAATACCACCCAACAGAATACACAACTCTTATCTCCAGAAGCTCATTTTCTAGAATAAATTGTGCAACCACATGTGAGCAAGGAAAAACAAACAATGAAGTTCTAGATACTAACCTCGTTGTTGTTGTTGTAGCTTATCCACCAGTACCTATTCTTTGAAGTAGAATAAGGTTACACAACCTTGCTCTTCCGAACCTCGACAAAGTGCTCTGGCACAATACAATCCCCACAGAAGTACAATGAGGATTCACACAAGTAGCTGAATCCAACAATGTAGAAACGCAGACATGCATTTGTAGAAATGCACAAAGCTTGCAGAAATGCATCTTGTAGAAATGCACGAAGCTTGCAGAAATGCATCTTGTAGAAATGCACGCAGCTTGCATCTTAGAAATGCACGTAGCTCATACAATGTAGAAATAACATCTTATGCATACAAATCATGAAATGTCGTGAAAATACCTCCTCCATTATTTTCAATTCAACACTTCAAAGGAAATGCAATAGTATTTCCAACACAAAGCAAATACAAAACAAAAAAAACAATCCCAAACCCTAAGTGTCCAAAGAAGTAGAAGTGCCACTTTCACATCAGTACCCTAAGAGAAACAGAGACTCCAATCTTAAGAACAGGAACACTCCCAAGACCGACCTAGACTTCACTAGAAACCTCCTCGCATCAGTAGACGCCATAGCCATGGCTCACAAACACAAATTCTCGAAGATGGTCCGCTTTACTGGACACAAACTCTCGAGGAAAGACTCTCCCAAGTGGATCAAGCCTCCTTTAGACAATTGTGAAAATTTACAGTAACAAAAATTCAGAACGCAAAAGCAAGACTCCTATTGCGCGAAATCCTAGCGTCGTTGAGCACAGAACTGACAGACCTTGGAGGAATTGAGAAAAGACCCAAGAGAACCCTTAAACAGACCTAAACCCTTAAACACGCCTCAAGAGAACCATTGCACTCCTACAACAGTGATGAATGGAGTCAGGTTTTTACCTCAAACCCCAAACCCTGCTTCAAGCTGCACGTCCTTGAGATCAAGCTGCACCTCCTTCAGATGCAAACACACAGCACCACCCGGCAGCTTCAATTCCCCCTGATCGAATGGAACTCCAAAATCACACAAAAAACAATGCTCAAGGTCCGCTTCTTCACAGCTTCAAGTCCCCCCAATTGAATCGAACTCCAAAGTCACACACAAATCAATGCAGAAAACAAGGTCCTCTTCTTCACGACGCCCGTGCTAAAAAAAATGCGTGTCAACTGCCGGCAAGTGCGAAATGCACAAACAACAAAGATGCAACAAGAGATTCACGAGGGAACAGTAGAGATTCACGAGGGAACAACAGAGGTGCACGACAAAACAACGAACATGCACGAAAATGCGCGGACACCAAACCCTAGGTTTCCAGAACTCTGCAGGCAAATACTCGGCGGTCTAGGTACCTAGTTCTTCCAGGTGGTTTTAGGTACCCGGCCTTCTTCAATACCCGCCTTTGATACCCGACCATCTTCAATACCCGTCCCAAGTACTTGGACCGTGATATGTCCCTTTTTGTAGCCTCACATAATAATAGATACCCTTTTTCCAAAATTTGGTTTGTTTATCATACTACTAAAATCATAAGTCTCTCTGTAATATTACAAATGCTATCATTAATACTAGGGGCTCATGCTTGCTATGCTACGCATTCATTGTATTACATATTAGTAAAAATTTGATATATTTGAATAGATTGCATGATAATGATTTCAATAAGTTTGTAAAATAATTATTTTAAATATTATGTAAAAATATTGTCAATCATGCATACATAGAGATTGTATTTTTACACAATGTGATATCATAGAAATAGAGTAGCAATTTGCAATCACTTCTATAATATCACTTTTTACAAAGGGTGATATTATAGAAATAATATAGTTGTTGCAATTAAGGTGATATTAGAGAGGATCCATATGATGATATTATAGAGAAGGCAAATCTATTGCTTCTCTTGGCTTTACACTTCTTTGCATTTCTATGATTTTGTGCTTTTGTGAGCTTTGAGCTTTCATGATTTCAATTTTCTATTGCTACTACCAAATGATTTTGAAAAATTTATTCAATTGAAATGATTTTGGATTCCACAACAATTGAGTTGTTTAAAAAGCTTTTAAGATTTATAAATTTTTCTTTTCAATTCTTCAATTTGCATTGCCATTTTGTGTAACAATGGAGTCAAATTTTTAACCCTAAACTCTAATGTATGTGTATCTTTTATAGTATTTACCATTGCATATGTTTCATTCATCATTCAATAAATTTCTATTGTACATTTCAATATATGCTTACTTTTTAAAAAAATTATACAAAGATTTTAGTCATTTTTATTTGAAGATTTATTGAAATTTTTGTTCTGCATTCTATCTAATATATAAAAAAATTATAAAATTCTAATGATGAATGCGTAGCATAGCAAGCGCCAACCTCTAGTTGAAACAAAAATACTAAAAAGTTTGTTTACAAACATGAATATCACAAAACTTCATTTGAATAACGTAACATTTTTTGTACTTAACCACGATAGTCAATCCTTCAAATTCAATCCCAATGATACCTAAAAGCTTCCTCACATGAAAACCTATGTAGAATACATATTTTCATTCCTAAATTTTTTAACGGGAATTGGAAGTGAATCCTTTACCTTTTAATCTTTAAATATTGGTTTCTTCATTTGGAAATCATTCTTTTTTTCACTATCTAAATCATTGGCTTTAGTAAGGTGTACGAACTTTCATTTGTATACTGACTACTGCCAGAGACTTCCCATTTTAACAAAAAAAATTCGATCATTATTAGTTGCAATTTTGTTCTAGGCATTAAGTGCATACTATAAGAACGATTGACTAATAGTTTCCTTAGATGAATTGGTACTGACTGTAGTAATTACCCCTTTTTATTGTGTAACATAATTGATGTAATTCTAAAAAAACTAAAAGAGCACTTATGAATTCCATATAAAAACTTAACTGACACCCTTGGTCAAAGACCTTCAGACCACTGTCTTGTTCCTAAAGATTTCAATATAAATTTTTAGGAAAACTTCATTTATAATTTGAATTATACATATGAATTTCTTTATGGCGGTAGAATTTTTGCTTATTTATAATTATTCACCAACCTAGCACTCTTCACGATGAACCTTAGAGTGACTAGCCATCAAAACACTTCTATATACAAAAGTTGCAAATCTTCAAAATAATTAGGATTCATGGAAAAACTTAATTTTAAGAGAACCCTATTGCTTTCCTACACTGTCTTCTTCATTTGAAATGGATTTCAAAACAAATACTCTAAAAATCATGTTGTATTTAATAGAACCCAAACCAATAAATTATATTGGTTTGACGTGCAAGCATGTCCAAAAACGTAACACACAAGTTGCAAATCTTCAAAATAATTAGGATTCATGGAAAAACTTAATTTTAAGACAACCCTATTGCTTTCCTACACTGTCTTCTTCATTTGAAATGGATTTCAAAACAAATACTCTAAAAATCATGTTGTATTTAATAGAACCCAAACCAATAAATTATATTGGTTTGACGTGCAAGCATGTCACAAAACGTAACACACAAGTTGCAAATCTTCAAAATAATTAGGATTCATGGAAAAACTTAATTTTAAGACAACCCTATTGCTTTCCTACACTGTCTTCTTCATTTGAAATGGATTTCAAAATAAATACTCTAAAAATCATGCTGTATTTAATAGAACCCAAACCAATAAATTATATCGGTTTGACGTGGAAGCATGTCACAAAACGTAACACACAAGTTGCAATTGTTCAAAATAATTAGGATTCATGGAAAAACTTAATTTGAAGACAACCCTATTGCTTCCCCACACTTTCTCAAATGAGTTTCCAAAAAAATACTTTAGGATTGATGTTGTAATTAATACAAACCAAACCATTAATTTGTATCAGTTTGACGTGGAAGCATGTCCGAAAAAATAACACACAAGTTGCAAATCTCTCCGAAATAATTCGGATTCATGGAAAAATTAATATTGCGAACATTATAAAAAGAATTTCAAAGTGCATGCAGTATAATTCTTTAGTGTGTACTAAAACCTTGAATTCACTTCTAAATTAAATATTTGTTCAATATTTCAAAAACATGATATGAAATTATTTATTAATCTACAAAAATACCTGAACCCGAGACCCTAAACCCTAGAGACCCTGATTCCGAGACCCTAAACCCTAGACACTCTAAACCTTAGTGACCCTAAACCCTAAAGATCCTAAATCCTAAAAACCCTAAACCCTAAACCCTAAAGACCCTAAACCCTAAACCGTAAAACCCTTATTGATAAAATCACATGCAAACACTTGGGTGGTGCAAAAGGTTGTGTTTGTCTAAATTTACAAATAGACCCTAACTTCAGCAAAATCAAATTGACTTCCAGAAATTGCAAAAGAAAAAAAGACAATGAAGATCTCTTGCCTAGATTCTGTTACAAATAGAATCTAGAAATTAGTGCTTAACGGTGCAAGAAAGCAACCTCATTAGTACTTAATAGCTGTCAGTGCCTATTTCTGTCATGAACAGTGTAGGCGGGAATCAAAAATCAAAGGAATTTGCGGAAGGAGTTCGGGATTTTCAAATTCCGTCCTACAACTCTCGCCTTCGCATTCGCGCCTACACACTGCCGCCCAAATTGTTTTGAATGTCGTTGCGTCCGCGCGCATTAGGGTACTCTCCTTCTCCGTCGCGAATGCATGGACGTTCATGCGAGATTTCACTTCTCTCATGTCATTACTGAACTCTATCAACTTCTGTACTTGTACTATTTAGAGTGTCGGAGTATTGCGCTTCGAGGATCTCGGTGAACGCGCTTGTTGCCTTCCGTATGTCCTCAGATTAGAAGCCTTTAGCATTTTCAAACATTTTCATTCAATGGATTGGACATAGTTACTTTGTAAGCACATAGTAGTTTTTTGAGTGTGTATAATGTTTCTTTCAGCGCTGCCATCTATTGTCGAGTTCGTAGTTGCTGAAGTTGGCAGAGTGCGTGTGTTTCCAACGTTTATTACTGAAAATCGAATTGCACGATTATGAGTTCTGGGCTTCCTCAATTTTTAGTGACAAGGTCTTTATTCAATGTTCAGTTCTCGACATCTGAGTTGCAGAATTCTGAGAGTGCAGTGCCCGATTATCTCGCCGAGAAACCCGGAACACGAGATCACGGTTACTACGAGACTGGCAACACAATGTCCGAGAAATCCGGAACTGTTTAGGTCGAGTTGATTTGAATACGAACAACGGTAAATGAGTAATTTTAATGCACTTCAGGTCGAGTCGACCTGAATGTGAGATTGTCTACATTAGTCATTCGTTCATGCAATTTAGGTCGCGTCGACCTGAATGTGAGGTTCTCTACATTAGTCATTCGTTCATGCAATTGAGGTCGAGTCGACCTGAATGTGAGATTGTCTACATTAGTCATTCGTTCATGCAATTCAGGTCGAGTCGACCTGAACTGATCCATATGATAGTAATTGAAGTATTGTAAAACGTATCCTAGGTAGATTGAATAGTTCTGTCATCGAATATCATTTATGAAATGGTATACATGGCAATTCAGATTGAGTTGACCTAAACCGTATCTATAATTGTAATTTCGTTCAAGTGAAAATCTCGTAGATGTCCTGCTGAAATTCCCGATATTCACAGATTCAGTCACCAAGAATTCTGTACGTAATGATAATAGTGTGCAGATGGGATTCGGCTCACTGCAAGTCCTCATTTCAGGTCGGTTCGACCTGAAGTGTGGGTACTCCCATCACAGACTTCAATTCGAGAAGTTCGAGATTTTTAAAGGAATAAAATTGGGAATTCCCTGTCGAATTGAACAAATGAAGATGGGATCATTATCTCAGAATACAAGGGACACTTCAGGTCGATCCGACCTGAAGTTCAGGATTGTACTCAGTCTTCTTACATTTATATTTTCGGCTAACAAAAATTATACAAGACAGGGGTCAAACACTTCAGATCGATTCGACCTGAAAACAATGTTTACATATATATGAATTTATAAGAAATTTTAATGAATGATGTCAATTGCAGTTGAAACCTAGGCTTTACAGAATAAGTTCGTTCCTGTCATAGATGTACCTATAACATTTGGTCATTCAGGTCGGGTCGACTTGAACATGAATGAAATTGCATGATCTATGCTTCAATTCACTTACCCTATTTCACATTGCATTTTTACAAGTATCCATGGATACTATAGATGACCCTGATGTCATGGACATGTCATCGGGTTCTGAATCCAGTGAATTCAGACATGATGAAGAGGATTTCATGGCATCTTCAGAAGACGAATTTCAGAATGTCGAAGCAATGAATGTTGGGGTCCCGGAATGCGAAGGTCTACCGCGTCGGCTTTGGAATACTCGAGTTGTCACCTTGTATAATGAGGCTGGAGTGCTTGTGGGTGAAGGTGTCTGTCATAGTGTTAACTTTGACCTCGTTTTGGGTGCCAATGGCCCTCTTGGTGACACCCACGTGGCGATCCACATCTCCAAAAC
The DNA here is from genome assembly GCA_950106755.1 of Climacium dendroides. Classification (NCBI taxonomy): domain Eukaryota; kingdom Viridiplantae; phylum Streptophyta; class Bryopsida; order Hypnales; family Climaciaceae; genus Climacium; species Climacium dendroides. The sequence continues at coordinate 76,848 of CATNNA010000094.1, forward strand.
ACATAGCGAAGAGGACCTACCAGAGGAACAAGTGTGCTCATTGTTGGCTTGGCCTATTCATCTTGTCCACTGTCGTGGAGCTGGCCTTAGAGACCATAAGGCTAGGGACAAATTCAATTGTCTCCAACAGGCTCTCTTAAATCCGCCCTCTTCGACGTCTTCGAGACCATACACAAGTATGGTCCGAAATGCGCCCCGTGAAACAAATTTGAAATCGAAGGAGTTGCTTACTCAAGATTCCATCCATGCAGTGTCTACTAAAATATGTTGTAGTCGCAACTGTGTTCAGCCATTTCCTAGGGATAAGATTCGAGCCTTTCGTGAACGCATGTATCGCAACTCCACGTTCAAGCACAGGACCTACATGAAAATGGATGTGCATAGGCAGGTGCATATTGACGAGCGTGGTAGACGAATGGTGTCAATTGACAATACACCGGTATGTATGCGAGTGTGGATGCATATAGCTGGGGGCCCTGAGGCCACATTCTATCGCTACCAATCGTACATGAGGCGTGGTCGAGAGGCAAAGGACCATGGCAATAAGGGAACGGTAAAACCGAGGAAACACACTCAACAAGCTATAGCAACATTGAAGTGCATTTTGGAGAAAGAAGCAGATCACATGCCTCATCGTACGAAGACCCTGAAGTCAGGAGAGAAAGTTGTGGCTAAGATCCTACCTTCCACCTTCCAGTGGAAGGGTAAGATGAAAGAACTCAATGATGTCAATGCTGTTTTTGGACTGAGTGAGGTGTGAGCTTCGAACTTGAGTAAGATTAGGTGTTGTAAGTTCCCTGAGTATGAGGTGAAGAAGCCTAGAGACAATTTTGCGCGATGTGGCACGTGTGACAAATTGCAAGACCTCAAGAAGGGTGCTATAAGTGGGTCTCACAATGAATTGAAGTATTCTCGGAAGTTGGATAGGCACAATGAGATTGCTCGAGCTCATCGGGAGTTGTATTATGCAAACCGTCACCGTTTAGTAGCTTTTCCACACGAATGCCTCACAGTTATGCACGACAAGATGGATCATGCAAAGACTGCTTCTCCAGTCTTTTCCCACAAGAATAAGGAGCTTGATGGCCTTGTGAAATTGCCTGTGTCTGTCACTGGCATGATTGCTCATGGTCATGGAGATGTGCGTTACGCACATTATGGTTTGGATCTCTTTAAACACGATTCAAACTATACAATTGGTTCTATGGCAAAGTTGTTGCGGGATCTAGAATTGCCATCGAAGTCTTCTTCTCGGCAATTATTTTCTGGGTCAGGGTCTTCAAATTTGATCAGGGCAGTGCTGCAGGGTAAAGAAATGTGCGACGCGTCACTGCCACCACCTCCAATGAATGCAGTTCCAGCAGTGCCTTTGCCTCCTATTTTGAATGTGCAAATGGACAATGCCACCGGCGACAACAAGAATAGATATGTTTTTTGTTTCTGGTCTCTACTTGTTGCTAACAAGATCTTCAGAGAAGTGTATGTCAACTTCATGATTGTTGGTCACACACACGACGACATTGACGCATTGTTTGGAAGATGGAGCATGCTGTTGAAGAAGGAGAACTTTCCAACAATCCCGGCGCTCATGAAGTCATTCATGGATGTTGAGTCTATTCCTACTATCCCTCACCTCATAGAGGAGGTGCCTGATTTCAAGCGTTTCATTGCAGGAAAATGGATAGATGGTGATGAAATCCTTGTGGGACACACAAGACCGCAACAAGTGAAGTTCTACCTAGACTCTGTTGGATGCCCAGTCATGAAGTACAAGTTGAAGTGCACGGATGAAAACTGGTTAGGCAGGCACGGTCAAGCCATTAAGTTGTGGAAAGAAGACAATGAAGGACGGAGTTTGTGGCCACGTGGTGTGCCTTTGCCAGTACCACTCAACCCAATGAAAGGTGTCAATGACATTGTCAAAGGTTTATCAGGATTCATAAACTATTGGGACGACTTGTGCAGAGCAGACGTGAGTGGAGAACATCGTAGGCGCTATGAGAATGTGGTGCGCTATTGGCGTGGTATAAAGGCAGCTTTTCAAGAGCCACTTCCTACTTCTAGTGCTCTAAAAGACGGTTTCTGGCCAACTACTCGTATTCAAGTGACAGAAGCTGATCATTTAGATGAAGATGGTGAAGATCTCGAAGAGCATGGAGAGGATGAGCTTATGTTGGGCCCTTGAGGGATCGTCCACAACCATCCTTTAGGGTGGCTCGAGATGTATACGAAGGGTATTTTGTTGCAGTTCGCCCTGCAGACGGTGACAGCAGACCAGTTTGGATTGCCAAAGCATTGTCTGATCCAAATTCTAACCCCGAGAAACCAAACTGTGTGCACATTCAATACTTTCGGCCAACATCACGCAATCAAGAAGTTCAAGACTTCTATGAAGGATGGGATAGTGATAGAGGTTTGCTTTGGAGGGTTGATGAAACCGAAGAACCTGCGTGGGAGACAACAAACGCTTTAATTACAACATGGAAGTCTCAAAACAGAAGAGGTACTCGCCAATGCAGAATCAAGATCCTTACAGTTCAAATCGAAATCATCAACCAGAGTTTGGCTTCATATACATGATATGGAGAAATCATGTACATACATTGGATGCATTTTAACTATGACATTCATATGGAGGGTATTGTTTTATTTCTACATCTTATATGAAGTTGTTTTTCATTGCATAAGTGTTGGACCCTTAATATTATAATAGATGATAGTCGTTTCAGTTTTTTTTAGAGGATATAGGTTTCTGTTGATTGATTCTATTTTAGTGTTTGATACTGCATGATTGTTTTCAAGTGTATGTTTTGTGTTTACAAAACAATGGAATTTAAATATAGTCTTTAATATATATATATTTTTTATTCTTGAGCTATATTTTTTCTATTTTTTAATTCATTTTCTTATTTGTGTATCACTAAATATATTTTATTTGAAATTACATTGCTATTGGAGAAAAAAATGTAGTGGATATATCCACTATTTATTTGGTTAACATGTAAAGCACTTGTCACATTCTGGGTAGGGGGTCAGTTGGTTGTTACAACTTTCCTGCTAGCAAAGCTCACTTAGTAGCACCAAGTCATGTTTTTTCTCTCATGCGCTCATACAAATCCAATGGGAATCGAACCCGGACCGCTTCAATGAGATGAACAACCCCTTACAACCAACCGCGGAGCTTATGACTTGGTGTTCAAAAGATGTCATTCTCTTTACTTATATAAATCAGAATATATACCCTAAAGCAAACTTCATGTATTTCAACAGTCCATCACTAAAAAGACTCTCATTTTAATGGAAATTGTGTATTACAACTAGCAAAGTTAGTGTTTGCCCACCTAAACTAGTTAACATTACAATTCACTTTTTAGGGCCTAAATGGAAAATATTATTATGAGAGGCCCTAAACCTCTCAAAATATTGAATATTGTGTTTAAAGGAGATTCATACAGTCCTATACAAACGCTCATGAAAATTCTATGGAAGCAACTCATTTGAACATCCAAACTCAATCAACAGCATTATAAAGACTGCAATTGAACGCGAATCTCGCCTGGAGCAAATCACTTAATTCGGTCATTCATAACAACCAACAGTGAAATATTGATCTTATATTCTTGAGCACTTAGTTAGACTACACATTGTGATTCTCAAACTAGAAACCCAAACCCTAATCCGTCCCTGCATTGAAAGTTTATCTCGCGATTCGACGAGAACTAAGAACTTGTGAGATAGGGTAAATCCAACGTAATGAACCTCGGAGAATACCAATTCTCAGGTGAAAAAATGAAAATTGAAAGATTCACATCTGAAAAATCAGATTTTGCAAATTAAAACGTAATCACAACTCCATAGTTGATAACAATAATGTAAAGTACATTCAGAGAGTAATATAAGAAAACAAAGAAGAATATGAATAAATTCTCAAAAGGAACCTCAATCACACATTTATACTAAGAAAATAGCAATTCAGTGTCGACAAATCTGGCTTGCCTGGAGCAAATCGCCGACTGGGGGCGGAGTCCGGGGTTGATCTGGTGCAGGATCCTTGGGGTGAATCGGAACTACCATCTTCTTCCTTTTTTTTTTTTCCTTCCAAGAAATTGAACAAGTAGCAAAGCTAAGCTGCAATTTGACAGATTACAATGGCATGAAAGCAAGAGAATGCGCGAAATTGAGAGGAGCTACAAATCCGCTGGTTGCAATGCAATTAAAACTCTAATTTTATTGAGCTTGTCAAATGGAACAGAGATGGATATCACCCAGATATCAGATCAATTGAGGACCCTACGAGCACAAATTTGATGTCGAACAATACTTTGAAGTTAAATAAAACCTAACTAAGTTTCTATTTTTAGTATTTTATATTTTTGAATTGTTTTCTGAAGTCTAGTTTTAGCATTAAAAATCCAATTTTGAAAATGAGCTATTATGATTTTTCTATTCAAGATTTTGTACAAGGCTGTCCATTGCACAAATAGACAAGAGTAGATTTTGAGAAGCCATAAATTGGTTAGGATTTTGCATGTTAGGCCCTTATCCTCATATTTTTTTGGTGACCAACTTTTTAGATTTGGCATGTGAAAAGAAGATTGAAAGACTTCAAATTTCTTTTACAATTTTAGCATCCTTATGATGAAACATTATAATCTTTCAACCCATAAGTAATATTGTTGTGTTTTCTTTTCCTATGTGATCTCTAAATTGTTTAGTTTGAATTTGTACAATTATAATTCCAAAAAAAATGATACAATTTATCAAAATGATGTCTTTTTGTTCAATTTAGAACAAATTCCTCAAAGCTCAAAAAAGGCCTTGGGCATTTAGGGATTAAACAAACATCTATACTATAAGAGTTTTTGTCCTTGTGATAAAGGGACACTGAAAATCACTACTTTTTCTATTGAAAATAGTTCCTATTATTCTATTGATAGGTAGGAACGAGTTTAGCTAATTTTTGAATGACTTTCGGGATTATAAAGGAGCTCATGGAGATGAAGTTGGAAGTTTAAAACTACCCTAAACCATAAGTAATTCTTCACGAATAGAAGCAAGGAAAAAAGTCAAACAAATATTCAAAATTTTGGAGATTTAAGCAGTAGCCATGCTATAGTATGTGAATGTAGTGCTTTACTCATCCAAAAAAGAATGTAAATATTATTTTTTGTGTCTTTTTTCCTCTGCAAAAGATAATGCCCATCTGACTTCCACATTCCAATAGATATTGTAATTATAGTTCTACTATCACCAAGAAGCCCTTGCATAGTATATATATTCTATCCTTGTACAAACTATTGTGCTTTTTTGATCATTCATTTGTCTTGTACAAAGCCATTTGTAATTATTTTGCAAACTTAACTCTCTTTTGTTGTTGGTAAAGTACTTTGTAGAGGATGGATGAAACACTAAATTGGATTAGAATGTGGTAGAATACCTTCTCTACATAAGTACCTACCAATTGGATCAATTGAAAAGTGAAAATAATGTTTATTTTATCTAAAAAAAAATATGTTCTATAAATACATCCTCAAAAAGTACTTTTCTGACGTACTTTGTAAGGGGGCATAATGTGCTTTCACCCTATGGAGACTGCAAGTCACTCCCAAATTGTTTGGGCCATCCCTAAACCCAGGTGGGAAAGCACTTCCTAGCACTTCTCACACGACCATTTACCCCAATTTTTTTGGGGGAACCCCCGAGCCCCAACCCAATGGAATGAACTTGGCCATAACACCCCCAAGTTCTCCCCATTTAAATTTTTTCCCAACTTCCTAAATCCAAAAAGCATTGGGAAGAATTCACTGTGGGGACTTCAAATTACTCCCAAATTGTTTGGGCCATCCACGCCCCCCCAATGGAAAGCACTTCTTCGCACTCCCCGTACTACCATTCACCCCCATATTGGGCGGGGACCCCCAAGCCCCAACCCAATGGAATGAATTTGAACTGGACACCCCTATATTCTCCCCATTTAATTTTTTTCCAACTCCGTAAATCCAAAAAACATTGGAAGGAATTCACTATGGGGACTGCGAGTCACTCTCCATTTTATGGGGCCTAATTTGCAATCCCAAAGCCAATGGAATAATGTCACATTGATCCCGACACTCCCAAGTAATTCCCATTTTCTATTCTCAAAACCCGTCTCCAAATAATATTGCGTAACTTCACCTCTGTGATAAGGTTATCCCAATGAGTCTCCATTTTTATTTCCCATCTTTCATGATTTAGGACCTAAAATATTTAATTCTATACATCCTTTTTATTTTGGCATACTCTAGATTTGTAACACCAAAACACATTTGTTGAGTCATTACATGTGTCTATGTCACTTTAATCCTACCTTATATCTATGACTTCACATCCTCACAGAAAGCCAGAATTTTACACCCTCAAGCTCTTTCCTATACTGATTAGGTGTTTTCCCTATAGGGCAGCACCCCCCCTGCCCTCTCAGTGACAGCAGTGCACCTGCCCGTAGTGAAAGACGCAGCAGTGGCTGACGTGGCTGATTCGCGTTTTTTTGACATCATCTGAAACGTCCTTTGTTTTTTTTGACATAGTGAAAAACACGTCCGTTCAAAGTGACATCCCTATATTTCCTAACGTCTATTATGACGTTTCAGATGACATCACAAAAAATTGTCCCTGATCTGCGCATTCGTCCAAAAATGTAGTGACATCAAAAATAACGGGTGATGTCATAGCGTAACGCAGTAAAAAACATGGTTTTCTTATAGTGATAGAAAGGCATAGGAAAAGACCTGGTAGGATGTAACAAACTCATATTTTTTATTTTCTTCGTTTACCTTTTTAAGTAGAACGGAAACTAGAAATAGGTATCTAGATCCATCTAAAAAGAGAGAAATAAATCAAAAATAGTCACAAAAGGACCTTACGGAACTAATCCAGTTTTAGATAGAAACGGATCGGATTAGAATCTCAACCAGAATGGATTTTTGACCGGATCCTCCTCGACCGGATTGGAGAGAACCGGATGTCAAGAACCGGATCGGATACCCGACCGGTCATAATGACCAGTCCAGGGCGTCAGGACTATATAAAGCCTGGCCCTACCTATTTTTAGGTCTCTGGCTTTCACGTGTTGTCGTTTCCTGTCTTAGCGCCTGACATTTTTCCGTTTACAGCGGCTTGGAGGGAAAGTACAAGAGGGCCAGGTAGTGACTGAGAGGTGTGAGACGGAGAGATCGCCTCCAGGCGCAAGAGGGTGAGACTTGAGCGCGAGCGGATACGGAACAGTGGAAGACTGAGATTGTGAGCACGCGAGGAGGGTGGTTTGCAGGTGGAGCGGAAAAGTGTGAGTGCTCCCTTGTTAGGTCAGTAGAGAGTGAAACCGGGTAGAGCTGCCCTCATGCCGCGGTTGAACCAGAAAAGACCAGGCTTTAGCACCCCACCCCCGAGTGAAGTAAAGTTGAGGAAGGTAGTTCCGCTCATGCCGACCAAGGAACCGGAACAGGGAGAACTCAGAGAGGACTTAGCGTCCATGGGTTGTCAGGGATTAGCCTTGAAACCTTGGGGGTTCAAAGATGAGGGGATGATTAGGGAAATCCTGAGTGGCGTATCGAACCAATTCGATAACACCCTGAGAGGGAATCCGGTCCAGTGGACCGAAGAGTTGTGGCGGGACGTATATGGATTCTGGACGGGAGGACTTGGGCTTGCCGGCCGGAAGGATGATTTCATCCAGGGCAAGTTCGGAAGTGTCGTGAATCCGAAGGATGGCTACGCGGTGGAGGATTGTCTCGATGACCGGGAGCGCCGCCTGCTGCAGTTCCTTGTTCCAGTTTTGCATCCGGAAAAGCCCACCAGGTTGACCATCACCCTGGGTAACACAATCTTCGGAGCACTGAGCGGAAACCAGAGAGTAGACTAGGGCCGGATCTTTTTCGATCTGGTGTCCCAACTTACTACAAGAGTGGGGAGAAGTAGGGCTACCCCACTGTGCCCTTATGTGTACCACCTCTACCAGCAACAGGAACTGTTGACGGAAGTGGAGTTGAAGGTATGGAAGGCCCAAAAGCGGACCATAAAGTACGGTGAATCCGAATCCGACCAAGAAGCGAATTCCGAAAACGAAATCGAGGAGGAGGAAGAGGAAGAGGAAGACGAAGAGGAGGAACCACCGTTCACCTCCAAGAGGCAGAAGACCACGCCAACTCAGAATCGAGGAACGCCTCCGGGTCACCCGCGGCCGCGCAAGGAGGACGCTCCAGCCGAACCGGATGTGTCGTCCGGATCGGGAACCGGAGATCCGTTCGACGAGTTGGTTGGGATACTCTACAGAATCCGGGCGGATTGGGAAGTTAAGAAGCGGACGCTCGGGGAGATCGCGCAATTAATTGGAGCGGAACCGGATAGTCAGTTACCACAGCGGGTAGCTGAGAGTGTCATCAATTCGGATGAGCTCCGGAAGATAAAGGTGGAAAGCAAACGGCAACACGATGAGTTGGATACCCTCAAGGCCGAACTTTTCGCCTTGCTCGAGAACACCACCGTGACAAGGGAGATGGCGGAAGAAATGAAGAGGCTGGTTGGAGAGGTGAAGGACGTGCTCGGAAGACCCGGAGCCGCGGTCACCAAGGCGCGCCTGTTCGAAGAGGAGGTGCACAAGGACAAGAAGATATTCGAAACAAGGGTGGTGCACATCCTCACCGATTTTGAGGAGCAGATGGAGAAGCTCCTATCCAAGGCACGGGAGTCAGCGGACCGGATCGTGGAGAGCAGCCAGAAGTTGACAAAGATTCCGGTCCGGTTCTCTGAACTTTCACTTCCGGACTTGTTTCCGGAAGAGGCAAATCAGGAACCGGGAAAGGACAAGATGCCCTAGTTAAGTAGGGCACAAAAGAAGACGCCCTCGACCGGACCGCAGCCGATCGATTTAGACTCCCCGAAAACTGAGGAAGATCACCCGGCTCCACCTCCGGATAAGGAACGAAACCGGAATCTAACTGAGGTGTTCGAGCAGTTAGAGAGGCTTGATGAGAGTCCTACCATTGGATCTCAAGTAAATGAGACGGAATAGGAAGTGTTGTAAAAATAGGAATTATAAAGTAGGAACCGGAATGGAATCTGGTTAGGATAAGGTAGGACCGGATTGTCAACGCCTTCAGAGGCAGAAATCATGTATTCACTTTTTGCTTCTTGCTTTTTGTATATAAAACAGTCTCTGAGCTGGAGACTGGAAGAGAATTCTTTTTGGCATTTCCTTGCGTACTTTCCATTGACCTGGCTTTGTGTATTCTTCCCGAGTGTTGGTAGGAGTGCACGAATTTGGAGTAAGAGGGTATGTACGGAGGGGTTGGTAGAGTTTTCCCTTTGATGTATGTTTCCGGTTCTAAGTACATGTGAATAGGTGTTGCAGCACAGAGTAAGAAATTTCCCTATTATACTCACAAAAATCACTCTAGAGCATAACAAAATGACCCTAAAGATCGAACCTATGAGATCCTGTGAAGTAGCTAGCTCTAATAAGGAGATAACCCCAATTAAACACTTCAATTCTACCTTCCGGTTCTACCTCTGACGATTGGAACGTCAAACACCACCCAGAAGACTACGACCGGACTGTATCCTACTTCTGGTTTTACTAGTTCCCCGGTCTCTGGACTAACTTCTCAATTCTGGACCCTGCAACTTCCGGTCCTATGTACCCTCCTGGGCGGATCCGATCCGGTCCACCCTTCCGTACCCGGTTTAGTTTTACCTCTGTTTTACCATCAGAGGGTTCGCCACTTGCTTTTGAAAGTGGTAGGCCCACCACTCCTTCCGTGACTTATAGTGGCTGAATACCCACTCGCCTATCCACTGATCCCCTAACTAACACGGATCCGGTTTGGTCCTTCACAGCAATCCGGATAGCAATCCGAATCACAGGTCACACAAAGACCCCCCGTACGATCCTCTCATACTACAACGACCTTGACGCTGGTCCGTTCCGTACGAAGTTAGGTGGCTACGAGTGCACCCGTCCGTTCCAACACCTACGAAAGTTCTTTCGTTTACCCACAGCGGTGGCAAGACCTCACAAGAGTCAGGATACTCGACTGGATTTCCCACCCAGGAGTTCTAGCGCAGCTAAGGAATCCCTCCCTATCCGCCTAGCCTGATCAACGGATCTCTTACCCGGAATACTAAACTTCTGTAGTTGCTGAGGCACTGGAATCCACTCCTAACTCCTCATAACCTGCTCGCATGTACTTAGAACCGGAAACATACATCAAAGGGAGAACTCTACCAACACCTCCGTACCCACCTTCTTACTCTAACTCCGTGCACTCTTGCCAACACTCGGGAAAATTACACAAAAAGTCAGGTCAAAGGAAAGTATACAAAGAAATGCCACAAGAACTCCCCCAATCTCCAGCTCAGAGACTGTTTTATATACAAAAAGCAAAAAGCAAAAAGTGAATACATGATTTCCGCCTCTGAAGGCGTTGACAATCCGGTCCTACCTTATCCTAACCGGATTCTATTCTGGTTCCTACCTATAATTCCTATTTTTACAATCCTTCATGTTCCGTCTCATACACTCGGGATCCAATGGTAGGGCTCTCATCAAGTCTCTCCAACTACTCGAACACCTCAGTTACATTCCGGTTCCATTCCCCATCCGTAGGTGGAGCCAGGTAATCTTCTTCAGTTTCTGCGGAGTCTAAATCGATCGGCTGCGGTCCGGTTGAGGGTGTCTTCTTCTGTGCCCTACTTGACTGGGGCGTCTTGTCCTTTCCCGGTTCCTGAGCTACGTCTTCCGGAAACAAGTCCGGAAGAGAAATTTCAGAGAGCCGGACCGGAATCTCTGTCAACTTCTGGCTGCTCTCCACGATCCAGTCCGCTGACTCCCGTGCCTTGGATAGGAGCTTCTCCATCTGCTCCTCAAAATCGGTGAGGATGTGCACCACCCTGGTTCCGGATATCTTCTTGTCCTTGTGCACCTCCTCTTCGAACAGGCGCGCCTTAGTGACCGCGGCTCCGGGTCATCCAAGTACGTCCTTCACTTCTGCAGCCAGCCTCTTCATTTCCTCCGCCATCTCCTTTGTCGCAGTGGCGTTCTCGAGCAAGGCAAAAAGTTCGGCCTTGAGGGTGTCCACCTCATCGTGCTGCCGCTTCCTGTCCTCCATCTTCCGGAGCTCATTCGGATTGATGACACTCTCAGCTACCCGCTGTGGCAACTGACTGTCCGGTTCCGCTCCAATTAATTGCGTGATCTCCCCGAGCGTCCGCTTCTTAACTTCCCAATCCGCCCGGATTCCGCAGAGGATCCCAACCAGATCGTCGAACGGATCTTTGGTTCCCGATCCGGATGCCACATCTGGTCCGACTGGAGCATCCTCTTTGCGCGGCCGCAGGTGAACCGGAGGCGTTCCTCGATTCCGAGGCGGCGTGGTTTTCTGCCTCTTGGAGGGGACATACGGTTTCTCTTCTTCCTCTTCTTCTTCTTCCTCCTCCTCGGTTTTGTTTCCGGAATCCGCTTCTTGGTCGGACTCGGATTCTCCGTACTTCATGGTCCGCTCTTGGGCCTTCCACACCTTCAGCTCCACTTCCGTCAGCAGTTCCTGTTGCTGGTAGAGGTGGTACACATAAGGGCATAGTGGGGTAGCCCTACTTCTCCCCACTCTTGTAGTAAGCTGGGACACCAGATCAAAGAAGATCCGGCCCCAGTCTACTTTCCGGGTTCCGCTCAGCGCTCCGAAGATCGTGTTAGCGAGGGTGATAGTCACCCTGGTGGGCTTTTCCAGATGCAGAACCGGAACCAGGAATTGGAGCAGGCGTCGCTCTCGGTCATCGAGGCAGTCTTCTACCGCGTAGCCGTCCTTTGGATTCACTATGCTTCCGAACTTGCCCTGGACGAAATCATCCTTCCGGTTGGCAAGCCCGAGTCCTCCTGACCGGAATCCGTATACGTCCCGCTACAAAGCCTCGGTCCATTGGACCGGGTTCCCTCTCAGGGTGTTATCGAACTGATTTGATACGCCACTCAGGATTTCTCTAACCATCCTCTCATCTTTGAAACCCCAAGGTTTCAAAGCTAACCTCTAACAACCCATCAACGATAAATCCTCTCTGAGCTCTCCCTGTTCCAGTTCCTTGGTCGGCATGACCGGAACCACTTTTCTCAGTTTTACTTCACTCGGAGGTGGGGTGTTAGAACCTCTCTTCCGATTCAGCCGTGGCATGAGGGTAGCTCTACCCGGTTTTCACTTTCTACGATCCTAATAAGGGAGCGCTGACACTCTGATATTCCGCTCCACATGCAAACCAACCTCTTGGCGTGCTCACACTCTCAGTCTCTCACGGTTCCGTATCTGCTCTCACTCAATGTCTCACCCACTCATGTCCAGAGGAGATCTCTTCGTCTCACACCCCTCACTCACTTCCGGGCCCTCTTGTACTTTCTCTCCTTGCCGCGGTAAACGGAAAAACGTCAGGCGCTAAGTCAGGAAACGACAACACGTGAAAAACCAGAGACCTGAAAATGGGCAGGGTCAAGCTTTATATAGTCCTGACGCCCTGGACTGTCTTTATGACTGGTCGGATATCCGGTCCGGTTCTTGACATTCGGTTCTCTCCAATCCGGTCAACGAGATTCCGGTTGGAAATCTAATCCGATCCGCTTCTACCTAAAACCGGATTAGTTCCGTAAGGTCCTTTTGTGACTATTTTTGGATTTATCTTTCTCTCTTTAGATGAATCCGGATACCTATTTCTAATTTCCGGTCCACTCAAAAAGGTAAACAAATAAAAATAAAAAATATGAGTTGTCATAGTAGGTTATGAAGAGTTAGGAGTGGATTCCAGTTCCTCAGCATCTGCAGAAGCTTTACATTCTGGGTAAGAAAGCCGTTGATTAGGCTAGGCGGATAGGGAGGGATTCCTTAGCTGCGCTAGAACTCCTGGGTGGGAAATCCGGTTGAGTGTCATGACTCCTGTGAGGTCTTGCCACCATTGTTGGTAAACGGAAGAGTTTGGTAGAGGTTGGAACGGACGGATGCACTTGTAGCCACCTAACTTCGTATAGAACGGATTCAACATCAAGGTCGTTGTAGTATGAGAGGATCATACAGGGGGGGTCTTTGTGTGACTTGTAATCCGGATTGCCATCCGGATTGCTGTGAAGGACCAAACCGGATCCTGGTTAGATAGGGGATTAGCGGATAGGAAAGTGGGTCTTCAGCCACTATAAGTCACGGAAGGAGTGGTGGGCCTACCACTTTCAAAATCAAGCGGCGAACCCTCTGATGGTAAAACAGAGGCAAAACTAAACCGGATACGGAAGGGTGGACCGGAACGGATCTGCCTAGAAGGACGCTTAGGACCGGAAATTGTAGAAGTCTAAGTTGGGAAGTTTATCAATGAACCGGAAAATTAGCGAAACCGGATTGAGGATAAAATCTGATCATAGTCTTCTGGTTGGTTTTGGAGGTTCCGGATTTCAGAGGTAGAACCGGAAACTAGAATTTAAAGGTTAATTGGGTTTAGCTCCTTGTTAGAGTTAGCTACTTCACAGGATCTCGTGGGTTCGATCTTTAAGGTCATTTTGTTATATTCTAGAGTGATTTTTGTGAGTATAATAGGAAAATTGCTTACTCTGTGCTGCGACATAGGAAAAATAGAATAGTTAGGAGTTAGGATTCGGATTCAAGTGATTCTCATCACTCGAATGAATCCAACTTAGGACCACCCTTAGCAAACGCAGAAAATGGGGTAGAGCCTATAGAGGTTCCTGAGGACATCAGTAAGCAGGTTAGACAGAACCTAGAGCAAGCCAATCCTATACCACAGGAAAGGAAAGTTCCGGTTTCCGGTCCACCTAGCCCACCGAAACGAGTTAGATTTGATGACACCCCAGTTTTCATTCAACCAAAAAGGGCGTGTAGTCAGTACAACATTTTGCAAGACATTAGGGAGGAGAAAGCCAATGTCACCATTGGCCAACTGCTTGATGACAACGCCAACTACCAAAAGCTAATTAGAGATGCATGGCTAAAGAGAAGGAAGAGGAAATTTAGACTTCCGGTAGTTGCTGTCAACTTCGCCAATGTAGAAGATTACGGTCCACCAGAGGTCGTGGTAGAAGTGGAAGGTTGTACCATCCCTAAGGTACTTGTAGATGGAGGATCAGGAGTAAATTTGATGCTAGAGGATACGGCATTCGACTTGGGATTCACCACGTTTGAGCAAACCAACCAAGTCTTGAGAATGGCGGATCAATCCACAGTAATTCCGGTCGAACGACTTTCTCAGGTCCCAACCCGGATTGGAGAATTGACTTACTTGTTGAACTTTGTCATCATACGGGTGGACAAAGGAAGACCATTTCCAATTTTGCTTGGAAGACCATGGCTGTATGCCGCAAAGGTGATCGTGGATTGGGGACGCAAGAAATTCGTAATTGGGAAACCCAATATCTGGATCCTTTGGAGTTTTGAAGAGCATCTTGGAGAAACAAGTGAATCAAAGGGTTACACAACTGATTCGTCGGAGGCTGAAGATTCTTCCAACATTTCATCCTACTTCGTCCAAGAATTTGACGGAATTACGGAAGTTGATTTCGACTATCCGGTTCCGGTGCTGGAATTTGGAGAAGCAGAGGAGCAGATCCTGTTAGAGCAGAAAGAGAAACAAGTCGAGGACAGATCTTTGGGAGAAGCAAGTGTCCCACTGACGTCAAGATGGATCAAGCAGCAAATTGAAGAAGGTAAACTATCCACCATTAGTTTGAAAGACGGGAGAACTGACCTTCCTTGGAGTGAGATCCGGGCTGAATCAAAGGAGCAGGGACCGGATCCGGTCAAAAACATTGTTAACCCCTCCGATTATGAAAAGGTAGAAGTTCAGGAAGGAAAAGCCTTCTTCTTGGGAAAATCTCTAAATTCAATAGAACAAAAGAAGTATGTAGAGTTGCTGAGGAAGTACTTAGATGTCTTTGCTTGGACATCTTCAGATTTGAGTGGTATACCCTTAGATCTGGGGGAGCACCGGATAGACCTCATTGAGGGAGCTGTTCCGGTTAGGCAACGTCAGTATAGGTTGAACCCCAAGTACTCACTCATGGTTAAGGAGGAGATTGATAGTCTACTGAAGGCAGGATTTATCTACCCGGTCAACAACTCAGAATGGGTGTCGCCCATTGTTGTTGTACCCAAAAAGGTAGGAGTAGATGGAAAAGTGAAGATCCGGGTTTGTCAAGACTTCAGGAAACTGAATGTTGCGACAAAGAAGGATTATTTCCCTCTGTCGTTCACTGATATTATCCTGGATCATGTTTCCGGTTAGGAGTGTTATAGCTTTCTGGACGGGTTCTCAGGATATAATCAAGTGCTCATTCGATTGGCGGACCAGTTGAAGACCACGTTCACGACGGAATGGGGGACGTTTGCTTTCAACCAGATGCCATTCGGTCTATGCAATGCACCAGGAACATTTCAAAGGCTCATGATGGATATCTTCCGAGATTTCCTTAGGCACTTTTTGGAAGTGTTCATTGACGACTTTGCAGTGTTCAGTACAAGGGAGCAGCATTTGGAGTTCCTGGAGAAGACTTTTATCCGCTGTCGCGAGACTGGATTAAAGCTACATCCGGAAAAGTGTTTCCTAGGAGTTGTATCCGGGATCTTATTGGGACATGTAGTTAGTGAAAGAGGACTGGAGGTTGACATTGAAAAGGTCAAGGCAATCTTAGCCCTTGTTCCACCTACTTGTGTAAGGGAGATCCGGGGATTCCTAGGGTGTGTTGGATATTATAGGAGATTCATTGATGGATATGCAAAGCTAGCAAATCCATTAACTGAACTCCTGAAGAAGGAAGTTGAGTTCATCTGGACGGAAGAAAGACAGCAGGCCTTTGAAGATTTAAAGAGCCGATTGGTGAAGGCACCAATCCTTTCTCCACCAGATTGGACTCGGGAGTTCCATGTCACATTGGATGCGTCAGGATGGTGCCTAGGGGCAATCCTTTGGCAGTCTAAGGAGAAGTCTGAGCATCTGGTCTACTATGCGAGTAGACAGATGAGCCCGGCTGAGAAGAATTACACCACGACCGAGAGGGAGGCTCTAGCCATGGTGTATGCCTGCAGAAAGTTTCGGCATTATTTGCTAGGCTACAAGGTTGTTTTCCATACGGATCACAATTCCTTGAAGTATCTAGTAAATAAACCGGATCTTTCCGGTCGGATAGCAAGGTGGATATTGTTGCTACAAGAGTTTAACTACGAGGTGGTAGTTAAACCTGGAAAGGCAAATGAGAATGCTGATTACCTTTCCAGGCAGCGAGGTATGGAAGCGGCCAATGACATTTCTGCCAGTTTCCCGGACGAGTTTCCTCAAGAGAGAGTGCGGAGACCGGAACCGGATTCTGGAGAAGTGAAGGAGGTGGCGGTGTTCTATATTGGTGAAGTGGAACTTCAGAGTTCAAAGAAATACTACAATATCTCTTGAACCAGAAATTTCCAGAAGGATACTCACTTGAAGAGAAGATTGTATTTCAGCAAAAGGTAGCTCCTTACACTTTAATACAAGGCGTTCTATTCAAGATGGAGGTAGATGACCAGTTACGAAGGTGTTTGGAGAAGAAGGAGAGGAAGCAGGTCATGACGGCTCTACATTTTGGTCCCTCGGGAGGACACTTTGCAGGCGTTACGACCGTAAACCGGATCCGGATGGCCAGATACTAGTGGCCTTCGATGATAAGGGATGTGAAAGCATTTGTCGCCACATGTGATCAGTATCAGAGGACGGACGCACCCTCTTTCAAGAATCATTGGCCACTGACCCCGGTCATCCCTCTCACTCCATTTGAAAAGTGGGGCATCGACTTCATTGGATCGATTAATCCGGTCACTGCCAAAAAGAAGAAATACATAATCTTAGCGACATATTATGCTACCAAGTGGGTAGAGGCGAAGGCCACAAGGAGGAATGATGCTACAACAACAGCATCCTTCTTATTTGAAGAAATTATGATGCGGTTTGGACATCCATTAGAGTTGGTCAGCAATCAAGGAACGCATTTCTTGAATGACATGATCCGAGCCATCACAACAACCTACATGATCAAACATAGGAAGACGACTCCTTACAATCCGAAGGCCAACGGATTAATGGAGCGAGCTAACGGGATCATCGAGAGGAGTTTGCTGAAGATGGTTTCCGCCCACAAAACAAATTGGGACCGAAAACTACCTTCCGCCGTGCACGCCTATAATACTTCGGAGAAAACGACCACGGAGAGGAGTCCATTCTTCCTGGTGTTTGGACAGGCGGCGTTGCACAAGATTGAGATGGAAGTAAAGGCACATCGGGTCATGGCAGCGAGAGGAGGAGTTCAAGACCGGAATCTGCAAATCCAATTGCTGGCGATTGAAGATTTGGAGGAAGCTCGGTCGGAAGCCTTGGAAAGAACTATAGTAGTTCAATCCAAACGCAAGAATGATTTCGATGCAAGGTTACCCAAAAGTCATGGAGTCAAAGAAGGAGGGTTTGTGTTATTATACGATAATCAGCACGAAGACTTTCCGGGTAAGTTGCATACCTGATGGATGGGTCCATATAAGGTAAACAAAATTATCCCCAATGGGTCACTCCAACTGGAAGATCTGGAAGGAGTCGAAATGGATACCAGAGTCAATGGATCTAGGGTGAAGAACTACAATCTCGAATCATTTTCTGACCCGGATTTAGGATAGCGAAATTTCAGACTTCACCAAGGTCTAAAACTAGATTTCAGTGTGTTCACGAAGACGCTCACAAGTGAAAATGGGGTAATGTAGGAGCACGGGAATCCAGTCTTCAGGTTTAGAAGGGAAATAAGGAGAATAGAGTTTTTGCCTTCCTATTTTTTTTCGTTTTTCGTTAGAAAAGTAGACCGTAAGTAGTTAGGAACTGGATATCGGAATAGGGCTACTTTAGAATAGATAATAGTATTAACAGAAGTAACCGGAAACCGGAAACCGAAAGTCCGGAAACGGCATAGATAGGTCAGGAGTAGGTCAGAGTGATTTTCATTAGAAACCGGAAACCGGAAGAAAATAGAAGACCGGAGACCGGAAACGGAAGACAGGCAATCCAGGTGTAACGGGTGCCTACCTAGTTCTAGACCATACTTGAGAGTGGGTCTATTTTGGGGAAAACGGTCACCTGTAACGGCCCGGGTGAGTGCAGCCTTAGAAATAGGAGGGGCAAGTGGCTCAGACCTCCTTTTGCGCGGAAGCTACCTTGAGAAGAGATTGGTGAGGAGCATTTGAGGTGTACTTATATGTCAGCCAAAGAGAAGAAGTTACGGGCTCAATTTACGAACTAGATTAAGGACAGACGGGTCTCGAGAGGAGAGTTCACTTAGAAGTTCACGTATGAGTGTAGAGTTAGAAGTGTACTGGTGAGGCGACTCTTGAGGAGGGTCCTTGAGTGGAATAGGAAGACTAGAGCGCAAGTAATTGTGAGACTCCAAATAGTGATTCCGGTCACTGAGAGGGTTTGAGAGAATAGCCCACAATGGTGAGAGAAGAGGTAATTGTATCCTTGCGCTTGGTGAAGCCGGTGGTACCAACGGAGCTAGAAGAAGACCTCCGGCAGATGGGGTGTGAGGGATTTCTAGCCCGGCCATGGAATTTGAAAGACGAGGAGATTGTGAGGGAGGTAATCAACGCGCCGCTAAGGAAGTGGAAGGGGACGTCGAGGAGCCGGCCCGAAGACTGGACTCCAACACTGTGGAGGGAGACGTACGATTTCAAGAAGACGGACAAGGGACCGGCTTCTCGGACGGATCGCTTCTACGTGGGTAAGTTCCAGAATCTCCCAACGAAGAAGGATGGTTTCCCTGTGGCAAAGTGCATAAATGGTAGGGAGAAACGTTTAATGAAGTACCTAGCAGCCATCCTTAATCTAGAGCGACCAAACAGGATTACGGTCACCCTGGCGAACACTATTTTCGGTGCACTGTCGGGTGACCGGAAAGTAGATTGGGGCGTAGTGATGAGAGATTAGATCAAGAGATTGGTAGGAGGTATAGGGAAGTCTAAGCCTTCCCCTATAACCCCTTTTCTCTACCACTTATATCAAGTACATGGATGGCTTACAAATAGAGAGTTAGATTCATAAAATACGGCCAAAGCCATGTTAGGATTCGAGATAGAAGACCCGGATGAGGAAGTCGGGCAGGAAGAGGAAGATTCAGAGGTAGACACTATACCGGTCGAGGAAGCTAAGTCTCAGTGGAGGAGGCAGGACCGGAAGGAGAAAGATTCAGAAATAGGAGAGGGTAGTAAGGGAGTCGATTCGGTCTGGAACCAGGATCCCCTAGGTCGAATTGTGAGGGAACTCAGTGAGTTTCGGGTCCAGTACGGGAAGAGCCAGGAGACCATTCAAGAACTATGTCAACTGCTGAAGATCAGTCAGCCATAGCAGCTCGTTGCCCAACTGGACCAAAAGATGAAGGAAGCGGTGAAGAAAGAGCTGAGCGAAGCCGCGAGTAAGGTGGACCAGCTAACGAGGGAGTTGGAGGAGAAGAGAGAAGAAATGGACCAACAGAGGAAATTCTCCAAAACAGCCGCAAAGAACCTTTAGGCGATCTGGGAGTTCATCGGCAATCTGGGCGAAGTTATCGACAAAGCAATGTTGTTTGACGAGAAGGTGATGGAGACCGGAAAGCAAATTCCAGCCAACCTGATGATGGCGTTAGTGTCCTACCACCGCAAGATGGAGGCAATAGTGGAGCCACTGCGCGAGGTGATGAAGGAGGTAGAAGGACGAAGAGAGCGGAAGGAGGGATCGGAAACGGAACCGGAACTCGCACCAGTACCCCTTCCAATCACCGAAGAAAAAGTAAAGGCAAAGGACAAGATGGAGGACGTGCCAAGCTCTTCCATCCGGTTAGAGCCTAAAGGAAAAATGACTTCCCTACTAGGGGAAGTAACGGACGTTGCTCTTAATGCAGCGCGAGTAGTAGAAGCTGCTGAGGAAGAGAAGACCGGAGAAGTGGAGACAACAAGCAAGGCGAGGGAACCATCAGAGAAGGTGAAGGCCGCAGCTGAAAAGAAGATGAGATCTGGACCGGAACCGTCCAAGAAGAAGAACGTGTCCAAACCAGGGCTGAGCACCAAGTTTATCGACCTAAGTGAGTTATCTCCAGTCTCTCCAATTCCTCCTGCAAAGGCATAGAAGGTATTTCCTTCCACCCTACTCAACTTAGCTTTGGGAAGCGAAACTGGGTCAATGGAGGAAAGGAAGACCGGATCACAGGGGCAAGGATCCGGGAAGGGCAGAACGATTGAGGAAACCACTCCTCAGAGTGCTAAGGCCAATGTTTTGCCTACACCAACCACGCAGAAGAAGAAGCCTCCAATTATGTCAACACAGAAGAAGAGGACGATTCTAGAGGACGATGACGAGGATGAAGAATCCGGTACTGAGGAAGACTCAGAGCCGTATTCTGACCCGGATCAAGCACTGGTAGAGACTCGGGCGACTAAGGCTGCAGCATCTAAGAAGAAGAAGCTTGCCGCTCGGGTAAGGTACGCCAGGGACAGAAGACCGGAACCGGAAAGAAGCCGGCCATGAAGAAGTTAAAAACTTAGAAAGTTACGTAGGATAAATTTCTGAGGATAGGGTAGTGAAAATCTGAAGTTTTGGGATAGTTGTACATAATTAGGAAAATTACTTTTTTGAGTGACACGGCCACTAGCAGTTGGAAAGTGACCGGGTCCGTAATTATAGGATCTGAGATCCACTTTTAGCGAAAGTAGTGGGAGTTTGAGTGAAAGTCAACAGGGCTAGAAAATAGTAGGGGAATGAAACGTGTTGGGCCCTGATTGGCTAGAGCGTTACTTTTAGGTTAGGATTTTGAGGGAGTAGTTTAGTATTTAAATCCGGGACTTCTTTGGTCCTGGTGTGCATCTTTATCTTACCTTCTTATATTCATGAATACCTAGGAGTTCGCTCTTGGCGTGATTGAAACAAATCATAGTTGTGTATACTTGACACTTGTCCATGCTTGGGAAGTCCAGGCTGGAAAGTGAGTGTGAGTGGATACAAGGTGTACCCGGATGCTGAGTTTATCCGGTCCAGTATTGAATTAGTGCATGTGGATGGAGGCAAAAGGGATCTCTAGTGTGGACTAGGAATGGACTCGGAAGGGAGTACGGATTGAGGACCACTCTCCGAAAAGAGTAAGGATTACACTAGTAGAAACGCAAAAATTTCTGTTGCTTTGGTGACGTTGTTTTGGTCACCGAACAACAGATTTCTGCTGAAATTTACAAAAATCTGTAAATTTCAACAGAAATCTGTTGTTCGGTGACCAAAACGTCACCGAAACAACAGAAATTTCTACGTTTTCTACTAGTGTTAGCATGCCTCCGCAACGCTCGTTTCCCCTCTCTTCTCTGCTAGTTCAAGACCAAATTTAGGACTAACTCAGTAGGCTGTCGTTGTAGCATTGGTTAGGAGGAATTAGACCAGCTTGCGTGACCTGCTGGACATGACTGCGTTTCCTTTCCAGTTGTGAGGACGGTCTGTTTTCTCATTTGTAGGATTTGAAAGTTTTTTTATGAAAGTTTGATCACATAGTGAATCTTCTGACACTTTAAAATCGGAGGGTAGGAGTTAAGCTTCCTTCCTAAATCCCAATTAAGCAGATCCCTCATTGAGAGGTTAAAATCCACATGGTTACAAGTAGAGATCTAGACCGGATGTGAATACTAGAGGTTAAGGTTAGATCTGTGGAAACGCGGGTTCCGGTTCCGGTCTGTAAAACGTAAATACATATAACTACCAAAGGTATGTGAATAGAAGTGTTGAGAGAGTTACATGATAGTGTAAAGCTGTGGGGTAGTAAACCAACCAATTAGAGAGTCTATGTGATAAACAAGTGGGTGTTAAACCGGAATCAATCCAGTCAATGTTGTTAGATCGGGAAGATCCGGTCTAACGTATATTAGTAATTGTTGGACCAGAGGGATCCGGTCGTGTTTGTCCAAGGAAACAAGGAGGCCAAGTGGAAGTTTCGGTCTATTGTTTTGCTTGGGGTTTTGTGTTTGTGTGTTTCGTGACCATCACTCTACCATTTTCCGGTAATTGTGAACCTAGGAAATTCGATCTTCGTGGGAACGATACTCGAGTCACTTTAAGGCCTCTTTTAAGAAATATTGAGCCTTAGAGAAGGATTTTTGCTTTCCTGTGCTACGACAACTCTTCTTATGCTGGTTTTGTTTTCCGCGTTTTGATTATTTTCTAAGAATTAACGTCGAACAATTTTTTAAGTTCTTTCCACGTTTTCAAGGGCAAAGAAGGAAAGAATGAACAAGAATGGAAAAGAATGCAAACGGAAGAAATTGCCACAGTGTTTGCATTTTTATTCTCTCTCCATTCTATTTTTTTTAGCAAGTTCTCCTAGAACTTCCGTAGGCTTACTCTTCCCCTTACTTTTCTGAATTCTTTACGTTCACTAATGAATGGAAGATTTCATGAGTCTAATCCATGGGCTTTTTAGTTGCCCCTAAGTGGAAGAGGGTAAAGAAGAAAAATTAAAGGGAAGAAAGGAAAAAAACTATTTTTCTTTTTAATGGAAGTTACTTTTTTATTTTAATGCAAGTTCTTGTTGAACTTGCATGTGCTCGCTTTTACCCAATTTTTAGTTTTGGTTTTGACTAATGAGAAGCCACATTTAATGAGGCATAGATTTTTTTTTCCTTCTAAGTTCCCTCTAACTCTTAGAGGTTGAAGGAGGAAACAAGAAGGGGAAAAAGGGAAAAAAAAATGGGAAGACATTGCCATGCCCTTTGGTTTTTTATTCCTCTTGCATGGTTGAATTATTTTTTATGCAAATGGTTGTGGACCTTGCATATGCTTACTCATTTCCTTCCATTTTGATCAGCCCACTTTCAAGTGCTGGATGAAGACTATTTTTTTTTAAATGCAAGTTCTAGTCAAACTTGCATGTGCTCACTCTTTGCCAATTTTTTTTGAGTTTTGGTTTTGACCAATGAGTAGAAGATTTTATGAGGCACCGAATTGTTTTTTCTTCTAAGTTCCCTCTAAGTCTTAGAGAGTGAAGGAGGAAATAAGAAGGGGAAAAAAAATGGGAAGACATTGCCATACCCTTTTTTTATACTCTCTTCTTTCCTTTACATTTTTTTAAATGCATGTTCTAGTTGAATTTGCATATGTTTACTCTGTAGATTCATCAAAGATTGAAAGTCCTAGAGGGGAATTCCAAAATTCAGGGAAAAGGTTTTGGCTGAATGTGACGTAAAATTATTGTCATACTCTTAGCCTTTTTCTTCTTTCTACATTAGTAATCCTTTAACTAGTTTAAGTTCTCCTACAACGTCCATGCTCTACCCTTTCCCTTTTTCTTACGGTTTTTAATTTTCAATAATGAAAGGAAGTTTTCATTAGTCTACTTGAATTTAGACATGTAAATTTTTTTAAAGTTCCTTTGGAGTCCTAGAGAGTCCAAGTCCAAATATAAGGAAGAAATTAAAAAATTAAATTAAAATAAAATAAATTAGAATGTCTATTTCATGCATCAATGGATGGAAGCATTCCCATCTGTGTCAAAAATCTTGTGTGGAAGAAATGGAAGAAGCTACCCACACAATGTTCTTTTCAACGTCGGGCAGTCTTTTGTTTGACCGGGCAGGACATTCTGTGAAGTCAAACGCAGTGGAGAAGTCAACAGTCGCTGACGTGGCAAAAGTGCGTTTTTCTTGACATCACCTAAAATAGGGAGGACATTGTTTCTGACATCGCTTTGAACAGTGTGTCTAAAGTGACATTCATTTGAATTCTCCTTGCTCTCTTTGCGTCAAAAATGACATCAAAAAGAACGCGCATTTTTTTCTGCATTTTTGGAAAAACACATTGACATCAAAAAAAACATCGCGCGTTAGCGGAAAACGTAGGAAAAAACGTGGGTTTTTTATAGTGTATAGCCTCCTCTTCTATGTCTGCTTCTATTGCTAGGGAAACAAAGACGTTGTCGTCTACTATTGTTTGTCATATAGGCTTGGAGTCAAGTGTCTTCGGTTGCAACCCTACAAAGTCTGAGTCCTTGCCTCCATCTATCATATTGGGGATTGATTACTGGTCATGTAATTGGCCAGATCTACCTTTAACGTCCGTGCGGCACACAATCTTCCAGCCTTGTCATAATGGATTGTTGGAGAAGAAAACCTATTGACAATGCAACGGGAATGCAAAGGAATCCACATGGACCCTATGGTCCACAGGTTGAAGTTTGCTAGTGTAGAGCCATATCGATTCCTACAAATGTTTGGGAAGCGAGGATCTTGGGTCTTTTGAATCCAATCCTAGGTTGTCACAGTGGACGGACGGACAGTAATTTTTGATTTCACAACAATTATATTCTTCACAAAGTTTTTAAGATTTTGAAGTTCTTCCTTTTAATCTTCCATTTGGGTTGCCATTGCTGGTAACAATTGAACCAAATTTCTAATGCATTATCAAGCATGTGTATCCTTTATAGTATTCACCATTGGATTTAGTTTATTTATCATTCAATAAATTTCTATTGTACATTTTCATATATATTCACTTATAAAATAATAATAGAAAGATTTTAATAATTTTTATTTAAAAGTTTATTGAAATTTTTGTTTTGCATTCTATCTAATACATCAAAAGTATAATAAAATTCTAATCATGAATGCGTAGCAAAGCAAGTGCCAACCGCTAGTGGATAAGAGAAAATTGTAGTAGGAATGTACATGTTCAGAACATTCAAGTGCAAAAGTTTTCTTTATCTTTTTTGGATCTTTTTAGTTCTTACTTGCTGAAAATGAATAAATTATACAAACTCCGGAGGTTTGGAATAGAAATAGCCTTGTTAGCGTGTTCCAACAATGATATCCATATAGGACCATTGCCCTCTGATCTTGGATTATTAAATTAAAGAAAACCTACGTTCATGTTAATTTCCAATGCATTATTTTTATACGTAAAAATACATGATTCATTGTCTTCATTTCTGATGATTTTGATTCTATAGATGTTGTATCATTTAGCTATTTTGGCCTATAAGGTGATTTTTTGATTTTGTTATAATCTAAATATCTTATACTCAATATTTTCTAGAAACAATTCCATGCACTTCGAATAAAACATTTTCTGATTTAGCGTAATTATAATTAAAAAGTTTAAAACACATCCATATGTATACAAATTTTAAAGTACAATGGACTCATTGGAAACCTCCACTGTGAAGAAACCGTTGAGCCTCCAACAAGGTCTCAAGGAACAAAAACACTATTGTAACTTCTGTATTCCAAGAAAATGAAAGAAAATTCGTTCCAATATAATATTGTTGGGCTTACAAAGTTTTCTTGCTTCATTTCCTCATAGGCTTCATTAATCATTGAATGGCCTTTAGGGCTCCTCTCTGTAATCCACATTTCACTGGTTTACCCCTAATGCTTTTTTACTATGTTTTCACCTGAAACGTTTGAAAATTGCCATTTCTAATACAAGTATCAAAATTTTAGAAAACAAAATCTTTGGACACATGTAACCGTAGATTCTTGTATTACGCTGGTTTGGAAAGATTTAGGAAAAAATTCACGAATTTTTGCCACGTAGATTGCAAGATATCAGCGTTTGAAGTGATAAGAATCTATTTCAAGTCCCTACAAAAACCCAGGCAACTGCACTTTAGAAAAACATATCATCATGAAAAAATATCCAAAATAGTTGTAACTCTTTCAATTTATTCTAATTGGCAAATTGGCTATATGCTTGAAAATTTTCAAATAATTTGGAATTAGACAATATGTAGGAAAAAATTAATAAGTAGAAAGATGTTCAGAATGACTCATAATACTAAATTGTTAACACTTTAATTATGGAATTGAAAAATGCCAATTCCCAATGTTGTAATTTTGTAATAAAAATGGTGAACCTACACTAATGATGATAAATAGTGTTATGTTGTGATTAGTGTTACCTAGACTTTTACCCTGGTCACTCTAAACTTCAATTAGTTGGCATTTAGTGTTGTGTTCCTTTTTTTAAGTAGTAACTTTTTTGAGCATGTCATAGGTTTCTTGGGTTCGTACGTTTTTCTTTGCATTTTGATGAAATAGTTAGGTAACACTAAATGTAAACTTGTAAAAAATTTATACCCAATAGTTGACAAATAGTGTCTATGTTGACATTTAGTGTTGGTAACATTAACCGGATTGTTGACAATTAGTGTTATGCTTCGTGATTAGTATTGCCAACACTATTTACCAATTTTAGTGTAGTGCTTTTATTTTTCTCCAAATATATTGAACATTGGGTTACATAAATAAGTTCAAAGTTTATTTTACAGTATAGATTCCAAAACTACCCACAATCTAAAACTCCTCATAACTTTGGATTCATTTATCTACATGGAACCATTCCAAGCTTCCCATGAAGATATAAATCCAAAGATTCAGTTTCAGTTTTTAATTTTAAAAAAAAGTGATTATTTTAGAATCTTCTTTAGCTACCACAACTGCCTTCAAAACAATTAAGACTATATATGAATTATATCATACAATGATTTTTTAATTGTGTGGTCAAAAGTTTAGACAATTGTTGGGCCTTCAAGCTACTCCTTGGCCACATGTTTTGTGAAAATTTTGAAGCAACAAAGTCAAAACTCCATTCATAGTGAACCGCTTAAATTTGCTATGTTCCCCCCAAAAGTACTTTGGTCATTCAAGGATTAATTTTCAAATTTTAATTTCGTACATGAATTCTGGTACACTATTGCTCTCATATGATTTTGATCATTCCGCTACTTATTTTGTTGCATACAATTGCAAACATTAATTTAAATTTTTACTCACATATAATCAATTATTCATAGCCTAGTGGAATTAACTAGAGAATTATTTGGGAGTGTAGTGATTAGTCGGACCAGTATTCCTCCAGTTAGTCCTTAATTTGCACCAAAGGCCCACTTAGAGTAAACTGCTCCGGAATCGTTCCCATGAGGACTTGAGGTTTACAAATTCATAGGCTAATTCGATCTAAGCATTCACTTTATCTCCTTCTTACTAATCCGGACTATAGGTCTGGCCCGGCCACTAGTGCCGGATGGGTTCCGGAAAAGTTCAGAAACCGTTCAGTTGCCCCTTCCGGGATCCCTGGGTTTAGGTGACGAGTGGCCAGCTCCACCGTCCAGATGCTTACCGTGTCAGGAAACACGCTCTCTCTCTCTCTCTCTCAACCTCTCTAGCTCTAATACTGATGCTAAACTAACACTTCAAGGATCGGAAGTGTCCTACTTTTTCGTCACCTCACAGATCCGGAACGCTTACCGGACTAGGTCACACAGGGACGGTCAAGGACTACAACGACATTCTAACATTAGCCAGACACTAAGCCTCCCATCGACCGGGTGAATATCCTCGTACTCTCTTGGGCGTTGCGCCGGGGCTTTTACTCCGTCTATAGGGAATTTCGACAATCTGGAATTCAAGCACGTCTTGCAAACTCCCGTACACGGAAGTTGCTAGCAGCCTCTTAGATACCCTTTCACCTAAGGCCGTATCCAACCCTCAGGCTATACTGGCATCTAGGCGGTAGTGCACTAACACTACTATTGGAATAATCCGTCCGATCTCCTCATCAAGTTAGTGACACCCGGAAACCACTCACGAAGTCGACTCTTGCTACTCCAGGTAAGTTCTAAGCGTCCGAAAAAGCAAGAATGGACCTACACCTCCCACAAACATGTACCGAATACAAAAGATAAGAGAATGGACACTTCTAAATACTTGGATTAAGCTAAAAAAGATACAAGCTGAAACTATGGGACGGATGTGAATGACCACAAAGGTCCATCAAAACCCTACTTAAACTAAAACTAACATCATCCTAAAAATCCCACAAAATATTCCTACTAGTCCGCAAGATTTCCGATAAATCCTAGATCCTATTTTTTCGGCTTTTGACGGCCGAACTCCGGTATTGTCGCTACTGTCGTAGCACAAGAAAGCACAATTACTCCTAATGGCATAAAAACACCACTAAGTGACTTGTGTATCGTTCCACAGGGATTTAGTTTGTAACTCCTTTAAACATCCGGATTAGGAATGTATTTCGGTTATCATTCTTTCCTCTTTAATCTACTAAATCCCTCTCTTATCTTAGTTTCAAGATATCTTCCATTGTTATCTGGAATCCAGGAAAAAACAACCAAAACCTGTGCCTAGTCCGTATTCCGGTTCAGTTATACAAAGTAGTTTAACCTCTTAGGGAAGAGGGTTCCGTGCTTAGATTTGAGAAAGGACACGTAAATCCTACCCTCCGAGTATTTAGGGACTCGGAAAAAACGCTCATTCACACACACCTATACTCTACACAACCCAAAGAAACATCCGGGTAATGACTTCTTCACAGCTAATCCGGTTGTTCACTAAATCAGCAAGTCACGCAAGAAGCCATACCCTCTTCACTTACTACAATGACAAATCCTAACCCGACTCAATTCTATAAGGGGATGCTCAAGAGCTTTAAAGGGAGTAGCAGTTACTCAATCATTCTAACATACTTCGTAATGCTCACTGGATGGTTTCAGATTTACTCACTTCATCAGGGGTAATATCCGGATTAGTATTCCGACTACCGCCACTTAACTAAGTTTTCATGCCTACACCCTACTCAAGCATATGGAGAATGATTTCCAAACAATCTTCCTCTATCTTCCTCGCACTCTCAGTACCTCAGTGTACAACTCTTACTCATAGAACCGGATCTGCTAGAATTCGGGGACTGTTCCATCTTTCCTTCCTTTCAACCACAGCAACCTCAGCTACCCGCACAGATCGGTGATAAATCACCACTAGGCATACCAACATAAGTACAATACAATAGACACATCAACTTGTGAAGTGGAAATACTGATTTTTACTTCAAATCAAGACGGAATTCTCACAACCGGAAACTGTCCGAAGAAACAATTGATTGTCACCTCCTAAATAACAAACCCAGGGACACAACGGTCCCCAACTGAGAATCCTAACTAACCACAAAGGAATGACACGTGCCATCCTAAAGCCTATCCTTGACTTTCACTAAAAGACAGGAAACAAAAAGAAGGAATCTAGATCCTAAAAGTCCGGATCAAAAAGTTCGGATACATCTGCACCGGAAAGTACCTTCCTAACTACTCCTACCAATAACTCTGGTTTTGACTAACTCTTATGCCTAGCCCTTACTTCTTCGGTCGCTTGGGGGTGCCTTCCAAATTCTTGGCTCCCCCTTTCTGGGTTGGTTGCTTCCTTCTAGTCGCAGTCTTCCCTCCTTGTGATGTCTGGCTCTTCCCTGGAGTGGCCCCTTTCAATTTGCCTTTCTTGGGAGGCGACTTTGATTTTGAAGACTTAGCTGTGCTGCCTTCTTTGTCACTGACCTCGGGCGACTCTTCTTCTTCTTCGTCTGAAACTGGAATAACGTCTGGTGACCTCGCCCTCTTGGCTGTTTGCTTCTTCTTGGTAGTGCTGGCTGAATCAGACTTGGCTTCTTGCTGACCGGAGAGTCCAAATGTGGGAATGCGATCCCACATGCTAGATCCATAATACTAGCATATGACGGAAAAATTCAAAAATTGTCTCTTTAAAAAGGAAAGTTTTTGAGTTCTCCTAGGAAGTTAGGTTAAATTAGGAAAACCGGATTTCCGGATCTGGAAAAATTTCATTAGGGCTAAAAACCTAATTCCGGAACCCCAGAAAGTTCCGGAAATCAAATGACGGCGCCGGCCCTAAAAACCGGAAACCGGATCCGTACTAGAGATAGGATTTTGCCGCCAAAACTTGTCCCATACATCGGGCCAGTATAAGAAGGGGGTTGTAGCCGGCAATGGGCACGAGTATCTCTTTGTTTGTTCTTCCGCCGGTGTATTCCGTCTTCCTAGCTTTGTGAGAATTCCAGTAGATTGAAGGACTGTGTGAGTTGCGATCGTGCAAGGGTTACCGGAGTGAAAGTTTGTGAGCAGGAGAGTTAGGGAGAGATTATGTAAGGGTTGTTTGTAAGCATGATGACTTCCAGGGCAAGCCGGCGGAAGTTGAAGGATCTGCTCGAGGACTCGGAGGACGAGATGCCGCCACTAGTGCCCCGATCAAGGATCATTCCGGTGATGAAGGTGGTTCTAGAGGTTCCAACAAAGAAGGACCGGCTGATGCGCCTGCGGGAGAACCTTAACAACATGGGATGTGATGGGCTCCTGGAGGTGCTATGGGGTATCCGGGAGGAGAGTCTGGTATCTGACATCCTTCGTCCGTAAAGTGGCATCTTGGATACCACCCTCCGGGCGAAGCCAAACCTATGGACGGTTAACACATGGAGGGCCGTCTACAAGTTCCGGGAGGTGCCGGACAAGGTTATGGAGAAGAATCAGGAGGTGATGGAGGGCGAATTCCGGGCGCCCGCCAACCCGAAGGAAGGTCACCAAGTTTCCGACCTGGTGAATCCGGAGTACCGGGATGTGATAGCATTTCTTAATCCTATCCTCCATCCCATCAAGCCGCGGCGAGTAGTAGCGAAGGTGGCCTTCGCCATCTTAGGGAGCCTCCAGGGTAAAATGATGATGGATTGGGCAACCGTCATCCATGAGTTGATCGAGGAAAAGTATCACCGGTGGTATCGGTGAATCCGGAACTTTCACCACCAGCCGGAAGGCCAGAAGGAGTGGACTAGGGAGCCGTGGTACCTCAAGGAAGCGAAGACCTACTTCCGGTGACTCCGACCATCAACCTGACGGGTGCTTCTCTGGAAGCTCACACTGGTTGGACGGTACAGTCTTCTCCTCGTCATAAGAAGACCCAGAAGGATTCCCGGAGGAGTCCGGAAGTTCCGGTAGTCGGGACCCGGAGTGTAGACAGGGACACCAATATCGTGGAAGTCCAAAGATGGGGACAAAGGGGTCCAAATCTGTTTTCTCCGGAGAGTAGCCGGAAGGAAGTAAAGCTGGATTTACTGAAGGACTATGTTCTTCCCAAGGATCCGGATTCCAAGGAATAGTGTGCAGTAGTGTAGTATAGCGGCAATATCGGAGTCCGACCATCACAGCCGGAAAAATAGGATCTGAGATTTACCGGAAATCTAGCGGGCCAGTAAGAATGTTTTGTAGGATTTTTTGAATGATGTTAGTCTTAGTACAAGTAGGAGTTTTGATGGCCTTTTTGGTCATTCACATCCATCTCATAGTTTTAGCATTGTACCTTTTTCTGAGCGTAATTCTAAGTGTTTGGAGTATCCATTCTCTTATCTTTTAGGTATATGGTCTATGTTTGTGGGAGGTGTGGGTCCATTCTTACGTTTCCGGAAACTGAGAACTTACCTTGTGTAGCAAAAGTCAATTTCGTGAGAGTATCTAGATGTACTAACTTGAGGGGGAGATCAACTGAATGGTTTCGGCAGTAGTGCTAGTGTAGTACTGCTCGGATGCCGATATAGCCTGCGCGTAGGATACAGCCTTAGGTGAAAGGGGTATCTGAGAGGTTGCTAGCAACTTTCGTGTACGGAAGAATTGCAAGACGTGCCCAAATTCTGGATTGCCGGAATTCCCCGTAGAACAGAGTCAAAGCCCCGGCGCAAGCCCAAGAGAGTACAAGGAAACCCACTCGGTCGACAGGAGGCTCAGTGCTCGGTTAGGGTTAGAATGTCGTTGTAGTCCTTGACCATCCCTACGTGACCTAATCCGGAAAGCCTTCTGGATTTGTGAGGCAACGGAATAGGAGGACACTTTCGGTCCCTAAAAAGTTAGGTTAAGTGCTAGTATTAGAGAGAGAGAGAGAGAAAGAGAGATAGAGAGCGTGTTTCCGGACACGGTAAGCATCCGGACGGTGGATCTAGCCACTCGTCACCTGTGACAAACTCATATTTTTGATTTTCTTTGTTTACCTTTTTAAGTAGAACGGAAACTAGAAATAGGTATCCAGATCCATCTAAAAAGAGAGAAATAAATCAAAAATAGTCACAAAAGGACCTTACGGAACTAATCCGGTTTTAGGCAGAAATGGATCGGATTAGAATCTCAACCGGAATGGATTTTTGACCGGATCCTCCTCGACCGGATTAGAGAGAACCGGATGTCAAGAACCGGACCAGATACCCGACCGGTCATAATGACCAGTCCAGGGCGTCAGGACTATATAAAGCCTGGCCCTGCCTATTTTCAGGTCTCTGGCTTTCACGTGTTGTCGTTTCCTGTCTTAGTGCCTGACATTTTTCCATTTACAGCGGCTAGGAGGGAAAGTACAAGAGGGCCAGGTAGTGAGTGAGAGGTGTGAGACGGAGAGATCGCCTTCAGGCGCAAGAGGGTGAGACTTGAGCGCGAGCGGATACGGAACAGTGGAAGACTGAGATTGTGAGCACGCGAGGAGGGTGGTTTGCAGGTGGAGCGGAAAAGTATGAGTGCTCCCTTGTTAGGTCAGTAGAGAGTGAAACCGGGTAGAGCCGCCCTCATGCCGCAGTTGAACCAGAAAAGACCAGGCTCTAGCACCCCACCCCCGAGTGAAGTAAAGTTGAGGAAGGTAGTTCCGCTCATGCCGACCAAGGAACCGGAACAGGGAGAACTCAGAGAGGACTTAGCGTCCATGGGTTGTCAGGGATTAGCCTTGAAACCTTGGGGGTTCAAAGATGAGGGGATGATTAGGGAAATCCTGAGTGGCGTATCGAACCAATTCGATAACACCCTGAGAGGGAATCCGGTCCAGTGGACCGAAGAGTTGTGGCGGGACGTATATGGATTCCGGACGGGGGGACCTGGGCTTGCCGGCCGGAAGGATGATTTCATCCAGGGCAAGTTCGGAAGTGTCGTGAATCCGAAGGATGGCTACGCGGTGGAGGATTGTCTCGATGACCGGGAGCGCCGCCTGCTGCAGTTCCTTGTTCCGGTTTTGCATCCGGAAAAGCCCACCAGGTTGACCATCACCCTGGGTAACACAATCTTCGGAGCACTGAGCGGAAACCAGAGAGTAGACTAGGGCTGGATCTTTTTCGATCTGGTGTCCCAACTTACTACAAGAGTGGGGAGAAGTAGGGCTACCCCACTGTGCCCTTATGTGTACCACCTCTACCAGCAACAGGAACTGTTGACGGAAGTGGAGCTGAAGGTGTGGAAGGCCTAGGAGCGGACCATGAAGTACGGAGAATCCGAGTCCGACAAGAAGCGGATTCCGGAAACGAAACTGAGGAGGAGGAAGAAGAAGAAGAGGAGGAACCGTATATCCCCGCCAAGAGGCAGAAGACCACGCCGACTCGGAATCGAGGAACGCCCCCGGGACATCCGCGGCCGCGCAGAGGTGAGACTCCAACCGGACCGGATGTGCATCCGAATCGGGAACCGCAGATCCGTTTGACGAGTTGGTTGGGATACTCTATGGAATCCGGGCGGATTGGGAAGTTAAGAAGCGGACGCTCGGGGAGATCGCGCAATTAATTGGAGCGGAACGGACAGTCAGTTACCACAGCAGGTAGCTGAGAGTGTCATCAATCTGGATGAGCTCCGGAAGATAAAGGCGGAAAGCAAGCAGCAGCACGATGAGTTGGATACCCTCAAGGCCGAACTTTTCGCCTTGCTCGAGAACGCCACCGCAACAAGGGAGATGGCGAGGAAATGAAGAGGTTGGCCGTAGAGGTAAAGGACGTGCTCGGAGGACTCGGAGCCGCAGTCACCAAGGCGCGCCTGTTCAAAGAGGAGGTGTACAAGGACAAGAAGATATCTGGAACAAGGGTGGTGCACATCCTCACCGATTTTAAGGATCAGATGGAGAAGCTCTATCCAAGGCACGGGAGTCAGCGGACCGGATCGTGGAGAGCAGCAGAAGTTGACAGAGATTCCGGTCCAGTTCTCTGAACTTTCACTTCCGACTTGTTTCCGGAAGAGGCAGCTCAGGAACCGAGAAAGGACAAGACGCCCCAATCAAGTAGGGTACAGAAGAAGACGCCTTCAACCGAACCGTAGCCGATCGATTTAGACTCCCTAGAAAACTGAGGAAGATCACCCGGCTCCACCTCCGGATGGGGAACGGAACCGGAATCTATCTGAGGTGTTCGAGCAGTTGGAGAGACCTGACGAGAGTCCTACCGTTGGATCCGAGTATATGAGACGGAATAGGAAGTGTTGTAAAAATAGGAATTATAAAGTAGGAACCGGAATGGAATCCGGTTAGGATAAGGTAGGACCGGATTGTCAACGCCTTCAGAGGCGGAAATCATGTATTCACTTTTTGCTTTTTTGCTTTTTGTATATAAAACAGTCTCTGAGCTAGAGACTGGGGGAGTTCTTGTTGCATTTCCTTGTGTACTTTCTTTTGACCTGACTTTTTGTGTAATTTTCCCGAGTGTTGGCAAGAGTGCATGGAGTTAGAGTAAGAGGGTATGTACAGAGAGGTTGGTAGAGTTCTCCCTTTGATGTATGTTTCCGGTTCTAAGTACATGTGAGTAGGTT